>JAPMOR010029002.1:79010-100626 GCA_026543865.1 Argiope aurantia
GAAATTAATTTTGTTTTTGTTGAGTTATAATTAATTTCCCGAGATGAAGTTAATTTTGTTTTGATGAGTTAATTAATTTCCCGAGACGAAGTTAATTTTGTTTTAATGAGTTTAGAATAAAATTGTGATAATATTATTCTCTTGAATTATTTTGAATTATATATTTAAAATGGCGGGTTTAGCAAAATTAAAGAAAGATGAATTAAAACTCGTTGCCGAGGAGATAGGTTTGGTTGTTGCGGAAGGCATGAAAAAGAGTGAAATAAAGAGTTTAATTGAGGAGAGTGATGTGTTCAAAAATGACAACGAAGTTGTTAAAGATGCTGTGGATCGAGTAACAGGGAATAGAAACCAAAAATCCGATCAGGAGAATGAAATAGAACTAGAGCGTATTAGATTAGAGAGAACTAAAATAGAATTACAATTAGCGCAATTAAGGGTTAAAGAAAATAGTACTCATACTTCCGTTAATGTAGAGTGTAAAACCGAACCAGAAGAGTCTCTGGATAGCTTATTAAAGTCTGTGAGAATATTGTGTATTAAACCACCGAGCAAAGCTCACGATTGGGGTTTCTTTTTTACTTCGTTAGAGAGAGCACTTAGTACTAAAAAGGTTCCTGAGAAATTTAAAGCAGAGATTTTATTAAATTTATTAGGAGAAAGAGCTTCTAATATCCTAACTTATATTGCTGAGAAAGACTTAAATAATTATGAAGAAATTAAATCAATTGTACTAAGAGAATTCGAGCCAACAGCGCAAGCGGTTTTAGAGAATTTTAGATATGCTTCTAGAGATAACGAAACTCATGTGCAATTCGCGTCACGCTTAATGACGAGTTTTGAATATTATTTAAAATTAAGGGGTGTTACAGATTTTGAGACCCTAAAACAATTGATAGTTTCGGATAAATTATTCCAAACGCTGGATAAAGAAACAGCAACTCATATTAATATTAGACAAAATCAAAAGTGGTTTACACCTCTCGAGTTAGGAAAAGAATGTGATTTGTATTTTGCTTCCAAAGGCAAAACCATTATTGAGACGAGAAGAGGGCAAAATTATAGTAATAAATTTAAACCAGCATCAAAGGTATTTTTCAATGAGATTAAAAATAAAAAATGCGATTTATGCCTAAAGAGCGAGAATCATCCTTTGTATGCTTGTCCTCAATTTAGGAGACTTTCGGTTCTTGAACGCGTAGAGGTAGTGAAAAATAAAAACGCCTGCTTCAAATGTTTATTGCCTAATTGCAGCGTTAAAAAGTGTTCGTTTAGAAATTGTTTCTGTGGCAAAGCTCACAATAAGTTAATACACTTTTCGAAAGAAGCAAAAAATATTTCGTCTCCGAATATAAAAACCGCTGAAGTCATAAATAACTCGCAATTGGAGGGGAAAAATTCGGAACAAGGTTCGGTTTCCCCCAGTGAGTGGAGTCCGTCTTTCGTCGCTACAAATTTAATTGTAAATCAAAATGTTGTTTTGTCTACTGTAAGATGTTTAATAAAAGATAGATGTTCGCAATGGCAGGAAGTAAGGTGCCTTTTGGATAACGGCTCACAGTGCTGCCTCATGAGTCAGAATTGCATGCAGAGGCTAGAACTCCAAAGTGAAAAAATGAATAAATCTATTTCTTGTATTAATAATGCCTCGCTGGTAGTTAATCGCAGAGTTACAGCAACTGTGGCTAATAAAAATAAAAGTTTCGAAAGAAATATTTCGATGTTAGTGGTATCAAAAATAACAGATTTAATACCGAATAAGATGATAGATATGCGTGTACATTTTCCAGAATCAATTGACCTTGCGGACCCTAATTTTAATATTCCGGGCAAAATAGATATTTTAATTGGCGCTGAATACTTTTATGAAATAATAAAGCCGGGAAAATTAAATGCTAAAAATGAGAATTTGACGTTACAAGACTCTGTATTTGGGTATATTGTAGGAGGTAGCGTTTCGAGTTCAGTTAAATTAAATTCTAACTATTGCGGTTTAATATGTGGATCAGAAGAATTAAATTCAAACTTGAGAAAATTTTGGGAGATTGAGGAAATAGGTAATGAATTACCTAAAAGTAAAGAGAATGCTATTTGTGAGGAGCATTATGCACGAACACATAGAAGAGATGAGACAGGAAAATATACTGTGGCGATGCCATTTAAAGAGCATTGGTCATGTCTAGGGAATTCAAGGGATATTGCTCTAAAACGACTCGAATCGCTGTGGACTCGCCTGTCTAGAGACCAAAAATATCTGAAACTGTATTCTGATTTTCTGAAGGAGTATGAGGAGTTAGGCCACATGAGCGAGATACAAGATGAAAGTGTTGAGCCTGAAGTGACATATTATATGCCTCATCATGGCATCTATAGGCCTCAAAAAACGACAACTAAACTACGTACCGTGTTTAATGCGTCCACCTTGACTAGTAGTGGAAAATCACTCAACTCAATTCAGTATAACGGCGGAGTGATTCAAGATGATCTATTTACATTGCTAATTAGATTCAGAAAGCATATATTTGCATTTACTGCAGATATTCCTCAGATGTATCGCATGATTAATATAGATGAGAGTCAAAGAAATCTCCAAAGAATTTTATGGAAAGAGGGAGCTAATGAGCCCGTTAAAACTTATCAGCTAAATACGGTTACCTACGGAACGGTTAGTGCTCCATATCTAGCCATGAGAACACTTAAACAAATTTCCATTGACGAGGGAAAAAACTTTCCAAGTGCTGCATCAGTCTTGTGTCATGACTTTTATATGGACGACGTTTTAAGTGGAGCGAGTACATTGGAAGAGACAAAAAGTTTGCAACATCAACTTGTTGGCATTCTAAAAACTGCCCAGATGTCATTACACAAGTGGTGTGGAAATACTTCCGAGCTTATTCCTGCTACGGAGAAAGAGTATGAGTTCTCATCTACGGATGAAATTAAGACTTTGGGGATTGCCTGGAAGGCTAAAACTGACTGCTTTACCTTTAAAGTAGATTTACAGTATAATGCCTATCCTACCAAAAGGTCGGTCTTATCCATTATCGCCAGACTTTTTGATCCACTTGGGTTACTTGGGCCAGTGATCACGAAGGCAAAAATATTCATGCAACAATTGTGGTTGCTCAAGATTGATTGGGGTGAAATGCTTCCCGCGAAAGAAGCTAGTGAATGGCAAGAGTTTGTAACATCTTTAAGAAACTTAAACGACATTAACATTGAAAGATGTATTGTTATTCCAAACGCGGAAGTGAATGAGCTTCATGGATTCTGTGACTCGTCTGAAAAGGCATATGGTGCTGCAATCTACGCCAGGACAGTCAATTCAGCGGGTGAAGTGAAAGTGAAGCTAATCGCGAGTAAATCTCGTGTGTCACCAATCAAACAGGCAACTATACCTCGTTTAGAGTTATGCAGTGCCGTTCTGCTCACCAAATTGATGCTGAAGGTAAAAAGTGCATTAAAAATGGATATTACGTCAGTATCATATTATTCGGATTCTACAATCGTGCTTTCGTGGATGAGAAGAGAGTCACGAGACTTAAAAACATTTGTTGCAAACAGAGTGGCTATTATTCAAGAATCCACAGAAATGAATCAGTGGCATCATGTTCCTTCCGAACAAAATCCCGCTGACGTCATTTCAAGGGGACTTGATCCAACGAGAATGCAACAAAGTGACTTATGGTGGTTTGGTCCAACATTTCTCCAAGAATTGGTTGTGAACCTTCCTGGTGATTGCAACGACATCCATTGGACAGTTCTGTGCAGGACAGAGACGTTTCTTCTGAGAAACTTTATTTAGCAGAACTCAAAAATTCGACTAATTGCTGTTTAATTTCAGCTGTGGACTCATCATTTTTAGATAATATACTTAGTGTGTCAAATAAGTTTTATAAAATAATTAAAATCTTAGCCTTTATTTTCAGATTTATTAATAATTTGAGAAACTCGAGCAAAATGTCAGGTCCTTTAACCACCAAGGAACTGCAGTTGGCCAAGTTAACTTTAGTCAAACTTGTTCAGGAAGCTGCCTTTAATTGTGAAATAAAAGCTCTCGAAAAAGGTGAAAATGTTAACAAGAGTCGGGTAAGTTGCTTGAACCCATTTCTAGACCCAAACGGTGTCTTACGTGTTGGAGGAAGATTAAGTAATTCTGAGTTGTCATATGATAAAAAGTTTCCCATATTACTTCCAAAGAATCACAAATTCACTTTGTTAATTATGCAATATTTTCATCTTAAATATTTACATGTTGGTGCACAAACATTGTTGTATTTGGTAAGACGTGAATATTGGCCATTATCTATTATTCATGATTGTTGTTATTCATGATCTATTATTCATGATTGAATAATTATTCATGATTGTTGTTATTCATGATCTATTATTCATGATTGAATAATTATTCATGATTGTTGTTATTCATGATTGAATAATTATTCATGATTGTTGTTATTCATGATCTATTATTCATGATTGAATAATTATTCATGATTGTGTCATTTGTGCTAAAAATAAACCTAGAACTGTAACCCAAATTATGGGAAATCTCCCAACCAATAGAGTTAAACCTAGTTATCCTTTTACTCATGTTGGGATAGACTTTTGTGGACCTTTCTATATTAAATACAAGGGTCAGAGGAAAGGCAATTATCAAAAATGTTATGTGGCTGTTTTCATTTGCTTTGCTACTAAGGCAATCCACTTGGAAATAGTCACTGACTGCAGAGGCAATGATTGCCACTTTAAAGCGCTTTTTTAGCAGAAGAGGTGTTAGTTCCTCTATCTGTTCTGATAATGCAACCAATTTCAAAGGGGCCCATTCAGATTTGAAACGTTTGCAAAATATGATTGGTAGACCCCCAGAGCCACTAGCTAATTACTTAACAACTGAACAAGTGACATGGACATTTATTCCACCTAGGTCACCTAACTTCGGTGGCTTATGGGAGGCGGGTGTTAAATCTTTCAAACACCATTTAAAGAGACTTGTTGGTAATGCGCGTTTAACAATGGAACAGTTTTTGACTATTGTTATTCAAATTTAAGGTATTCTAAACAGTCGCCCACTGACACCTTTGTCATCAGATCCAAACAATTTTGAAATTTTGACCCCAGGCCATTTTCTAATCGGCCGTTCCATAAATAGTATTCCTGATCCAGATTATTCAGAGAGAAAAGATAACCTTTTATCTCAATGGCAAAGATTGAGCAAAACTGTCCAAATAATTTGGAAAAAATGGAAATTAGATTACTTAAATAATTTGCAAGCCAGACAAAAATGGCAGTTTGAGAAACAAAACATTTCAAAGGATTCTATGGTTCTTTTAAAAGATGATAATCTTCCCCCTTGCCAGTGGACAATGGGAAGAATACAAGATTTAATTTATGGATCAGATGGCAAAGTCAGAGTGGTACTTATAAAAACTCCACAAGCAGTCACGAAAAGAGCAATTTCAAAGTTTGTTTATTACCATGTGAATAAAATCAATGTATATCTAGTGTAATTATTGTATTTATTATTTAAAAGGATATATAATGTATATTTAAGTTCATAGTACATATTGAATTATCGCATATATTTTCTTTTCAGAAATGTTTTGTATATAATATTCAAATTTATTTTTAAAGTGTAATATATTTTGTATCTTGTGCAAGATAATTGTAGAATTTTTGCATTGTCTAATCAAATAATGTGTTAAATTTTTATTTCTGTAATGTTGAGATTTTGAAATGATATTTCAAAGGGGGCGGAATGTTGGCGCCAGTAAGTCAGCAGAACGCTCCGCCTACTAATTTTGTAGCGCCACCAAGTGGTGAAATCGTATAACCTTTTGAGTGTTTGTGTGAATTCCACAGAGAGGGTGTTTTGGGAGTGTTGAGAATAAAGGAATGGAGATACAGTCCAAGAGTTTGTGTTTCATTTATATGTGATTGAGTTTTCCAAAAACTGAGCTATCGAGGGCCAAACAATATATATATATATATATATATATATATATATATATATATATATATATTGTAATCTACTATTATAATAGTTGTGCAATTTTTTTTCTTAATTTTGACAATTTTTAAAAATTAATTAATTTTTTTCCTAATTTCCAAACTAGATTACATTATTTCTCTGAAATTGGAACAATTTTTATTGTTTCATCAAATGTTTAATTGATAGATTTGCTAGCACTGTTGAAAAACAATGACGAAGGATTATTTTAATAGACGTGCTGTTTACAGAACGAAAAAAAAGTGAAATTACAATACCATGAAATATAGAAGATGAATCAGACACTTCGATTTTTAAGTGTTATGAAAACTCGGGACTGGTCTGCATTAGAAAGATTCATATACACAATGAACAGAACATATGTACGGCAGTAAAAATTACAAGGCTTTAGTGTCTAGCTATTTGATGAAATTGCATTTTAAACGATCTAAGTGAAATTAAATATAACCAATATCCTCAAGGATATTGGTTATATTTAATTTATTGGTTATTGAGGATATTAGTTAACGAGGTTTGGCTGGTCGCCAAAAGCCACTAGTAATATAATTGAAGTGAAAGTTGCCTTAATTCTTTCTATTAATTTTAAAGAATATAAATTAGACAATAGAATGAAACGAAACTGGCTTTAAATTTTTTTTGTAATAGTGTGAAAAAGTTGACTTTTAGATTTAAAAAAATATTAAAAAATTTGGTTGCAATACAATAACATCTTGATGTGCCGCAAAAAGCTTAAAATTTGTAAAAATTTGACAAATTTTAAAATGGGCCTTTAAAAAATCTTTTTAGATTTTAATTTGGTAATAGTGTGGAAAAGTTGCCTTTTAGGTTCAAAAAGAATATGATATATGCAAAAATATATGTAAAAGAATTATTAATTGCAAAATACAATAATAGTAATAAAATATTTTTGACAAATTTTGTGTTTCTTACTTCTGTATCCTTAATGATTACAAATTGTGCTGCTTCAAAATGTTTGTTTCTACTTCATTGTCACATTAAACTGATTTTTGTATTAAATTTTGGCATATTCACACATGAGTCATTTTTTCTCTTATGTATCTTTCTCTTATGATTGACAGACATTTTGAACCGGTTCGGCCTCCAGTTTCACAGCTTTACAATGCTTACATGTGACAAGAAAACTGGGGTAATAACCCAGTTAACCCGATAACCGGGTCCATCATACCATTTGGCTCAGCTTCAGATGCCTCCCATATAAAGTCTTTGAGAGAGTCACTAGAAACGTGTTTAACAGGAGGAAAGATCAGTTACGTCATTTTCATGCCATTAGATCATGTCGATATAATTCTTTGCATCGAAATTTATCTTTGAAACTTTAAACTTCCTGACACCTTTCTGTTCTAGTTTTAAAATAAGTCGTAGACCAATTTCTCTTTGAATTTTACGTTCATAACTTAGCATGTTCAAAAGGTTATTTTCTGGAGCAACAATGTACCCATTTTTTTTGAATAATTAGGTATATAACGTTCTTGAGATAATTAGAGAGATAGCGTGAATATGAGATAAGGTTAAATGAATGTTTGGAATCATAAGAACATGAAGGTGTTAACTTAATTTTAAACCATACAAGCCCAAACACTTTCACAATGTAATGAACCAGAGTCTTAAGATATATTGAAGGATCTAGTTGGTTTGCTACTCCTTGTAAAGGACGAGATTTTCCTTCAACGCTGTCATTGTCGCCAATAGCCGTTTCTGACACACTAATATGACACACGTTCTTGATTAAACTTAACTATTATCTGTAGTTCATTAATTTTGCTTGCCTCTTTCTTCCTAAAAACGCTTTTGATAGCTTTATCAGTATTATCTATAGTCATTTTTCTGTTAGAGCGTTACGTTTAACGTTAGAGAGAGGAAATAAACGTTTAGTTTCCTCTCTGAATTTTATGAGGTTAGAATCAAACTGATCTGACCCTTTTCTGCTTTTTGACTTTAATTAATTCCTGTATTTAACATGATAAGCTTTTATTACTTGTAAAATTCTTTTGCTAGAAACAACGAGAACAGAAGCTCTTGACCATATTTGTTCGATTTTGGAAACTAAAGTGTCACATATTTCAATTAACGAAAGATCCTTCTATAGAGCAATTTTTAGGTTTTGTCTAATATAACAGCAGCACTTCGTAACAGATTCGTCAGTAGGCAGTTCGATTTCAAGTAAATGACTAAATTTCCCAAAAACAGGACATTTTGATTTTTGTTTTGTCTTCACTAATTTAGTCTATGTTATTTTTACTCATAACAAAGCACACAAACTAACAAATTAGTTATGTTAATCAGTTACATAATAGACGGAAGACGCTAACTCATTTGAACTCGGCAAAGCTGCTGATTTGACACCAGCTCTGAGCTTGTCACAACAAGCAGATAAATCTCCATCTCCCCTCAATACCATCAGCTCCGGCGATGATTCAGTGTCCTGGATGCCATGTCAATGCAATAGTAAAGCTGTTTTTATATTTTTTCATATTATAACACCTATTTAAAACTTTTTATTTCATAATCAAGACGCGCAAAAATCTCTGAAAAAGTTCTAAAAAGTGTGTTTTTATGAAATTTTAACGTCCTTGCGGCACCTCAAGATGTACTCCAACATTTTTCGTATTTTTAATTTATCTTATCTACAACAAAAGGAAAATTTTGGGTGCTATTATAAATTAAAAATTAAAAGTTGATTATTTCTTTAAAAAATTTTAAAATATAGCAAAAATTTCAATTTTATGAAACCTTAACGTCTTTGCAGCACCTCAAGATGTGCACCAACATTTTTCGTATTTTTAATTTTTATCTTATTTACATTAAAAGGCAACTTTTCCACACTATTACAAATTAAAAATCAGAAGTTGGTTTTTTCTTTCCACCCTATTCGCCAATCTTTTTAACTTGTGCGTTCTTGTTATTTCTAGTTAAATTTTTTTAAAGTTATTATTGTTTCCTAACTGGTAATATTTTCGCAATTTATTATATTATAATTATTATTATAATGTTATTTTTTATTACAATAATTATTTATTAACATTATTATAATGTTACAAGCTGGCTACAACCGGTAAAACGTCAGATATTTGATGAAAATTTCGTTTAAAACAATCTACAGAGCAAATGTTGAGCCTAGAGTACTAAATTTTGCTCATAATTCCTGAAAAGTAGGTGCGTGCTGGCTAAAAATAATAATAATAATACTTAATTTGATTTGATTTCTTTTAATTAAAATAATTAAAGTTTCAACATTTTTTTTTCAATATATTTGGAGAATATTGTTGGGCAAAAACGATTTTTACACCATTTTGAAACTATGAAAATAAATTTTACGATGACTTCAATATTATTCCCTTACAATTTTTTTCACAAATCATACGTTTTTAATCATAAATCAATAATACATTTTCTATCACAAATTGTTTAAAATACCTTTAAAAATCAATCTACAGAGCAGAATGTTGAGCCTAGAGTGCCAAATTTCGCTCACTATTAATTCTTGAAAAATAGATGCTCATTAAAAATAATAATAAAAATGCTTATCTTGATTTCTTTTAGTTAAAATAATTAAAGTTTCAACATTTTTTTTCAATATATTTGGAGAATAGTGTTGAGAAGAAAAAAAATTTTTTTACACCACTTTACAATTATGAAAATAAATTTTACAATGACATCAATATCATTCCCTTACAACTTTTTTCACAAATCGTACATTTTTAATCATAAATCAATAATACATTTTCTGTTATAAATTGTTTAAAATACCTTAAATAGTTTTTATAACAATACATTTCATTGCTTTTGTTATAGTATTTATTCTCACGCGCAGTGCGATGATACCAATTTTTTGAGAGTTCTTTATCACTGCTATGTTATTATGAGTAAGTTGTAGGCCTTTAAAAAGTCATATCTAGATTTTTTTAATTACTTTTTTGGATATTTCACTTTTTAATGCTTTAGTTAAACGATAACAATGATTAAAATATGAAGAAAAATTTTGTTTATATAAATTTTATTATATTACCTGTTAAATAAATTAAAACTTTATTTTTGTATCTTTACATTTTTTGTTTCCTTTTTTTTTAAATTTCGCAATTAAATTACAAAAAAATTATTTAACTTGTTGGAATTTTCGATTCTAAAATTGCAAATAAAAGCATTATATATATATATTATGCTGATCTGAAGCAAGATGGCCGAAAATCTTTACTAATTTTTGATTGGCTACTTGTAATGAGGTCATCCCGAAAGTGGGAGTATTTATACAAATTTGTAATTGTGTATTCTTATATTTATATAAATTCATGTTTATGTAAATTTTCCATATATGTAAAAAGTATGGATTTAATATTTTAATAGTTTTTTTAGGTTTCAGACAGTTCAAATTGAGTCTGTTTCATTTTAAATACTAATTGAATGATTAATTATATTCTTAATATTTCCAACCCCTCATTTATTATTACCATAATTACTGCAGTTTGTTTCATTAAATGAACTTGTAAAGAGCATTGGTCATTTCTGATTAAATTAAGTTACACTAGACATAAAAAAAATATAGTGATGATCAGACTGAACAGTAAGCAAAGTAATGTAAATTTTGTTTTGATAATCAAGTATAGAGAATAGTTAATTTGAAAATTTATATTTTTAATTGAAAAACTTTTGTTTTGAGTAAAAAATACAGAATTTTAATTGTATCGCATGCTTCTCTTTGATGTTCCTTTTTAAATCTATTACACTAGTAATTTTTTGCACTGCACATCGGCAATTGTCGCTATGATATACTGACCATACTCCTCCTCTGCAACACAGCAATTGACATCTGATCTTCACTGTGTATCCTTTGTAGTCCTGATTCATAAAAAAAGAAAAAGTAAATACTTGATGAAACTTCAGATGAATCAATTAGTTATGTTTCCTGTGCATTTTTGTATATATTAATTATTGGGAGACAATAGGAAAATACAATATACATGAAATAAATTCCATCGATATTTCTTACTGCGATTTTATCTGATTTAGCTTATTAACTTCATTCATACTAGAATCATATCTATGCATTTAAAATTGCCTATTCGAATGTCTTCGTATATCATTATTGTATTTCGTAGCATTGTTTAAAATTTAAAATGTTAGTATTTCAATAATAGTTTACTATATATGACTGATAGTAAAGAAAATCACGTAAGTATTTAAATATCGTAAATTTTTCTAAATATATTTTGTTTGAATCCAAGAAACTCAACTATTTATTTATTGTCGTGCTTTAACTTTTTTTTCTGCTTATAATCTGAAATAGAAATTCTATTTAAAAATTGGCAATGACTCAACCTCGATTCAGCTCATTTAAAAAAATCGTTTGGAACTTTGTATTATTTGTTAAAAATATATTTATGTTCAGTTTCATGTTTCTTCATACTTTGTCTGAAAACAAATTGCTATTACTATTGCTTATATTATAATACAACAATATTTTTATATATCTCCACGATTTATTTTATATAATTAGACACATCTTCGAATAATACATTTATTTTCTCAAGCAGCGTAAAGTATTATTATTTGTGTCATTCACGGAATTTTTTTCATTTGGAAATACATGCCTATCTATAACGGTTCAAAAATTAGCAATTAGGGGATAATTAGATTAAGAACTCTGAATATATTTTTAAAGAATCATATTTGTCATATTGAATGATATCTTTGAATGTATCAGTAAAACTAAATAATCAATATATAAGTAAGTAAACTAAGATAATGATAATATCTAGAATACTAATTAACAATGATAAAATGGGAATTTAAATCAATCTCAGCTGTTCTACAATTAATATTCTCAAATCTTACTTTATGTTTAGGAGTTTTCTGGAAATCTTATTGCATTAACTTGTTGAATTCAGCAGTCACTGGTGTGGAGTGTGATTGTGAGTCACCTGGCCATCATGCTATATGACCTGAATACATTTGAATTGTCTTTAGATTCACATTGCGTGTGAGAACGTTCTAGAAATTTTTGACTCAGATGAACTTTATTTGAAGGGATGCATCTGGATATGGAAAAAAATGTGGATATTGCAAAGCTTATTCACTTTGCTTGATTAGCTGATAAGTTGACTCATACAGTTTGGAATTTTCATTAACAGCTTGTTGTTTTAGCGTGACAAGTATGAAGCACACCTAAAGAAGAGTAAATATGAGTAGACATTTTTTGATTTTTACAGATAAATAAGTTAATTTGTTTAACGCGAATGGCTGATCCACCACTGTCCTTTAAGAAAACAGAGTTTTTTTTTTGTTTGTTTCTATGCTTCTTCTTCTGAATCATGAAATTCAAATTAAGAAGAGAATCTACAAACATGCGCACGAATCTACAAACGTGCGCATTTCTTAAAATTTCTATTCATTTCTGAGCAGAATAATATAATCAAAATACTAAAATCAATTTAAAAAAATGTTCCTTCCAGAACTTTTTTTCGGAGTAGGAATTTTCCAATCTTTTTATTAATTGTTTTTAATTAATTCAAATAAAAAGCTCAAAAGATGTAATTCAGTGCCTTAATCATACATAATATAATCACACTTTGTTTGAGTTTAATTGACAAATTATACTATATTTTGAAAGATTGTGAACAACTAACTACTACGCAAATATATTGTGGACAAAAAAAAAACACAGAGACTTGAAATTTAATTATCACTTATTAAGTTACAGCTTATTTTCATAAAAAACTTGATATGGATTTCATAAGTTCCTCTATATTTTATTGTTTTTTATGTAACACAAGCTTCTACATAATGCTAAAAAGTTAAAAACGTTAAAGCATGCTCCATGATGTGGGCATCAAATTTATAATCTCAATATGTGTTAACAAAAGTTAGATGATTATTTGAAAAAAAAAAACATGTATATCAGATACTTTCAATTCAGTTTTTTACTTTATAGAGAAAATATAGTAATCGACAAAATAATTTGAACTCGAGATTTTGACGGATCTCCGTTTTTTAAACCTCCCTGATTTCGAAAAGCACGTTTTTAGAAAATGTCCGTCTGTCTGTTTGTCATAAAGATAACTCAAAACCGCTTTGAGCTAGACGACTGAAATTTGATATACGGTTTTTACACTAAATTTGACGATTTCTATCGAATTTTGAGTAAAATCTATCAGAAGTTCGTCTGTCCGGCTGTTCGAATATAAGTTAACACGATAACTATAAAACGAAGAGAGCTTGAATGATAGGATTCGGTTTTATAGGATAGTTTTTAACATCTATAGTGTAGACACCTATCAAATTTTGAGCCAAATCGAACAATCTGTCTGTCGATCTGTAATTTCATAAACATGTAAACACGATAAATCAAAAATAATAACTTAAATATATGAAAATTGGTATGTGATTTTGGTACTACAAGTGCAGTTTTGTGTCAAATTTTTCTTTCAGTCGGTTGAGGAAAACGTGACTAAAGTTCAAATTCGGTTTTTGGATACTATTAACGGCATTCCAGGGATTAATCACCAAACAACTTGCCAAGGGTCACACGATAGATTTAGTAAAACTGCTGAATTTACGCCAAAAGTTCATATTTCGTAATTATTGTACGCCAGTGTCTTGGTATAAAAAGTTTCTAAAAGAGTGCGCGAAAAAGTTTTGGGCAGACCACTCCCGCTGGTTTTATTATCATATTGATTTTTATAGCTTCTCCATTACCCATTATTTTTGTTAGCCAGAAGCAGAAAAATTTGTCAAACCTTCTCACGAATAAAGAAAGTTTTTTTTTTAATATCTCTCTCAAAAATTACAATGCATTCTGATAAACGTGAAAAATTCCATGCTAATCCGCAAAATCTATTTTTAACCCTACTATGTTATGAAAAGAGATTAAAATCTTTTCGAAACAATGGAATTACTGATTGTATTAATATTTTCTTTAAAAATTTATTACGTTGTGTTGATATAAAATGGCTATGTATAGATATCTAAACATAATAAAATTAGAATAATTCGAGCATTTATTATGATTCGAACATATTAAATTTAAATCCTCAGTGTTAGGATCTTTTCAAAGCGTTTTTTGTTATTATAAGAAAAGAGAATCAATTATGAAGTAAAATGAATATTAGAATCGCAGGCAGAAATTTTATTGAGAATAATTAGAATATTTACATATTTATTTTCGAATGCTCCGAAATTCGGTGGCAAATGCTTAAACTTTCTAAATATTTTAAAAACAAAATTTAAACTATGGAATATTCTACGTTTAGCTTGTAGAATTATTCGTCTCATTTTGGTATCATCACCTTTATATTCAGTACCTTGTAAAAGGTGTTAATGATAGAGGTGATATATTGAAGTTGAAAGTAAATTAAAGTTGATTTTCAACTGCATTTGAGGTAGGCAACTACGTTAAAAAGTCGTTTTTTTTTTAATTATGATTTTTTGTATTTATTTAGCAGTCTTAATGTTAGAACAGGCTTTTTTATAAAAACGTTAGAATTTTGTTTCTAAGCTTGTTTTTCGTTACGTTATACTGTATATTATATTTGCATTTACATACTTTTTAATGCTATTTTACATCTTTAGATGCTATTTTCTCAAATTCTAATCTTTGAAAAAATTTTCTTTCGACAAACATCATAAATTAAAATCTAATGCGTTTTTTTGCTCAAATTTGGTATAATAATTTCTCAATATCCTCTTCAGTTCCTGAACGAGGGAATAAATAATCTATCGATTTAAAAATATTTTATGCTTCACAATATGAAAAAAAATTAAATTTCGTTTTATTTATCAGTAGAACCCCAATATTTAAAGAATGGATAGAAATACAGCTTATTTTTTTAGTTCAGGAACTAGATAATATATTTCTTAAGCTATATGTGTCATTTTTATGTAAATCATTTCGTAAACCTCAGAAGTAGAAATTTTTTCCTTTATACCTATTTTTGGAAAATGCCCTAGAAAACGTCCTTTTTTGCAATTTTCAAAAAAAAAAATTGCCATTTAATTGGTATATTTTGGCTTTTTCAATGCAAATATTCAAAACTATAATTATTTTCGGACGTCAATATACAAATATAATTATTTTCGAATTCATCCTGAACGTAGCCACATACCTTGAATGAATATGTATGCTTAGGTTAAAAAATGCTGCTCTTTTCTTTCTTTTAAAAATTGATATTTATTTTGAAAAAAAAAAAACCTCAAGGTTATCTATTATTATGCATTAAAAAATAAGTTCATCTTAATTCATTTCTTTTTATATATGTTTTCATTCGAGAAAACTGTTCTTTCATTATCTTATAAACGGTCTGATTGTATACGATACAATAACACATTTTATACGAAATCTTATCTTTCAATCTCTTCTTATTTTATCTTTCAATTTTTGATGGTATTATATTTTGAAATGATATTCATAATTAGTGTGCTGTACGAGTACGTTCGTTTATAATATATCAACATTATTTGCTTTCTAAGACGATTTAAGACTTAATTCATTCATTTCAGAATTTTTAATATTTCTTATTCTCCCCTGCCTGAAATTATAATGCCCATTGTATCTATGATCGTAAGAAAATGATTTATGCTGGGACTTAACTGCTGTATAATTTATGTAATCGAAACAGAATTAAATAATTTCACCCTTAAAAATAACTTTGAATGCATTAATTGGGAATCATACTGTTTATATTGAAGCTTCCTTGTAAGCTTGCTGTATAAAAAAATTCTGCTCTTTTATTAAGTAGCATATATGTTGAAATCGTTATTTTTAAAATATAAAAAAATTTAATATGACTCTTATCATCTTATTAAAATTAATTATCTTTTACTTATGCAATATTTAAAGGAATACTAAATATTAAAAATAAATCTATACAATTTTAATTAATTATTAAAAATAAATACATAAGTTGATTTTAAATGTTATAAGCATTATTTTCTCTTGTTTTATTCACTTTTAGTTTCAGTTTTCTTAATTCAAATTTTTTCGATGAATCAGATTATAGAGCTACCGATTTCGAAACAGCTCCATTATTGTAAAATTAAAATTAACCGAGTATGACATTGAATTTCATTATTTAAGCGATTTTAGCCATTTCAATGTTTATTTCAGAGAATAACTTATTCGATTTTGTCGTTATTCACCTAAAATGGTGAATTTTAAAACTTTATATCTCGGGCAGTTTGGTTCGAAAGGAGTAGAACTTTTCTGTTTATAAAATTGTTAGATCAAGTATATTTTATTAAATATGGTTAGTAGAACTGATGAAATGCCTAAAAACTAAGATTTTATTACTTTTTATCAGCACATGTATTGGCTCAAACATCATATAATATAACTGACTACATACACAAATATATATATATATATATATATATATATAATCTGCCAAATATATGTAACATTAATATATCAGTATTTCAATGAAAGAAAAACGAATATTTATAAATTGTGTTCAAATCAATTTTGAAAAATTGATTTAAATGACAGAAATAGTTATATGTAAATGAAACTTATGCCACCAAAAAGTTAAGTGTCTGAATTTTAAGATGGTGTAAAAATAAATTTTGTGTAATAATATGTTCTGAAGTTGTAGCGAGAAAATACAAAATCATCTTATCTCCATTTTAACCCCTTTAAGGGGAATTCAATTAACCCTCCTAAGTGCTAAGTTTTTAATGAATAAAAAACAATTGTTAGTTTATTATTATGAAATCTTTACTAATTATTCATGACGCTTGATGGTATTTTTTAGCAAAATTTATTCAATGATTTGGTCTATGTTATACTTATTAATAGGATTAAGATTAAGATAAAGCAGTAGAATTTCGACGAAGGTGCAGTTGCAACTACAACAGTACAATATGAAAAGACTATATTTCTAATTACATTAATGCAAGATTAATATATAAAAAGAAATATATATTTTGTGAATTATGAATAAGCACTCAAAAAAGACTTGTGAATTCGAAACCTTGGATGCAAATATGGAACCCACTTTTTACTTCCAGAATAAATAAGTATTTTACTATCGTTTTATTTCTTATCTTATTTCTCAAAGAAGAACAAAAACAAGAAAAGATGAAAAGGAATACGTTGAATATGATCCTTAGTTCGAATATTCCAAACAATTAAATATATAACGCATATTTTTATGCATTGAAATTTTTTTATCATTTTTTAACAAAAATTGTTAAGATTGGCCATTACAAATTATTTCTTCTATGTGTAAGAACTGGAATATAAGAAACAAATTGGGTTAGATTTCATAATTTTATAAAAGTATCAGATCTACTTTTAAGGAAATGGAGTGCGCAGCTAACTATCATACGCCTACTTGACCGACTTCAGGGACTCTACAGAAATGAGTGTGAAAAGATAGAAAAAAATATGTTCAATGATGCTCTTAGTTGAAATATTCCAAATGATTAAATCTACACGGGATAATTTTACTCCTTGAAATTTTTATCGTATTTCAGAATTGAATTTTTAAGAGAAACCATTGCAATTACTATTATTATTTCTGCGTTCAACTTTTTGAGAGTAATTGAGATACAAAAAATAAATTTGTCTAGAGATCATTGTTTTATTACAAAATCAGTTAGGCGAGAATTTCTGCCTACTGCTATTGCTTTAGATACGAATTTTAACTCATGTTTTAATCTGAAAATTTTTACAGTTCTTATTACGGCATTCATCAAATTAAATAAGCAAATCTTATAACTTTAAACGAAGAATCCTTGTATATATATATATATATATATATATATATATATATATATATAAATTTATTTCGTGTATCTCGGAAACGACTCTAACGATTTGGATCAAATTTTATATTTAGGTAAGGTTTTGCCTTGTTAGCTTATCTATATAGGTGTTTCTCCTGAAAAAAGTCGATTTTATATACACAAAAAAAATGTATAACTAAATATTGACATGTAGCTGGCTATACGTGCCCTGCTTCAGCGCATCAGAGATGGAGTAGTGGTAAGAATTCGGACTCCCATGCATTTCTCTTATGCTCAATCTCGCGTTTGCAATTCGATTAGATTTCGCTTATAACTTTAAACGACCCATAGGATAGGATTTTATTTACGATGTTAAAAAAAACTGTCGAGCGAAGTTCAATCTTCCAGGTACTTGGTTCAATCCTGACTAATATTTTGTTCCAACTGAAGCAGAGTTAAATAGCGATTTCAAATATGCCCCATTAAATAATTTAATTATCTGAAGAATTGAGATTTGGCGCCAAAAACTTTTAATTCCTTTTATAGCTAATTGCCTCCTTTGCGATAATTGTCTGATGGCATTTATTGTTATGGCCAACGTGAAAATGTTCCGCTTGAGCAAAAAAAAAAAAAAAAAAAAAGTTACAAATATGCGCTCAAGTTACAGTTGCCCTCAGAGTTTATTTCACTCATTTTTCCACTCAATTTTTCGGTACATTTTCCAGACTTTATTTCAAATGAAAATCAAAAAGATACTATTTATCTTTACAAAGAGAGTTTTGGTCAACATCATGGGATACTTGAGTTTTACCATGCATTTGAGTTCTGAATATCATCTGTTGAGAAAAAAGAAAAAACGCCGAGCAAAGGAATTTAATAAACAAGAAGATGTTTTAAAAACTGAAATATTTTCTTAAAATTCTGCTAATTTTTGTCGGAAGAAAAATTCTGAAGCATTTTTCACTCAAATTTTCGGTACATTTTCCAGACTTTATTTCAAATGAAAATGGAAAAGATACTATTTAACCTTACTGTGCGATTTTTAGTCAACATCAGGGAATACTTGAGTTTCTCCATATGTTTGAGTTCCAAATATCATCTAAGAGGAAAGAGAAAACGCCATGCAAAGGAATTTAAGAGAACAAGGTGCTTTAAAAATTGAAATATTTTCTTAAAATTCTGCTAATTTTTGATATGGTTTTATTCTTAATAAAAAGTCGAATAATTTCTCTTAACTTTGAAACTTAGTTTTGTAATATGTAAGCTTTAACAAAAAAAATGAATATTAAGAACATATATTTTAGAACCAAAAAATATTTAGCTATGCATATACATTGATCTTTTATTTATCGATAAATTAATGTGTGAAGATTTTTATGATGGTTTGGACATAAAAATGCTTACTAAATCACATTTTATTTCAACTTAGGAAAAAATATGCGATCTGAAGATAGACAGATTTTGATATTTTATGTCATTGGAATCAGAAATAAAGCTATGTTAAACAGTGCAGTAATTAAAAAATATACATTAAAAATTAATGAAAAACTATCAAGTTTTGCCTTTTTTGTAATTTTCTATGTCAATGCCGGACCAGAAAATTTTCATCAATTTTATTCCTGATTTGTTTTCGTCTTCACGCAATTACGCGTTCCGCAGTTCTCAATTTTCCCAGCTAAAAAACAGTTTGATTATATATATATATATATATATATATATATATATATATATATATATATATTGAAAAGGGGAACATTGAGTTTCGTATTACTGATATTTAAGATGTAATTAAAGAATGCCTTTGTAATATTTAATGTAAATTACATAATTCAGGACTTTATTTAATATCACGTCAAGGTACTTCAAAAACAAATAAAAAAGAATAAATGTTACCTCTGTACCATGCTTATCAACTCTGCGAATCTTACTCTCAAAGAAAATTTTCTGTTATGGAAATGAGACAAATGTGAATCAAGAGCGACAAGAACAATGTTCGCTGATTTCGGAATACTTTTTTGCGATTGGTTGCAGATTTGAATTGCACATATGGAAGGGAGGTAACATCTCACGCAAGAATTCTCATGTTGCTAAGCTTATGTTTTCAGGGTCACATGAAGGTGATCAATGAATTAGAAAACAGATTACTTTAAGAATGACAATTGCTGTAATATTCAACTCAAAATTAACAGAGATTCAAATTTACCGGATGAATTATAAAAATATTTAACTTTTTGTAAATGAATAATCAAACAGGCATCAGACAATTAAGACTTTAAAAAAGATCAGACATTCTAGAGGTTTGATATCCGAATGGAAGCATAGAAGAAAGTTTTCTAGTGTTCAACATTCTGCAATTAAAGCTTCTATTGATAAGGTTTCTATGAAAGAAAAATTACAGCAGATCCCATTCATTTAAAAAATATTTTATCGTTCGATACGAAGTATCCTTTTGTACCAAGTCAAAAAAAGACCACAATAATGTTTTCCTTTGTCTTTTATCAGTATTGTTTTATAATTCTTGTCCCTTTTTTTTTTTTTTTTTTTTGCATCATTAGATATTTGTCCAGAACAAACTTGCTTTTACTTTGAATTAAATTTCATGAAAATTTGAAGAGATTAATTATTTATTTTAGATGTTTTCTTAAGTCTTTATGCTTTCTAGCTTTAATTGAAAATATTTTTTAGAATTTTAAAAAGTTTTTTTCACTCTACGATTTTTGCACATCAATCATATGTTTCGCGCAGTATAGGCAAGTTTGGCTCTTGCGCCTATAAAAACCAATCAACCAATATGATGATTTGAAGTTTAGAACAAAGTGTTCCAAAACTGAGCACAGTTTACCATCTCACTAGTGCCTACCTTATTTGGTAGATTTTAACATACAAAGGAATTTTTTCATTTCATTTTAATTTTCATTTTATTGGCTGTCACGCGAACCTCCTGTGATACACGATCACATTCTAATTAGATGAACCCTTCTCTATAATATTTAAAAATAACAAAATGAAATCTAATGATATCTAATGAAAACAAGTTAAAATTAAAAGAAATTTCTGTTTCTGAAATAATTTTGAATTATAGACATTTTATTATTTTTTTAACTAGAAATTCCAGAGAGTAAGAAAATTAAAATTGAATTCCCGAGGAATTCGAAGAACTAATATTCCAAAATATCAAGAACTGTTTTGAATATTTTATAGATTAAGCACTTGGACTCGGAAAATTATTTTCTAATAGCACTCAAAATCTGTGTTTCCTATTTCGCTAGTAATTAATTATTAAATACATAGAAAATTTGAAAGTCTCTCTTTTAGAAACGAAAGCAGTGCTCTTGTGTAATTTCCTTTTCTCGAATATTTTTTTAACTTGAAATAAAATATGTTATTGTTAAAATACTAAATAATAATAATTCAAACTTCAGGAATTATTTAATTTTTGCATATAATTTTTATATTCAAGTTTTATTTTGCTGACTGATTTTATGTTATGCTTTCTTCGTTAGACTATAATATAAATTTATTATCTCCAGTTCCTGATTCTAATGCTTCATTTTAGATATGCCATTTTAAAAATGGCGGTTTATTTCATTTGATTGTTGCTTTATTGAAGAAAAAGTCAATAAATTTCTTATCATATATGGCCGTAATTTGACGATGGAGTTTTTCTAGTATATCAATATAAATTTTTCCTTATATTCAAAGTAATTTTTCATAAGATTTAAAATGACAAAAAAAAATTATCTTGAAAAAAATTGCGATTGTGTACATGACGTGGCATGCGTTTAATTCGAAAGCTATTTATCTTCAAATTATTAGTTTTAGCTAATCCATTATTAATAAAAGTTATCTTCATTTATTTTATGTAAAAAA
>JAPMOR010029006.1:0-51393 GCA_026543865.1 Argiope aurantia
TATATATATATATAAACAGAAAATGCTTTATTTTCTGCTTTTAACTGACATAATCAAAATTGTGGAGATGCAATGATATTCTGAATCGACTAGAAATGCGTAATAAAATGTCCCCGGTATTATTCTATCAGTTGTCTGCCATAATGTGAACTAAGCTTTAATTTTGATATAAAATTAAGACTTAATTCTTTTTTTACTACCTGAATAAATAAAACATATTGAAGATATAACCACATAAATTTTACTTTTCACTTTTACTCACATATTAGTATCAGAATGCTAAGACTGCATGTAATTCTCATCATACATGATATGATATCAAAGATAAAATAATCGTTTCGAAATCATCTACAGGAACAGATCGCTGGGCTTACCAAAGCCTAATACCTTAGCGCTACTAAATTTTGCACGTAGTTACTTCTTAAGTGCAAAGTGCTTGATAAAAAAAAAAAACTGATATTATTTATACATTTATTAAAGTTGTCATTTTTATAAAATAAAATGTTTTTATTAAAATATGTTTGTTATATATTTATATTCTTAAAAATATTTTTTTATTTTTTTAAATTAAAAATTAATAAAATTTTAATAAAAGTTATTGAAGTGTACTTTGAAGTATACTGTTGCACAGAAATCATTTTTAAGCCACTCTAAAAATCAAAAAATGGCTTTTCAATTTTAATTATGCTCAATTTATTATTGAATATATTATTAGAAATATTTTCTATTTTATTTTATGTTGACCTGCTATCATATGATGTGTTATAATAACTTTTTTTCATTTGCATAGTTACTTGATTTATACTTACATGTGTTCCAATAACATTAAATACACTTTTGAGTGTGTGCACATGCTGCCGCTGCTATGCAATTAAGAGTAAATTTCAAAAATAAAATAAAAATAGTTGAATTAAGCTTTAAAATATTATAATTCTACAAAGCTTCGGGTTAGGGGCTAGAATTTACAAATTTCCCATATAGCATTAAATTGCAAGCATACATCTATATTATTTATCATTTCACATATCCTAAACAGGACGCTTTCTAAATTTTATTTTTAAACAATGTTATATATAATAACCAACTTTAATATAAAAGTAAACATTAGAGGAAGGATTTCAAAAGCCATAGAACAAGGATTCCCAGACTGTGTCCGCGCGTCTCACTGATGAGTCACGAGTTAATACTTGGTTGGATCATGACAAGACCTTGAATTTATATGTATCTTTCCACAATTTGCAAAAATGTGATGTGGGTTTAAAATCTTCATTAAGCGAAATAATTGCAAGTAGAAAAAAAAAAAAAAAAAAAAAAAAAAAAAAAAAAACGTGATATGCAAAAAAAATGCAACAATCGACTCGTGTTAACTCAGACTCCTCCTTCTTAGTCAGAAGCACCTTTTATTTATGAACATTTATTTCAATTGCTTGCACATTAACTTCGAAGAGCTAAATTATCATGTGTGAAAAAATTTGTTATATTCAATAGTAATTTTTTTTCTTAACAAACATTTCCTTTTGGACTATAGATCTTATAATCTCTTTCGGAAATAACGAGTGTTATTCGCCTCAAAAAGAACATTTTATTGTGCTGAGAATGAGGTGGGAAGTTACAGATTCTACTACTAAAAAGTGGATCGTAATGTTTAAAGTCTGGGAACCTTTGTCAAGACGATTTTAAAGATAGCACAATCACCCAACAGATTCAGAAGTTCTCAGTCTCCAAGCAGGGAGAAATTCTGAATAGAATTTCATTCAATTTAATTTCGAAATAGTTATTGGACAGCGGCCATCTCTCGAAAGAAAAAGGATAATATGTATTAAAAAAATTATATCAAAGACACGAAGAACTCGACAGATAATAAATTGAATAAATCTATACGTAGTATAAAATGAAATCTCCTGAAATATGCTTGAAAGAGAAAATCCCGAGAAATACTTAATTGATGTTGGAAGTATTTGTACCATTTTGTAAGGCATTTATTGGGGAAGGTTTAGTATATTGAAGTCATAACAAAATAAAAATGGGAGTTTTATAATTGCGATTTTAATTATTTCCCTACTACGATTCGCGTATGCGTAAAACAGCAGTATATGTGCTTTGCACTTATCCGCGCATGTGCTAAAACCCCAATTGCGCAGGCGCAAATAGCAACAGCTGTGGCTCGCATATGCGATACATTTCTTTATTTACATTTGACTTTTAACAGCGATTCAAGACTCATTATGCCCCCCCCCCAAAAAAAAAGGAAATCCAACCTTGGTCGGAGTACATTAAATGCCAAAACGCTTCGTTTGTTGCGCGATAATGAAAATGTAGATCAAAGAAACGTTCGGGTAGCGAATATCAGAGAAAGAATGTCCACACTTAGGGAAGGATAATCTTCTGTTGAGAGAAGTAACCGTCTCTCTTTAAATCGCACTGCGATTGAATTACAGAGACAGAATGAATCACACTTAAGTTTAAAGCAAATTTTCCCTTTTGAATATTATGCCAAGAGCAACGCTGTGCGGGTACTGTTAGTAGCTTAGTAAAGCAGAGTAGTTCTAATAAAATTTAAATTTATCTATGAAACAAAACAATGATAATGTTAAATTTTTCATACATTTGATATATCTTGAAACAATATAATCTATACTTATAAAAAGAAGTGTTTGTTTGTGTATGTATCTGTCGGCGAAGTCCAAAAAAATCTATCGCATTTGCAGCCATGAGATTTGACGCCCAAATAGTGATTCAATGCATCTGGAATTCCAAATTTTAAAATACAATATAAAAAAATTTTGAATGATTTTTTTTTGCGAGTATCTATCCATAATATGGATTCTAATGATCATGGCGAGAAAAAAATTCTTTGCACCAACAAAATAAGCAACCAATTAATTGTCTTTTAACGAAATTTGTTTTGTATTTTAATAAAGTTTCAAAAATATTCGGTATTCCTGATAAAATTTTAAAATTTAAAATTGAAATTTCTACATCTGATGTTATATTTCCACGATGAATCTGGCGTTCTATTTTTACGATCTTTTCCAAAAAATTTCGAGGCAATTATTCAAATATTTCTTTCTAATTTAAGACATCAACTAAAATACCTTCATTGATTGATTTTTAATTATTTTCAGGATGAATTGAATAACTTTTTTCACAACTTTCGCCGGTAAAGTTTTGTTTCTTTATTGTTTTGGCATGTGTCAAAATTATTAAATCATGAAAAGTAATAAATAAAAAGAATTATATGGACGTAAAAATCTTACCAAATTTCATGATTGCCCGCAATTTCGGTGTATATACATATTTCAACAACTCGCTTTTAGGCAGATTCATATAGGAAAATTACCTATTCTCATGACAAGACTTCGGAAAAATTTCTGCAATTCTTCACCGATCATGGTCTCTAGAGCCCCAAACTACTTATTATCTCTTGAATCTATTTGTTTGGATGTAGAGCAGCACTCTTTTGTCTTTTTTTTCTCTATTTTCTCGTATATTTCCAAGTATGAATGTTATTTATAATATGTTATTGGCACAAAAATTATTGCTGTTCAACCGGACTTCATCTTAATTAGTATTAAAAAAAATATTCAAAAAGTATTTAAAACTAATTCTTCCGCTGCGATGAAAATAGATACAGTTAAGGTTTGATTTCCTAATTTTTATATTTGCAGAAATTGAAACTCTAAAATTCAATAGAAATACTTTCTAGAATATACGCCAATAAAAATCTTGCCGCCCCCGCCCGGTATGAAATTGTGGACTATGAGTAGGGCCACAAGAGCCTTATATGGCATTAGCGAATAATAGTTACAAAATATTTTCGGTCTGAATTTATTATTTTTAGTGAATCTATTGCGCGAATATTATTTTGAACCTATTTTTTTCCCGACTGACTGAAACCAAGATTTGATACAGTTGTAGTTACAAGATCATATATCGAATTGCATTAATTTAAGTCATTGCATTTTCACATGGATATGAAAATACAGACAGACAGAAGGTCAAATCTTTGACAAATTTGTCTCAAAATTTGATAAGAATCTACATTTTAGATGTTAATGTGTGCCAAATTTTATCTATCAAGTTCTTGACGTTTTTTAGATGTCATTTTCACTCCACTCGAACATCTGAAATATAGACTTCCTCTGAATGGATTTCTTTTAAGCTTTGAAATAAGTAAAAAAATCGTGAATCTAATACAAATACACGTACGATATTTTTTAGATGTCTTTCAATGTGTAACTTTTCTTTGAACTTTGTCTATTCACTTAAAAAAGAAACCTATTTTCAATCCATCCATTGGAAGGAAACCTTTTGGCTCTAAAAAAAGGATATGGATAGTGTGATGTCATGTGATAATAATAACAAAAAAATCATATTATGTTCTGGGCGCCGTTTTTAGTCCAGTTTTTGTTATTTCTTAATATTTTTAAGAAAAGCAAACTTAATTTCAAATTACCTACAAAATAAATTTCACATGAGATTTCTGTTTTAAACGTTTTATAAATATCTTATTATAATGAAATAAGAAATTATGAATTCTTATTTTATCATTTGCGATCATTTCATACATTTGACCTAAAACTAATATGACATGATTTAAATACTTCAGCTGAGATCCGTCTTCTAATGTTTCTGTTTGAAAATCATCACGAAAAATGGCTCTCTGACGCTGATGCTGCCATCTATGTTTAATTATAGCGCTAACTGTATTCGCTTAAATAAATAATTCCCCTCAATGTCCACTTTTCAAATGTGTATCGAAATGTTGTGGTAACAACATGATCAAAAAATTGATAGCTTCTTTTTTTAGACAATTATATCTTTTTTTTTTTTTTCATTCACATGTAAGTAAATACGCTCAAACGAAGAATTATTCTGCATTAAGAATTGATTAATTCATTCTTTAGTTGATTCTAGTTGATTTAATTCATTTTTTTGAACAAATAAAAACTCCATCTTTCAAAATTATCTCAGGATAATTTTGAAAAATCGATTAGAATAAAAAAGTAAATGAATGAATTTTAGCAGAGATTTGTGATTTTAATTCTTTCTTAGTAAGCGAAATAAAATTTTCTATTTTTCATACCAATTATTTATTTATTTTACATTAAGCATTTGTTTTGAAATGGCTATAGAGAAAATAAATCAACGTTAGTAAATTTTATATCTCAATTTAAAATTTTCTGGACAAATTGTTTATATTATATAAGTATACGATATAGAACAAATACTACGTTAACTTTGAAAAATTGATATTAAAAGATAAATGTGCACATCATTATCTTTGATTCTAGGGAAATTAAATACCTGGAAATTAAACTATATACTAATATGTCAATAGTAACTGGGAGATAAAAAATAACTCAATATCGGTAACTTTATAGTTTTAAGGGGGGGGGGAACTGCTCAGCGCCTATATTCTTTAGAGTAAATCAATGTTTTCTTCTAACAAGGAAATCTGTTTTTTTTTTTTTTTTAAGTATTTAGTTTAGTTTCTAACGAAGCAAAATTACAGAAAGAAAAAAAAAAATTAGGAAACTTTCGCAGCAAAAATAAATTTTTAAGGCCATGTAAAAAGTTACGTGATTTTTTTTATTTAGTTATTTCGTTTGAGTTATACAGTATGTAATAATAGCTGTGTATAATAGTATGACATCATAAATAATTATAATAATTTATTATTAAAAATATTGATTATTTTAATTACAGACAGATTATTTCATGCAATACAAAACAGTTGAATGCTGACTTAAAATATCCTTATTAGATGAAAATTATGATTATTTGTGGATAAGGAAATACTATAAAATATTCTCAAAAGTATTCTTCCCCTTAGGAATGTTAAGTAAGTTTTCTTGTCAAATAATAAAATTATATTCCAAATTTGCAAAAAATGCCGTGACCAGGATTCGAACCTGGGTTATTGCGGCCACAACGCAATGTACTAACCACTATACGATCACGGCCACGGAAATTGGTGAAAAATTAAACTAAAAACTATTGTTCAAAATTACGAAATTTCATTAATTAGTTTTTATTTGTTTATTAATTGTCTTTTAACTATATATTATTTGTGTATAAGATTCTAATACATTAGTATTCATAAAGAGAGCCCAAATTTATTTTCGGTTGAAAGTATTTTTATTCTCCAACATTACTGATTATGTTACATGTCTTTAGCTATTACGCCTTTCCTGTTCTCTTGAAAAAATAGATTGAATATCGAGAGAATTTTAAATTAATTAGTTTAAAAATTAAATTTATTTATTTCGGAATTTAATTCTTTATGTTGTATAAGCTATCTTTTACCCATTGAAATGTGTTTAACAATTTGCAACTAGCGTCTCAATCGCAACGTCTATCCCTATGGGATGGGCGAATCCATCCCAAACCATACTTTCGACAGGTAGGGACGTTTGACCGAGATGGGCAGCAGGGATAAACGTTGTCTTTTAAATGTTGAGTTGTAGCTCAACGCTTATCCCGGTTTAGTTGAATCGTTTTTCGCTGGAGTGGAAGAATGCGTTTTCCAAGCAAGGTGTCGACATATTAGTTTAAAACATATTTTTCAATGACCTTTCATCTTATTTAATGGATATTTAATACAAATACCATTTAATCAAATTTATAGCAAAAAAACAACAAACGTACAAAAGCAATATTTCAGACAATTCATTCTCGGGTGGCTTTTTATTTGTTTTCTACTGTTTTTATTATTATTACTAATTCTATTGCTGTTTTTATAGGGTTCTTAATTTCCTGATATTAATGAATCTTGAAATCATTTAAAAGTATTTTTGACCTGACGAATGTTTCCATTAATACCTCTTCAAAACTGGCGATTTACTGATTTTGAAAAAATTTAATTGTAATATGATAACATTCCTTTATAGAAAAATTTCTGAATAATATGGAAACATATTTTTCATTTATATCTGTGCACTATTTCTGCAATAAATAAAAAAGATGTGCCTATTAGAACTTTATATGATTGTATGGATATAATATCTTTATAGCCTGAGAAAAAAATATTCTGCCAATGGTTATATTTGCCTTCACATTCCCAGAACAGTGTAGTATGTCTACTTTTTTATAATTCCTAAACTTCACATTTCTATTTGTCTTAATATATTACCATGAATTGAAAAAAAATCGTATTCTGCTATTTTTAAATTTAAAATATGACATGAGAACATTTCAATTTTGTAATATAAACTAAAAGGTAGTTTTTAAACCATAGATAGTCACAAAAGGCATTGACAAATTGAAGTATCTGAAATATATATATAAATAGAATAAGCTACCTGATATAATCTTTATGTAGAAGTATTTTCTATAATATGATTAGAATGTTGTTAATTCAGAATATAAACTCAAACACAATAAATTTGGAATGGATTTAGAATGTTTTCTGATATTTTACCTTTTCTGCAGTCCCCATTTAAAGATATAAAGCCAATTTTTTTCTGAAATAAAAATATCATTCCCAAAACTGTATCATGTTCTCATATCATAAAACACAAATTAAGACATTATTTGGGAACTTTATATGTTGCACATTTATTTTCCATTAGCCAGTTGCAGTTATATAGTTTCTAAAAATAATTATGCTATGATAAATTCTTTTTAAAAAGAAAAAATTCCAAGTAAAATATTGCATACATAGATTCATAGTGTACATTCTTTTAGACTGTACCAAGTATTCAAAAATTGATTTAACGATAAAATGCGAAACATCGCATGATTTGTGAGAAGATATACTAGTGTTTAAAATACTTAGGAAAATTTTTCCTTCTTGTCGCTTTCTTTATTTTATTGATTCTGAAATTGTAATTATGGTAACCGTGTTTTTCATTTGTAATATTTTTGTTATATTATGCAATGTTCTCATTCTTAATAAAGTTTACACATTTTGCTTAGCATTTTATATGTAGTTTGTGCATTTAATATGTGTCTATTCATTGCAAAACCCTCTTGATAATGTTAATTCCTTTCATTAAGATTTTACACTGTAAATTAGAGCCAAATAAATCAATTCAATAGACATAAAAAAATTTCATATTAGTATTTCAATTTAGTTACATGCTAAATAATTTGCTGTTTTTATTACTTGATTTTTGAAAGTTATATAGTAAATTATTCTGCATCCAAAACATCTCCTATTATGCAATATCAATGTTGGACTAACTCGGTCAAATATTCATGTATAAATGTTTTTCATTGTTAGTCTTATAAATTATGAGAATTACCTATATAATTCAGTAAATAAATAGCAGATTGTAGTAATTTTTTTGAATCACTAACCACTTACCAAAGAAATTTTTAGCAGGCATTCAGCTAAATGTAGTCTTATGGGTACCAATCTGTAAATATTCTTACTATTTTCTTTAACACTGTAACATTTCTATATTTTATGTGAATAAATATTTTTCCTATACCTATAGCACAATTATGAAAATTACATATATAATGCACAATATGCATGCATAATGGTTCCTATGCTAATTGAGAGTATATTATCTATGCTTATTAGCCGTTCATATTTTGATTTCCTTAATGATTTCGAAGCAAACCTAATGAAAACAAATATATCATTTTCTTAACTGCCTCACAAAAATGAGCTGTTATGCAAATATTTAAAACAAGTTTTAATCAAATTACTTTCATTTTGTATACTTTGCAGACTTGCTATAACTTTGTTTCTAGAGTGTCCATCCAACTTTATTTTATGTTTATTATTTTTTATTGTAAAACAATAAAATAAATTTTGTTTTACATATACATATAGTTGTGGAAATAACTATTTTCATCATATTCTTTTAATTTGTGTTGTAGTTTTTTTTTCTGCCTCCTAAAGTCAAATAGCACAAATTAAGTTTTTCAAATGATGAAATATATTGTAAGCTTTTGAAAAATTCTTTCTTTCTAATAAAACTACAATGCTATATTTTTTAATAATTAGATACAATATACCAATTAAGAAACTAAATTGCATTTGAAATTTTTAAAAAATCTGCCTTGAAAAATTTAGATTTGTTTGTATATTAAAAAAAGTATTTCATTTCTTATTCTATATTCAATAGAGATAATAGAAATTTTATAAAATGTTGTTATTTAAATTTATTAAATTAAAAATTTCTATAAAATATCTATTAACTAACATTGAGCTACATCATCACAAATTAAACATTTTACCATTTGTGAGCAATGTCTGTTAAATAGACTACATCTCAAAAAACAGTTTGTTTCTGTAGGCTCTTCTAAATTTAGCTTTTAGTTTTCCAGTTGTGATGCAAGTGAACTTGCTAATCATTATTTCTTTTTATCATGATTTCATATTTGGTAAGGATATCTTTGTACTTTATTTGATAAACACTAAGATGAGAATCTCATTTTGTCATTATTTTGTTGTTAAAATATTAGAAACTTTAGTAATGTGTAAACTTACACTATCATTTTAATAAGATAAACATTAAGATTTAGATTAGAAAAATTTTGACAAATCAAATAAAACCTTTCTCATGATAAGGTTTATATATATTATATTTCTTTTTATGACTTACAATGAAACCAACCAAGATTTTTCAAATAAATTAATAAATATTGCAATTATTCACAAAAGGAAGATAACACGATTACTTCATTCCCAAACCCTGTAAATATGATTTTATGTCACGGAACAGCAATCTGAAAGAAATTACCATGAACACATTTATTTACATTTTATAGCTGTATAAAGCTAACAATCAATACGTTTTATTCTTCACCACTCTAAAAACTACCTAGTTATGACATTAATTTATTAAAGTTTAGTCAAAAAATTATGTAATACAGTGTTATATATTATTTATTTGCTTTAGCTTTTATTTCATATGTTGATTCATTTGTTTATATTATACTGTTAAACCAATAAAAATTTGATATTTGACTATATTTCTATTTTCGAAGTGTTATTCCTTATTTCAAAATTAGCTTGTTATTTAATTTTAAAATTTTCAGGATATTATATTCATACTCCTAAACATGAAAAAAGCAACTGCTGCATGATTTAGCAGGTAAAATTAATTCTTTCCTAACTATAATTTTTTTGCTCCAATTTTTACTTTTCTTAAATGAATTCTTAAAACTTCATTTTGCCATATTTCAAAAGTTTTGTGTAATTAAACTACAGGGTGACCATAAAATAACTTTCCCCATTTGGAGGCATCTACAACTAAATAGAATGAAGCCAAATTCCACTAACCCTCTTTTAAAAAGTTTTGACATGGGAACATATTGGTGATACTAGAAATAGAACATGTGACATGCTGAACATTCAAGCTTTCTATATTTGCATAATATATTAGTTCAATATCACTTTTTTTCAGTTATTAACTGGAAAATTGAATGGTTTCATTTTTTAAAAATAGAGATTTATTCGTTTCCTATATTCAGAATGTCAGTAACAGGCTGCAATATTGTGAATATTCTGAACATCTTTTTATCAAAAAGACCATTATATTAATCTTTCAAGAATATTTATATTTTGAAATATACTGAGGAAGCTGCAAGTATTAACATGAAACTCTATATAACATGATTTCTTAATAACTAGAAAAACAAACCCTAATTTAAAGAAAACCAGTATTAAAAAAAACTTATATCCTCCGAAACATTCGCAGGGAGTTACATTTTAATAATTTTATGTAATTGAATATAATCTTATACTTGTCATAAGAAAATTTAATTTAAATAGTCGTATGTTAAAAAAAAATCACTATAAATTATAATTCTTTGCAACTTTAAATTGTTAACAGACATTATTAAAATGTTATTTTTCAAATAACACTAATTGAACTAATAAAATAACTTCATCAAATGAAAATATTTTAAATATATTTACAATTGTGTCATAATTTATGTATGACTAATTTGTTAATTGAAAATAGTTTTATTTCATGCATTAAAAAGGTTCATATTTTTATAGCTCATTTAATGAGATTTATCTGGTAAGTAATAAAACTCAATTTGTTTTATTTATTGAGAAGAGGAAAATAACTTGTGATAATAAAAATTTTAGAAATTTATAATATAATAAAATAAATCTCAATCAAACATTAATAAAATCAGAATCCATTTAAGAAAATTGTTTCTTGAATAAAGGCTTGACTTGATATACAATAAATATTACAATATATAACTTACAATAATAACATGCTGTCTATTATTACACTATGATCCCCGAGTAGGAAATAAACTTTGTGATAAAGTTGTTTTTACAGTAAGCACTTAATAAAATTATTTTTCTAAATTTATGCAAAAGTTGCCTTACTTATTTTTTTAAAAATTAAGATGACCTAGATCATTAAGTTTTGGTTATATGTCTTCCACTCACAAAACGTGTTATTTAAATTCAATAATTTATTTCATTCTTGTTAGTTTATTATTACCTTTACAAGAATTTAACATGCATTTACTTAAAACTACAAAGAACAAGAGTAATATAATGACAAAAAAAAATCAACAAGTATGAAAATGAAATGGTTAATGATTTGTTTTATTTCCATATTACATATTATGAAACATAAATACCAATATCACGTTACCTCTTCATTCACAATGTAATTTTATACATTTCTAAAAATTATATATGATCCGTTTATGAAATGCAACACAAGAACAAATTTGTAAACTGCAAAACAACATTTTCAAAGATAAGAAGTATTGATTTAAAAATAGACATTAATAATGGGGAAAACTATATCCACATTTACATGCTAAAGTAATGACAACGTATTCCCTCGTGGTCAACGAAAAACGATTCAACTGAACCGGGAAAAGCGTTGAGCTACAACTCAACATTTAAAAGACAACGTTTATCCCTGTAGCCCCTCTCGAACAAACGTCCCTACCTGTCGAAAGTATGGTTTGGGATGGATTCGCCCATCCCATAGGGATAGACGTTGCGATTGAGACGCTAGTCAATTTGCATGATTTTCTTTTTACACTCCAACCGCAACGGATTGATTTGTTTATTTCTGCAGTGCAAAAGTATCATGGCTGGCGCGTTATATAAAAATTATTTACGAGTTTGCGAAAAATGGAGTGTAGATCCTACGAAGAAGGGTCGAGACCTTGGTGAATTCATCCGACAACAAGTTGCCAAGGAATTCAATCGGGGCGAAGCTTCGAATATTCAAAATTTGAAAGAATGTGAAAAGAAACTTGAAAGTCTTAATCGAATAGCTTCTAATTATTATGGAAAACAGTTCCAAAGATCTAAATATGCTACTGCAACTGGTCTTACTTTAGAGGAATGTAAACAAGTACTTTCTACAGAAGGTTTGCAAAAAATTAATCGATCTAAGCTCTCATTTTTAGAGAGAGTCAAGATATTATTAGAAAAAAAGACTGTGTAATTGCTTGTGAAGGAATAGTTTAAAAGCTAAACGAGTATATTCGCCTATTGGATCAATTGCAATGGATATATTCATTATTAAAGTTCATTAGAACTATTCTTTTCATCATCGCTAATGAAACCTTTTACGTGGATTGTTATATTTTTTAAGAGAAGGCATTAAGTTTGTTGATGTAGAATTTGAAAATTGGAGAGCTTGCATTATTTCTATGTAGAAAACAATATATTTATTGCTATTTTTCTTGCAATTTGTCTTTGAAAACATGATAATAAAATAATCAAAAAGTTTTGTGTTTTTCTAACATATTAAAATTTAATATTTTTTAATTAAAAAATTAAATTTATAGAATTTTTTGTGATATTCAATAATAAAAAAACATTATGCTGTTTTTTAATTTTCTAAAAACAAGATAATTAATGTATGAAAAACTAATTGGTGAATTTATTAAATAATGTAATACAATTTGATTCTTTTTCATTCAGTGTAATGTATTCTGTATTATAAAATATGTAGTACTTTGGCAATTTGGGAATATTTAATAATTTTGTAATTTTTTCTTCTTCTTTTTAATGGAAACAGTTGTGCTTATCATGTTATTACAGTAGTTTAGTTACTAATAAGTTTGGAAAATTCATTTGATTAATTTCCAACTTTAACTTTTTTTCTAATAATGATGTCCATATATAAAAAATATAACCACACTATGTGCTAAATAAGATTGATGTATATTGTAGAAAGTTATCAACCATTATCCTTGAAATTTCTAAACTTTAATAAATATGTTTCATTATTTTGGCTCAGCTCCAGTATACGGCCTCCGCCAAATTGGCGATAAACGATAATTTCTGGTTGCCGTCATCGGCATATGTATTCTTCTTTATGGTAACCTTAAACCTTAGAACATATTCAGTATTTTTATGTGTTTTTATAAGGAGCAGCTCACATATACAGCTATTAACTTTTATAAACTAGGCTTTTAAAATGAAAAAAATATGAATGTTTTATTTATTATATTTATTATTTATTTATTTTTATTATATTTATTTTATTTATTATTATTTCTGGCCTTCAAGTATCATTTTTAATTGAAAAATAATAATAATAAATATTCAATTAGTAGTCAACTTGGCGAGATTTCAAATAAGTCGCCAAAAGGTGGGCCCATCTAGGATTTTACCAAATAATTTCAAATTATAATACTGGAATAATAGTAATAAGGATTATAAAGGAGTATTATATAATTGGTTATAAAAATGCATATTTGGTGCATATACCTTGAATCTGAATACATGATTTTGGCAAATAGGTGTATATATACAGAGAGAGAAAGAAACATTTTTAAATATTTAATTACTGTATTATTTAATGTTATAATTTTCATATTTAAAAATTAAGCTTGAAAAGAATAGTAATTATAATTTAAACAAAATTTGTAAATTTATTATGTCTAATAAGATTGTGTAACCATTTAAAATATAAAGAAAACAAATAGCTGCATAAGGTTTATTTCAGAAACAAAATATGGAAAAGAACAAGAACAGTGGCAAAATTAATATTTCCTTCCTTTAACTCTGTTTTTTTTCTTACTTGGAATGATATCTTGTACACTGTTGTAATTTTCGAAACTTGCTCAAAGTGAATGACAGGCACTCTGAACTGCAGATTTATTTCTTTTCATATTTGAAAAAAAATAAACGATTACGAACGATAACGATGTTTTGAGGTTTTTCAAGAGTGATTGGCAATATTTTTAAAACATGGTTCCGATTTCACTAAATTTTTCCTTTTAATCGGAACAACCTTGGATCTCAACAACCTCCATTTGCAGGAGTTAATTGCTGCTATATGTAGGGGAAATAGTGCATTAATGTAATATGACTAGAAATTAATTATTGTTTCAAATGCCATGATTTGTTACTAATTATGTATAATTTAGAATTTTAAATACTAAATTTATAAATTAAAAAATTTTGTTACTTATTGTTAGGCTTACTGAATCTCAAAGATATTCATTGTTGACAGCGAGTTTGATACCCTTGATGTGTACAGTTATATTGAAAGACATATTAATTCATTATTTTCATCATGCCATTAGTTAAATATTAAGAAATCAGATGAGTATGAAACATTGAATATTGGGCTTGATTAAATTCTGAACAGTTTTAGTAAATTAATTTTTTAAAAAAATTAATTTAAATTTTACTTAGAATAACTGCAGTGTTAAAATTATTTCTGACTTCATTTAATATTCAATGCAGGGTATTTTAATTTATTTTATCAATTTAATAATTTAAAGAACTCAAATGGGTCTATATTACAGCATATGAAAATTAATTTGTTTTAATTAGAAATTTAATTAGCTGGATGACTTCTGAAGAATATTACAGATAAAATCTATTAAAGCATAATTAAAATGCTTCTAGATTTTTATGAGTGTATTAGAAATATTTAATTTTTTTAATAACATTATCTTGCTAGCCAAATTCTACTGCTTAATCACTGCGCCGTAATACAATAATATGCCATCAGCACCAAAGATTTCAAAAGCCATCTGTAGGAAAAGAGGTATAGAGAAGTCATGATACATTTACTTTTTATATTATTCCAAAAGTAGCTAATTACTTTATATATTAATAAATATTCAAAAACATGGAAGAAATCTTAATGGAAATTGCAAAGCATTAAAATAAAAATCAAACTTGCTATCTAAACGATTTTTGTATATTTAATATTGAAGCTTTATTCTTATAGAAAAAATTGAAAAATGGTCATTTTCTAAAGAACTTCTGCTAAGTTTCATTGCACTAAGAATTTATATATAATATATATATGTTTTCCCATACTGAAAACCTACCTGTTTTTAGTTTGGGTGGGCATTTTTTTCATGTTTAGGAAAAATTTTCTTGAAATCAAACTGAATAATTTCATACTGTCATGTTAGATATGTAAAATAATAAGCAGATTCATTTTTTAAAAATGTCTATATCTGTCTGTAGGCTCATTAACTTAACAACACACTAAATTAGACTAATGAAATTCAATAAGTGATTTTAACATCAAATGTTCAGGTTACCATCAAATTTGGGATGAAATACATTGAAATGTGAAATTTTGAAAGACAAGTGGAAAATTCTGTGTATAATTTTATGATCAGAAATATAGGGGGCATGAAATTTCATGCCCAGTCTGTCAACGGAGCGTCTATATTCACATGTATATAAACACAACTCAAAAAGGCAGCGACTTAGATAACTGCAATTTAGTATGCCATTTTAGGGCCAAAATTTATATTTGGATAAAAAAAATTTCACCAATTGATCAAAAGGTAGGCGTCGTCTAAACTTCATACTCGATTTTGTTCAATATGCTATGAAATACAAAATACTGTATATCTTGTGGATTTAATGTGACCTTGGATTTGCCACATCTTTCCTCCCTTCATAATACTCGGAAAATGCAAGATTTTATTTTTTAAAAAAATTTGGAAAGAAGATGGTAGATAGTAAATTAAGTATATTGTCTGAGTATACAAAAAGTCGTAGATTCTATTGTTTATTCGAAGTTCTATTGTTTAGTCGAATCTTTCTATTTGTTTATTTACTTATTTAAAGGGTGATATAAAACATTAGTTTGGGTCTAGAGAACGTGTTAAACTTAAGGATTCATAAAAATCTGTAGGTCGATTTTTATTTTCAATTTCAATACTTCCTCTTCAAATACGAGAAAATAAAAACGAAATTAAAATATTCTTATTTGTGAGGCATTTACAATAAATTTCCGTTATCGAACAATTACAATAAACTTTCCGCTTTTTTTTTTTATCTTTACCGACGAAATGAAGATGGATGTTTTTAAAAACTTCCGTGTAAGCATCTTTGTCATTTAAGACTTCCGTTTAATTTTGTGATGATAGATAGTTGTTGAATAGTTACTCGTCGCAAATTGCCTTCAAATCGCACCGCTATTTATTTAAAGATTCGAACAAAAATTTGTCTCGTTATTTTTCATGTGAATAAGAAAGTTAATGCTATTTATTGTTTAGATATTTCCATGAGGTTGAAATCTTTCATATTATTTTTGTTCTTAAAAAATAATGTGACGTATGTGAATTTAATATAATCTTTTTTTAAAGATGTTATTCTTCTTTATTATTATTATCTTAGATTAGATTTCATCGCAATGAAATGAATATGAATTTAATTGTATAAATATGAATTTAATTAATGAATGAATATGAATTTAATTAATAAATATGAATTTGATTTTAACAATTTTGAAAAACAAATTCTAATACTTTAATGAAAAAAAATTATTTCAATAATTTTCTGTTTACCGATTATTGATTTATAATTTATACTTATAAAAGGAAGAGTTTATGTATGCACAACTGTATCAGCTGTGTCTAGAAAATTCTATTGCACATTACATTCTTAAAATTTGTCACATAAATAATTGCTTGGCCGATTTCAAGGCTAATAGGGATTCAATGCGTTTCGAAGCAAAAATTTTAAAAACTTTGTAGAAAATGTTTTAATTTAATTTTTTGTGTCATTTGTGGGGATTCTTTTCCTTTTTAACCTTAATATCTTTTCCGTTAACTCTAAAAAAGAATTACTTCACCGTCGAAAAGAACATCATATAATTGTCATTCTAAAGAAATTTGTTTTGCACCTCTTATTTTATTTGCTGAATTTTCAAAAAATTTTCAAATATATTTATTTTTAATAGAAATTTTAAGTATTGAAATAAAAATTCCTTCATCAAATTTTTAATTCCAATAATTTTTACATTTTTTTGAACATATATTTCTAATGGATACCCCCCCCCCCTTTCCATCGGAATATCGTTTTCTGTTGATTTTTGTTTCCCAATGAGTTCAAAGATTTTCGTCATATGGATGTGGGAAATGTCCTTTTAGCTAACACCAAAATGAAATACTGAAGCATGAGATTGGTAGGAGAAATTGCCGACGTTTAAATACAAGGAATTAAACATAGATTTACGCTATAGTGGAAAATACGAAAAATGTTGTAATTTGATAGGATTTTCATTAAATACATTGTCGCGTTGTCATTGTCACAACATTCTATATATCATCTGCAGTGGCGTAGCAAGAGTAAATGACATTCGAAATATGGCGATATTTTTTCGCCCCCCCCCCCCCTTTATGACAACACGTTCATAACACATGCATGTTCTTAAAAAAACTATATAAATATATTCTCTCCTCATGTCGAGCCCTAAAATTGGTGCCTGGTGCTTCTATATCTCGCCCTGTAGTCATTATTCACCAGTCCATTGAGGGGCATTTGTTGTTCCAGCTGGTTTATCAAAATTCTGCGTGTTATGCTGAATGTGGTTTTTGCTTTATAAAATTTTGATATAATAGCTATAATATAGATCTTTTTCTCAGATTTATCTTCTTCGGAGACCTAGACAAAATTTAGAATTATGTTTTCCTTTTTATTATTTATATTTCCAAACTTAATGTAAAAAATAATCAGCTGAATAATAATTACACTTTTTTTGCATGTGCGATCTTTTTGAATGCCAATGAATTAATATAAAATAATAGGCAAATGGTATCTGTTAGGCGTAAAGCTATATGATACATGAAAATTATCTGATTTTTTTAGGTGTAATAATAATAAAATTTTAAATTATTGAAATTAAAAAAAGAAAAACTTTTTAAAAGGCAGCTTTTATGAAAAAACTGAAATATAAAAAAATCACTCTTTTTATTTAAGAAAAATCAAAAAAGTGTGAGTAGATTGAAATTTTAATCGCATTTATAGAATATTTTATTTTTATTAAAAGGCCATTTTTCAACAAAAAAAAAATGTGATATTTATTGAAGTTGAATTTGCTAATCGTATTGTTCTCAGAACCTCATAATTTTAAAGTTTTTTTTAATCTCAATTTTTTTATTGAGCCAGCGGTAGTGTCTCTCCGAAACTTTCTCATATAAAGGCCTTATCCCTCTTCCCACCCGCACAGAATTGGCGAACTATAATTACAAAATATAGATTTTTGCATGAATTTAGCCTATTAACTGTATCGATCGTGCGAATATGTATTCTAGATGCTTTTTTTTTCTTTTTACCAGAAGGATTGGAGCCAAAATTTGACACTGAACTACAGTTATAGTTACAAGATCATTTCATTTATTTAAGATATTCGTTTTCTTTTATTCCGAATTTCGTTTATTTAAGCCATTGCGTTTATATGCATGCTAAAATATAAACCAACAGGCATTCAACCATTTTACAGATTTGGTTCAAAATTTATATTTTAAATACTAAACCTGTGTACGAAATTGTATCTATCTAACTCTTTATGTTTTGTAGTTATTGAGTTCTCTTCTATGCGAACAGCCAGACAGACAAACTTCTTCTGAATGGATTTCATTCAAAATTTGAAAAAATCCTACCTATAAATACCATAAACCGAATTTTATCTATTAAGTTCAAAGAGCTTTTGAATTTTCGTGTTCAGAGATAAATGGATAATTCAAATTCTGACGCGAGTTCTCGTATTACTTCAGATACTAATACTATGTTTCAAATTTTTTTCCGTTTGATGAAAGTTGAAGTTCACTCGTTTACAAATAAGTATAAAATTATGTTTTTGATAAAAAAAATTTTTAAGGACAATGCCAGAATATAAAATTATGAGGTGCCATATACTGATACCATATACTAAATTTTGTCCTTCTAGCTCAAAGCATTTTTGAGTTATTGTGTTCATGGACAGACCAACAGATAGACATAATTCCAAAAATATGTAGTATTCGAAGTCGAAATGATCTGAAAAAAGGAGATTCGTCAAAATCTCTTTGAACTTTTTTGGCGATTACAATACTTTCTCTATGCTAAAAATACAGAAAGTGAAAACAATTTTCTACATTTTATACACTAATAACAAAGCTTCTTAAAACCATCTTAATTTTGGTTTTTGTTACGTTTTTATTTTAAATTTTGTCGTTAATATTTTTTTATATTTTATTTTTTAAAAATTATTATAGAATTTTAAGATTAGTCTTTTTTTTATAATTTATTATCAATTGATGTATCTTGTATTGAATCAAAACTATATATTAAGGTATTAATTGATAGTTAAATTTTAAAATATTAACACTAAAGCTACCACGAGACGGTCAAATGACCGGCTTCCAATGGCAGTTCCAATGTATCGGTGAAATGCCGGTAGGTTTAGTGTTAAATATTATACTGTCATCGGAAACACAAAACTATTTTTGAACCTCTAGCACATAAAGAAGTGAGCGAAAAATCAATTACATAATTCCTTCTTTACAAACATTATGCCAGTTAATCTAAATAGAAAAATTTTGAATGCTTTTTTACTTTTCCGTATCTGAAGAGATTATATGTAGAGAGTATTATAATTGTTAAAGATAATGATTGCGAGATTTTGGTGATTTAGATTTCCATAAACCTGTCCTCGAAAAATCTATGTTTGGAATTACGCGTGTCTGTCTGTCTGTATATGCCACAATAACCCAAAAATGCAGAGTTTGATGGATTGAATTTATTACATAGTCAATATATGCCACATGCTTGTGTGCAATGAAATATTATGATACAATATTCATAAATGTAATCCACAAATGTCTCCTAAAAAATCGAAATTATAATTCTACTGGCAATTGATTTCATAATTTTGATATTTTATCTGAAAAAAAAATCCTTTTCTGATGTTAAATTTAAAAAATAACTTTTTCAGTATTGTTAATTTGAGTTTCAAGTTGCTTACTTCTCTCTTTTTTTCTTCTTCTTTTTTTGTTATTATTGTTGTTGCTGATAATAATGATGTGTTTTATAGACATTTCTTTAAAAAATAGAGTTTAATTTACTTAAGTTGTGTCATTCTTTTTCTCAACCAAAATTGGTAACATGATTTTCAAAAAAAAAAATCTTTAATTTATAATCTAGCTAATTACGAAATATAGTTGTTTTTTGAGCTATTTAGTTTTCACATACAGGCAAACACAATTCCAAAAATGTATTTTTTGTATTAAACATGATGATTCTTCAACATCTCCAGTGCATATTTTGACGAATACAATACAATACAATACTTTCTCTATACTTCGTATACGAGAAAATAAAAATCAGTCAATGCAGAGTATTCTATTAGTAACTACCATATTTGATAGAGTCAAAAAATAACGAATCAGAGACAATTAATTCAGGATAAATATAATTAGAAAATTGGCAACGGGCATAAAGTATTTCTGTTGGTGAGGCAAAAAGGTTCACCTTTTCACATACTTGACTCCGGCACATGTCATACAAGCAATGATAAAAGAATAACCGAGCAACTGATCAAATCAATTCATTCCATTTCTGAAAGTGAAGCTTAACAGAGGCATCTAAAAAGGAATAATAGGGGAGGGGGGTGATAGTCGAAGTTGTAAGAAGACTACAAAATCCATCGACGAATTATCCATCCTTCAAACATGACCTTCTCCACTATAGATGCCAAGATAATGCTTTCGTTCTGCTTCGATTGCAAGGGTCATCTCTTCATCATACCTTAGAGGATTAAACTAGAGTCAATTCTCAGTGATATTCAGAAATGTTAACAAAGCTTAGGAAAGCAAATAGAAATAGTAAACTTTCTCTTGGTGTCAACCTATTACACGACGGCGCCAGAACGCACATAGTCAAAACAATAAAGGAATTTCTGCAGAAATTCAGATGGAAAGTAATGAATCTTATAGTCCAAATTTTTCCCTATGGGGCTTCCACATCCTCAGTGAACTCACGCACTCTAGGAACAACGATTTCAAATGACGAGGAGTGCGTGCGAACTGGTTCAAACGGCAGCCAAACGATTATGCGGTTTGTGTCACAATCTACGACATAAGATAAATGCCAAAGCAATTGTGGACAATACGTTTGAGTTTTATTAAATAAATTGCATGATATAGTCTCTGTCTCATTGTTTATTTATTGTATTTAGTGAAATGTATTTTCAAAATTGACTATGGAGAAGTAATGATACTTTGGATTGACTGGAACTCCTTAAAAGACATTCCGTTACCTTTACCATTATTATTCAAGTTATTGTTTTGTAGATTTTAAAAATAGCTTTAATTTCGATTTATGATTTAAATGAATGATATATTTTAGATAGCATACATAAATAAATTAAACATAATTTAATTGTCATGAGCACGTAAATTACAAATTTAAGTCAAATGTCTTTTCAAGTAGCATTTACATTACTCTTATTACATTTTCCTACAATTTTCGAACACATGTCATCAATATTTATCATTGCAACATTCTAAATTTGAAAACTTTCAACATTTAAAATATCAATACAAGTTGATAAAATGGCGAAACTAAAAGATACAGTACCATCGCAAAACCAGAATTTTCTACTGATATATAGCAAGTCAAACGATTTTCAACTTGATTCAGCTATTCAAAATTGTTTTCAAAACAACCAGATGCGAAAGCTAAATTTCTGACTTTATTAAAAGGTTGCAGAAAAACAACCATTGGGCACTAGATCCGGAAGCTCTTAGATTTTACATAAGTACTTTTGGGAAATCAAAGTTGAAATTAAATTTGAAAAAGTTTTTAGATAGGGATCTCTCATCAAGAAAGATGAAATATTTTCCTTCGGAATAAGGGATCAAGAACTCAGCTGCTTTTCAAAACGAATTATTAAAAGCCTCATAGAAGCAGAAAAGTTTTATAAAATTTGTGTGTGCATATATAATATAATCTTTTATAATTTTTAGGCATCATTATATTTCATTTTACTTAATAATCATGACTATTATATAATTTGGCTAGTTTCATCTTAGCATATAGTCTGTATTTCCCTATAAGAAGATTACAATATAGAGAAGTGATACATAGCATTTTATTTTATAAACAAAAAGTTTTTTTTTTTTTTGTATTTCTATGATCTGATAACTTTTAAAGTATGGTAATTATATCTTTGAAATATATTTGAAAGGCAATGCAAAGAAGTTTAACAACTCCTGTTGTAAATGAATGAATTAACGGAAAAGCGGATATTTTAACATAGACATCCTCGCCTAAATATAAGCAATGGTTTTGTGGAATGAATAAAGAATACATCCTGTGTTGAAAATCCCAGTAAAAAAGAATTCCTCTTTTGATGCGTAATAGGAAATCGTATTAGAAATCGAAACACCAAATAGGAAACTTATACTTCCGACTGACAGCGTAAAACAACACCGAATTTTACAAGGGATTATTGGTGATGGAAATATTTTCCTACTTGTATAATGTTATCTGCTCATTATTGAAATTGAAATTATGCAAAAGTATTGGAAAATTTTATTCATTCTTGGTTGAAAGCAATGTTGAATCTAAATTGATTTAGTTATTTGCAATAAAAAAGAATAGTGTCGTATGCTGATCAATGGCAAGGAATTTTGTTTTGAATATTGTAAAATGTATTTCTACTTTTTGAAGTTGTTACATTATATCTATACATAGTATAAAATGAAGTCTTCTGAAAGCATCTGTATGTTGAAACCCTAAAAACTTGAGAAATACTTAACTAATTTTGGAGATATTTGTACCATTTTGTAGGGCATTTATTGGGGAAGGTTTTGGTCGTATCAAAAGTCGTATCAAAATAAAAAAAGGAGTTATATAATTGCGATTTTAATTATTTCCTACTACGATTCGCGCATGCGCAAAGCAGCAGTGTCTGTACTTTGCACTTATCTGCGCGTGAGAGGAAATCTCAAACTTCGCATCTGCAAATAGTAAGAGCTGTGGTATTCATCTGCGATACATTTCTTTGTTTACATCTGATTTTAAACAGCGATTCAAATCTCATTATCCCCAAAAGAAGAAAATTCAACCTTGATCGGAGCACATTAAATGTAAAAATGCTTCGTTTGTTGCGCGACAATGAAAATGTTGAGGAAAGAAACGTTTGGTTAGCAAATATCAGAGAAAGAATGTCCACACTTTCTTCAAATGAGGGTCTTTTACTGAGCGAAGTAACCGTGTCTCTTTAAATCGCACTGCAATTGAATTATAGAGACAGAATGAATCTCGACTGTCTGATGAGAGGGAAAGAAATTTAAATTTCAGACACAAGAGAAGAAGTGAAGGAACAAACGTTCCTGATATTTGGTCCGAAAAGGAATACACTGCTCTGAATTTCGATCCATATGTGGATTACAGAAATTATGCCTCGGTTTCAATAGGAACAATGTCTATAGTCTGTCCATATTGTTCAGATTTAGAAACAGCTTTGATATACAGTCATTTTCGCCCAAAAAATAATTTATCGACAAATTTTAGCGAAATAGCCGAATGTGATGAGAACGGCAGCAATAGGATAACGGTAGCAAAAATGACACCGAAAAATTGTCAACCTCGCAAGGCACAAACTGACTGTATATCAAAGCTTAGCCCAACTTTAAAATGGAAAGATGAATCAAAAGGCATGTGTTGAGGGAAAATTTAAACCATTTTAACAGTCTAAATATGGAACAACATTGATATACAGTCATTTTCACCTAAAACGTTTATCGCCAAATTTTAGCGAAATGGCTGAATGTGGCCCGAACAGCAGAAATACGTTTCCGATCTAAAGGCTCCGAGGAATGCTGCAGCAAATTAACGGAAATATAGAAAAAAGGTCAATAAATACAGTAAAATGAAATGCATGCAAAAAAATTTAATCAAAAATAATGAAAGTAAGCAGAAGAAGTAAGTGCAGCAGGAAAAAATCAAGAGAAATGAACAGGAAAGATCGAAATACAGTAGCATACAGTAACATAAAAAAATGGCGGTCATGTAACCCCAAACAAAGCGAGCGCCACCGAAATATTGCCTACGTAGCAAGGCGCCAAATGACTATATATCAAAGCTTAGCCCTAATTTTTTCTGAATATGTGCTATAAAAAATTGTTTTGTAATTACTTTTGATGATTTCTAAATATCTTTTTGATCCCGCATGGCATTCCCATGTTATATCGGGTGAAGGCTAGACTTAAGTCTAAAGCTAATTTTTCCTCTTAGATGCTATGCCACAGGCAACGCTGTGCGGGTACTGCTAGTTGTATATATATGTTTGAGAAGAATTTAAAAAAAAAAAAATCTTTTTTTAATGCGAACTGTGCCATTCTTTTATTCGTGAATTTTTGGATTTATTTTCTGCCCATACATACATGTTATACTTATAGATGTACAAATCGTCTACGTCTAAAAGATTTTATATAACCTTCATATTCGTAGCAATGATTAAAAGTTAGATTCTTGGGCAAAAAAAAAATATCAACACATCACTAGGTTTCATAATTTTTTGACAATGATTGAAAGGGTGTCTGATAATGATTTAAAATGCGTACGTAAAAAAAAAGCATGCAGAAATCGATTTTCCATTCCAAATAGCAATACAAATGATATATTATATAATTCATTATTAGAAGGATTTGTAGAAACGGAAAAGTTTAATGACAAAATAAAAGGATTAAAAAAAATCTGAAAAATCAAAATTATCCAACAAAATTTAAGATCGAGATAAGAATAATTCGTCCAACTTTCCTGTTATAGGTAAAAGATAGAAATGAAAATAGTGATAATTAAATATACAAGGTTTATAAACTGATAAACTGATTGTTTATACCAAACAATGAAAGAAAACTGGGGGGGGGGGGAAGTTGAGGATTAATTGGTTAGCAAAGGACGAAGAAAACTGAAGCCAAATTACCAATTTACTAAAATATGCACTTAGTAAAATTTTTGAAATTATTGCTTCATGGAAGTTTCCAAATTTATCACTATTTCAGTGTATACTTTTTTTTGTATGATGATCACCAACTGTAAAATGTAGTACTCCTTTTTGATTTAGTTTAGGGTCACATCGACAATCAAGATGGCTGACGAGATAAACAATACTGTAAAACTGTCACTGTCAATTGTCAGCCATCTTGATTTTGACTTAGGCTACTTGGCGATGTTGGTATCCTGAGCAAGGGGAAGAAAAACCCCAAACTAGATTTCAAACACCATTCAGATTATTTTATAAACTTAGCATAATTTAATTAAATGAATTCGAAGTGATTTTTACTTTGCAATTTTTTTTTTCTGTCCAAATAACCATGATGCTGCATATAAAGGGCGTCCCAAAATTAACACAAAATTTGAGCTTGTCTCCATTTGTCAGTAAAGTGTTGGCAACCTTATTAAAAAACAATTTGACAGTTGATAGTTTAGGTTAGTAAAGATGGCGATGGAACAGCGCACTTTCACTGTTGAACAATATTTTTAAAAAATAATGAAAGTCTGGCGGTCATAGCTCGAAAATTTGAGAATTGGCCTCCTAGATCGTGTGTTTCAACACCATTGGATTTCTTTTTATAGGGTTATTTGAACTCAAATATCTATACCAACAAGCCAACAACCAAGCCTGCATTGAAGGAGGAAATTCAACGCTGCATCAACGAACTCCAGTCGCATTTATAAAAAATGGTCTTGGAAAATTTTGACATCATAGTGTGTATAAGCCAGCAAAGCCATGGAAGCCATTTGCCCGATGTGTTATTCCATACTTCTATCCTGTGTACTTTACGATTCAATAAAAAAAAAGCAACAATAATTCAAATTTTGCGTTGACACTTTGTTCTATCGTGTAACACTCCATTTTTAATAACCCTAAACTATCAACTATCAAATGGTTTTTTTTAAATAGCGTTTCTAAACTTTACTGTTTGAATGGTAGCAAATTCAAATCTTGTGTTAATTTTGGGTCACCCTTTATATCTCTGACATAAATGAAAAATGTTGTTTTTCAGGTAAAAGATATATTAGATTCTTAGTTTGATTTTCAAAAGGATTACTCATTGAATCATTTTCTGCACAATTTTATTATGTTCATCCGTATAATGGAATTTCATTACTTTTAGGATTTTATTTCTTACTGCAATATAATTTTTTTTTTGGAATCCATTAATTTTTGTTGAAGAGAAAAGATACATTTTATTTTTATGTACCACAATTTTCTCCATATCTCTTATTTAAACTGTCTAATTTTTAAAAAATAAGGTCTTTGGTTCAATTGTCTCCAAATTTATTTACAATTTTAAGTCAAATGGGGTAATCCCGACAATCTTGTAGTAAGCTAAGCTTGCAATTTTCGACTAGTTTTTGGACTGTTAGCAAGAAACTAACCTTTTCCTTAAGTTTCAATTATTACAATATATATTTATTACATATATATTCACTTTAAATTTATATTCATTGGCAGTTTGGTTTTTGTAAAATATCATTTTTACGTTTTTAAAGGGACCGCAGGAGTACTAATCTCAGTGGTGTGTGTTTGAAGTGGGGTGGAGCTTAAATTTAATCTCTTACAATAATTATGACAATCTCAGTAGATCATCAGAAAGCATTTTAAACGTTGTGATAATTTTAAAGGCAGAAACTTAAAATGTGGGTAAAACTATACCTCCACTAAAATTATCTTTGTCCTTTTCATGTGAAGCTGAAAAATAATACCTCGAATTCTGTACATTCCTTTTGAAACATTTTTGGTGTAATTTTGATCAACAACTGTATCTCTCACATATAATATTGTATTCTATTTGTATTCATTTATTTGTTTCAAATGGTTCAGCTCAATCAAATTAAAAGAATGGTTGTGTTCGTTTCGAAATCAATTTGATTAATCTTGAATTATGATAAATTTTTAGATTCAAGTGACACCAGTACAATTTGAAGGATTAGCATCGTTCAATGTAATTTCATATGGATTAATGGACGAAAGCAAGTATTTTTAGAATGATTTTGATAAAATCAGAATTAACATAGAAGATTTTTTCCCTAATGGTTTTGGTTTACGTTTCATTGTGAAGCGCTAAGATGAATCAGACAAGCGCGCGCATCGATTAGAAAATCGATATCGTGTCTTTCAACAGCAGAATCCGATCCGAAATCTTGAATGGGTGAAATTGTGTACGGTTATCAATCGCTCGTATTTCTGAATGACCATTTCTGAATACTGTCAAACATATTGAGATTGATTTCTGGTTTACTCCTTTTCAAACCAATGCTGTTGTAGGCGTTAGAGTTAGCTAGGTGAAATAGTTTTTGATCGTTAGACTATAAAGTATATGAAAGTTTGGCGAAAGGAAAAACAGCGCCCAGAATATGGGCATAGAATTCTTTCGCGAGGCAGGAGATCTGGTAATAAAATCGCAGAAAAACAGAGTATGCCTCTCGCATTGATATCTGATCCTTGGCAACGTATGCAAATTCAAGATGCTGAAACTGGAGCCAAGGTTTGTAAAAACCTTTCTTTAAACTGCCAATCATTTTAACTTCTTATTTCATTCGCGTTTTCCATTACCGTAAAGGTTTGATAAGCCATGCATTATTAATGTCATAGAAATATAGGACCCTTTTCTATCTTTCATTTACAAACATTTCTTTGAAAAATACATTTCTGAGTATTAAAATGAATGGTCCTTAAATTTTAATGGTCCATATGTGCGTATGGTTAGCCGATGAAGAACGGTGAAGGGAAAAGAATCTTTTAGAAATTAGGTTGTCGTTTGTTCTGATTAGGAGTTATTTCATAATAGTAGATCTACAGGATGGTAAATATTTCTTCCTGATTTCCACATAATATATATCTACTTCCTCTGTGTGATATCATTTATCTGTCAAAGACTTCAACAAAAATACTCATATGATGTTATCATTTATGTGCTTTACAGTGTCAAAGTTTAAAAAGAAATGATAGTTAAAATCTTACAAACAGCCATTAAAAAGATGAATTTCTGAAAAAGTCGGCTGTATTTTTAATTTGTAAATAATTATTCATTATAATATTTAAAATTTAATTTATATTTTCTCTTCTGAAGTATGTTGTAGTATTTCACACTTAAAGGTTACTAAGATTTTTATATTTAGAATAGTATCATTATGGTAAGTACCCATGCTGTTTTTTTTAAAGTACAATAATTAGTTGTAGTTTTAATGAAATTCAATAATTTTTTAAATTTTTGTTGGTTTCTAAAATACTGAAAGGTCATAAACTCATAAAGGGCATACTTTTCCTGTTAAAAATTATTATTATTTTATTAATTTGGCATCAGCTATATAAAATGTTATTTAAAAAATTAATCTGGTAAAACTTATTTGAATAAATTATATTTTTTATGGACTTTATTGTAAGAAAAGGTTTCGTAAATTAACCAGTGTAACATTTATAAAGAATTATGTGGTGTTTCTTGTGAGTTATTCCTGTGAATTTTGTTTTCCTGGAATTGGGCATCATCTTATTTCAATTAAGTGAAATTACAGGCTTAATGTGACTTTTTTTCCAAGCTTGATTATCTTTATTTATTCCTGGATTGTATACTTGATTTAAGTTTAAAATGAAAGTTTGTTACAATAATTGTTTCAAAATTTGTATTGCTTGGATATAAATATTCAAATTGTTTTTTAAAGATGCTATTTATTATAAAAAGGTTATTAAGTGTTAAAAAAACAAATAAGAAACCCACAAAGAATGTTTAACAAGCCTGTGTCATTCTGCACTTATAAATTTTAATGAAGGGGAAAAAAAAGTGTTTTTCAAAAATGATGTAGAATTTACTATATATTTTCTGTGTATTTTAAGTTACATTAAACTAAATCTCTTAATAAGGTATATTTTTTCTCCCTTTTTTAGTTATAGATAATTTTTAATCTTCATTGATTAAAATTTGATTTTTTTTTTATAAATGAGCAATTTTTGCTTTTTGGAATTTTTCTGAAGTTCTTAAATTAAGAAACTGTAAACTTTTAATAAACAAATTCTTTATTAAAAATTTTATGTGACTTGATTGATTAATTTAAAAAAATTTTGATTCGTTTATGTTTGTGGAAGCTCAGTATGTTTTCTTCCATTATAATTAAATGGTATGAAAACAATTACAGTTGAAGCTGATTTTTAATAGGAAACACCTGGAGAGTGATTGAATAACCTTTGTTGATTACAAGAATATTATATATCTTTTTGATTCAAGATAGTTTCTGTATGTAGTGAATAGAAAACATTCAGCAATCATTTTTTATTTTGTTATTCTTCCTGCAAAATGGTACATGTTTTTTCCTTTTTCTTGAATGATTATCTTTATAATGAACTGGTCTTTAATAATGAACTAGTACTATTTATATTCATTTTATTGTGATATCTTATTTAGATTTTTTCTTTAACATCTGGTTAAAATTATTTGTTTTTTTTAAAGCATTTCCTGGTATGTATGATTAAAAAAAAGCCATATTTAAATTTTTAGTAAGTTTTTTTAAGCATAAGAAAATCCTATGATTTTTTAAAACCTTTATTCATTTTAAGATTTTGTTACATATTTCTTTCATAAAATACTTACTTTTGTTCATATCTGTAAAGAAATTCTTTATTGACTATTTTTATAATCAATATTTATTGAAGTTAGTTTAGGTATAAAAATGTATTTCATGCATACTTTTTGAAAGATTTAATATAAAATTTAATCTTTCATTGCATTACATGAATTTTTATACCTGAATGCAGAATGAATCTTCATGTCTCATTATTGAAGTCTTCTACGGCTCATTATATAATCTTCAGTAAAATTGTCTAAAAGATGTTCTTTTTTTAATTTTTCCCTAAAATTTGTAAATTTAATAATTACTCTAGTGTTTGAAGTTAAGATTTAGTGAAAGCTTTATTGATTAAAGATAAGGAGGAATAAATTAGAAACTTGCTGGAGGTTCTTATACAGTGTTATAGAGAAATTTTGTAAATTGGACAGGAACTTTAATTTATAATGCTGTATTTAAGCATACTGAGTAGATTTTATATATTTTAATATTTTTTTCTCTCCCATGTACTGTACTCTACTGTATTATTGCTTTTTTCTGGAAATATAAGATAGACTTTAAAAATGTAATCTTTCTTTGGTAATTATAATTTGGGGTTAGAATAATCTTGCAATGGTTCCTAGATACTAATTGAAATGAATTGACCCAATGTGTTATTTTATAAAACATAACTGTTTAACTTAACTGTTAAAACATCACTGTTTTATTTATAAACATAACTGTTTGATATCAAGCACCCACTTAAATTTCATTTAGAAAAAAAATTTTTTGAAGAAACTGCAAAATTTTTTTCCTTTGTTCATTTAATGCTATTTTAAGTAATGATTTTTGTGAAAACATTGAAACATTGAAGACTGACTTTTTAGAATGTTCAGGATGAAGAAAGATATATATTATGCATGAAACAATTTTGCATCATTTAGATACTGAGTTCTACATATTTTATTATACTTAATACAAGTCAGTTGGAAGCCCTCTATGTATTCAGAGCATTAAGTATTATTAGTAGAAGTTTGAATATTAATTAATAAATTAATACTATTTTATGTTGGGCTTTATTTTGGGCTTATATTTTTAAAATACAAAATATTTTCAAAATTTTTAAAAAGTTGTGTTCTTAATTAAATCGAATTTTATTTAATTTCCGAAATATACATTTGCTAATATTTGACGTGGTATTTTTTATTAAATAGTTTCTAGAAGTAGAAACTTTGAAATAAATTCATTATGAAATGATCTAAAATATAATCAGCTGTATATTTTTGTCAGGTTGGCAGTATTTTTTTATTAGTCTTTTTTTATTTATTTCAAGCTTTGTTTTTGAAAGAATTTTTTTTCTTCTTTTCCTTTATAGAAGCTATATAAATGTTTAAAAAAGCTAAATAACTGCAAGAATGCTATAAGAAATGTGTATTTTTTTTTTACTATGTTTATATTTTAGCCACGCACTTTAATTTTGTTTTAAAGCACATTTTATATTTTGTTAAAATTTTAATTTTTGTCATTGCATTTTTTTAAATATGTGCATAAATAAGCTGTTTCTTTTATATGAAATAATGCTTAGCTATGCAACACTACTAAAGCATGCCAGTAGCTAAATTTTAATGATGCTATATTTCAGTTTTTTATGAATAACCAGAACCCTGCAATTTGTGGTCCTCCATCTATTGATGAAAAATCTTGTGTAAGAAATCTTTTTGTTTTTGTTGCTTAAGATTTTGATTTTTCTTTTCTTTTGATATATTTTGCTGTTCCTACTTTTTTTTTTCAATGATTTGTACATATTTTATAATTATTTGTATTTCATGAAATTCATTAGTTGGAATCAATAAAAATTTTGCGTTAACAAGATTTTAAACATTGCAGCTACGATGGAATATAATTTAAACTTATTAATTCATTAATTAAAACTGCCTATATATCTTACAATGTATTTTTCTCTGTAAATCCACTGAATAACAATTGTATGCAAATAAACTGATTTGATCCATTAATAATTTAGTCCATAACTGAGATAGCACTAGGAAATAATAAGCATTCCACATGGCTACTTATTTATACACAATGATTAGAAATGAGTTTTTAAAATGAAAAATACATATTGCAAATAAAAAATACATATAATGAAAATATGTATTTTTTTTAATGATTTATACATATTATATAATTATTTGTATTTCATGAAATTCATTAGTTGAAATCTATACATAAGAATTTTGCTTTAACTTAAGAATTTTGCTTCTGTCTCTTAAATACTTCCTTGAGACACTCGGAATGATGCCATAGTTTAGAAGTACTGTGCTATTCATAATATATAATTCTCGCTTGTAATGATGCATTTAAACACATATTATTCTCATTTCAAAGCAAATTTGTTGCGACATTGTATCCCTATTTATCTAAGAGTGTCACTAAAACTTTTGTATATGTGTATTATTTTGCCATACGCCATGTTAGTGAATTATTACTTTGATATGCATTTTCTTGATAAGTAGGATTACTTATTAGAATTACAGAATGCTGCTTTTCAGTATTATATAATACAATCTGTCTTTTTCATGTAAGCATCCTCAATTTTGATTAAAATAAATTTAGATTTAAGAATACAACTTATCATCAGGCTGTATTTTTATTTATAATGCCTACAATAAAATACGTATTGTATTTATGTATAATAGTTATACAAGTTGAATTTTATGTTTTATATATAATTTTTATAATCTGTTTGAATTACCATGAAAATTATAAATCATGCTTTAGTCAGTTTAAACTGAATTCAGTCATAAGTTAAGATACACTTATGCACCCTTTGTTATAAAGCTAATCCGGAAAGGTTAAATACATTAGATTTTAATGGATAAAGCAATGATCCCATAACTATCCTAAGAAATTTATTATCTTTTTACTTAAAAAAAGGATGGATTAAAAAAAATAATTTCAAATAATTCTCACTAAATTATAGCTTATGTTTACTTTCATCTTCATTTTAACATAGCATTTTTATTGTATAAATAAACTCGCTTTCTTTTTTTGTTTAATTGCAGCACTTTCATAATTTGAATGAATGACGGATCTCATCACTTTGGATTAATTCTTTAGAAATATATTTCCAGTGACCTTTATTATTATTTTTAATAATAATTTATATTATCATTTATATGACTATTTAAATTATCTCCACTTATATTTTATAAGATATTCAATGATTAATTGGGGGCACTTATAATCACTTTGAAACTATTGTGGAAGTAACAGAATGTAAGAAAGCTATTTAAATGAATAGCTCTATGCAATTTATGCTGAATACTTATTAGTTGTATGATAGATATATTATGTTAAAATAATGCATGATTTTGCAACAACCTTTTTAGATCAAATTTGATAGTTTCCCCTTCTTACATTAAAATTTTTTTTAACTTTATTTTGAATTGAATACTGAGGATTTTGATTACTCTATTTTTACAGAAATGAGAGGTGATCTGACAGCTACCAAGTTCCCTAAAGTATGAATGAGAAAAATGGTTTATTTTCTTCATTTTTTTTGTGTGTGATGTTAATAAAAGCAACCATTTATGAAATTCAAGCTTTAGGCTTTTATATTTTTCAGCAAGGCCTTTTTCAGTTATTTTAGCAATTTAATTTGTTTCTTTTTAGACTCCTCAAACAGAAACTATGGCTGCAGAGGAGAATTTGGAAGAGATGCCACAGGTATTCTTTAAAAATTGGTTATTTGTTTATTGCAATTGAATATATAACAATCGTGAAGATAACACTTTTGAATATAACAAATTTTTTACATTTTTTTCAAGTGGGAAATAATTATCAGCATCTAATTTTTTTTGAAATTTTTTATAATTTCAAAATTAGGAGATGAAACATAAAATGAATAAGTTAGAAATTAAATATAAAAATAAATTGACTTTAATGTTGGTATATGCCAATTTTTCATGAAGCATTTTATTTCTGGTATATAAGCCAAAAGTAAAATGAAATAATAATAAATAAATAAAGGTTTTTTTTTAATCATGTATTTGAGCATATGTCAGTTTGAAGTTTAATGGCATAAACTATTAATTTTTTGTTAATTTAGGTGCCATAACTTTCTTTTCTATACAATATTTCTATGTTATAACTTTTTAATAAATGTTGACTTCTCTTTTTAGCAAACTGAAGAAGATATGGATACAAACGAAGTAGTAGAGGGATTGCATGAAATAGAATTGAGAGATATAACTAAGGAAGGGCATCCTAAAGGTGCTCCAGATCAATTTAAACTTCTTCAAGTGCTTGGACAAGGATCATTTGGAAAGGTATTTATTTTTTGTTATTAAGGCTTGTGTTAAATAATGGAAATGGCTATATTAAATAAAAAAATATTTTTGTTTAATAGGTTTTTTTTTTGGTTTTAATTTAAATTAGCTCCGATAATGTTTCTGTTTGTTTTTTATCCAACTTTTTCTGTAAATTTACTCTTTCTTTCCCTTCTCTTCTCTTCTCTTTTTTCTGTTCTGAATTGGTTTTTATGTGTGTATAGTTTAGGATAAATAACATCAAATCATTTTATAATGTTTGAAATGCTTCCTCCCCTCTCTTATTTTAATGTTTGATTTTTGAGGCAACCATAAAATATTTGTTCTCTTAGAACTGTTTTTTATCTATAGATTCAATATAAGATGATTAAGTAGGTAATCTGAGATAACTAATTTTCCTATGTAGGTTCTGGTTCATACCATATAATTAATAAATATACTAAATTTTAGCACAATGGTAATCTTTTGTTCTAAAATAAGTAGGTTTGTAATGACAGATTTTGTTATAAAATAATTTTCATATATTCAATCACTACTTTTTGTGTTTTGACAAGCTGTGCTTTCTTATGTGACAAATATATTAAGATGCACTTAATTATGTGTGCTAATAAACTATAAGTATATCATTTTGAAGTCAACATTGCATCATTAAATCAGATAAAAAAACAAAGTCATAATGGAATGAATTATTCAAATAAAATTAATCTGAATCAATAACATATTACCATTGATATCATCAAAATAATGAAATTAGTAATAATTTCAAAATGATATTCAGTATATAATCCTATTACAAACCATGTAAATTTCTGTCAAATTCCAGAGATAATTGATCAAAGGTAAGAAATGTGTAAATGCTTTTTTTTTCTTTTGTTACAAAGCATTAAATACATTAAATTATGCAAATATATGAAAAAGTGAGGAGAATACTTCTATTGGCTTTCATTTCTTCAATTTTATATAATTCTGCCTTTCACCTTAACCAAAACGAGCTATAAATATACTATATTCATTAATAAATTCATATAATGAGAATATCAGTATTTGTAATATATTTCTAGGTAAATATAAAATGCTTTTCTTTTACAAATTTATTTTATGATTTTTTTTTGCTATTAATAGTATAAATGCTGCAACAATGAACATTTTTCTTTTGTTCATGGGATTGGTTGTGATGCTGTACTATTAATCTATTTAGATTGCATTCCCTATGTAAAGCAAGTGTGCTGATCTTCTATCATCTGTTGAGATAATTTTAATCTCTTGATCATTTGTTGATTGCCAAATTTATTGACCTTTAAAAATAGATAATCCCAAGGAGTTAGAGATCACTCATCAAAATCTGTTATTTAAAAAATAAATTGTGAAATTTCATCTTTTTCTAATTTAAACATTCTAAAATTTTTATTTTTACATATATTGAACTCATTATTATTATTATTTATTAAATAAAATATTTTTGAATTCAATTAATACAATTTTTTTGAAGTTTTGAAAATCATTACTTGCAGGTATTTCTTGTAAAGAAAGTTGTGGGTCCTGATGCTGGTGCTCTTTATGCTATGAAAGTTCTAAAGAAAGCAACATTAAAAGGTGTGTATGCAAATTAAGATACAGACATAAGCTTAAATTCCAGATTTACTTTTTTTTTTCTTTTTGAGATACAAATTTTCTGGATTTATGACTTATCTTTTTCACATTACAATGTTTTAGACCAAAATAATCATACATAGATGAATCATGAAATCTGACAAAACAGAATTCAGTCAGTGATCATTTGATTTTGATAGTCTAAGCATTGTGCAAATTGTCAAAACTTATTTTTTAAAAACTAAAATGCATTCTTTGGAACCTGAAAATCCATTTCAAGATTCTGTTGGTTAAAAAAAAAAAAAAAAAAAAAGAAAAAGAAAAAAGGATGATTTAATTAAAATTTGTCTCCTTACCAGAAGTGTAATATTCTATGAAATATTGCATATTTATTGTTAGCAACTCCTTATCTTCAACATTTTGCAAATTGTTCAGACTCTAGTCTAATATTTACAACTGTATGAATTATTGAATAACTTCAAAGTGTTAAAGTAACTTAAAGTTGAAAGCACATTAATGTTCAGAAGCCCTAGAAAAAAAATCTTAATTTTTTTTAATGTTTATAATTCAAAAAGACTAATAACTTTGAAAAATTTATATAAGTAAACATAATTTTTAACTAATATTCTGCAATTATACTTCTTGTTTAACTTATAGTTTAAAATATATGTATGTACATATAGCAATTGTTTGAAGCTACATTTTGGATATTCATAGTTATTTCAAATTGCCGACCTTTTACTCCTTGATAACCTACAGAATTTCTGAATTTGTTGGAATCAACTTTAAAATGTCTTGTTTTTGTAATAAGTATTGTTTAAGATAAACATTATTGTAATGATTGATAAATCCATTATTGATATGATAATCAATAATTCATCATTTTATTGATACTAATTTAATTTTAAACATAATTGAATTTTGATGGATTAATGGAATATGATCTAATCTGAGAATTTATAAATTGTAAAAATATCTCAGGAAAAAAAAATTCTAAATAAGGTATTAATTTGAAGATTGTAAAAACAGTCTTGTTTGCAATTTGTGTGCTTATATTCTCTATTAAAATCCCTGCTTGAACATATTAATTTCTGGTTTTGTTGTTTTTATTTTGGAAGATTTGTCTGGAGATTGCTTTCCTCTTTTTTTTTTTTTTTTTTTTTTTCCCTCATTAATCTAGGTGAGTAAATGGAGTTCAAATAGGCGGAATTCTATCCATGAGAAAATATAATAGTTTAATTAAAAATATGTATATATATGTTTTTATTTTAAATTTTCCTAATATAAAACATATGAATAATTTAGCTATTAATTTTATGTATTTTCTTCATCAATTTTTTTTCTCTTCTTTTCTTATCAATATAGTCAGAGACAGAATGCGGACAAAGATGGAAAGGGACATTTTGGCGGACATCAGGCATCCTTTTATTGTGAAATTACACTATGGTAATTCACACAATTTCTTATTCTTTTATTCATCAGAATCTTTCAAAAAATTTCTAGGGGAAAAAGCTATAAAGTTAATATATGAATAAAAATGTTTTTCCAAAAAATAATATAACAAATTTGTTGAAAATATTAAATATAAATACAATTTAAAAAACAAAAACAAATTTGAACAGATTTTCATTCTAGAAGGCTAATAGCCACTCCTATATTTAAAGAAACTTCTCAGTGACTCATAATGAGAAAAACTTATTTTTTTTTATTAATGTAAGATGTAAATTTTCTTAATGTTTTAATTTTAGTTTAACTTATCAACAAATTACATATGGCAAATGTTTGAATACTCCAAGTATTTTACTAAATTTCCAGTTTATTTAAAAGTTTCATATTATAGATCTGTAGTGACTAATTTTCTTTATGAATGTTTTGTCTTTCTATCATATTTAAAATGCATCGAGTCAAAATAATGCAATGCAAATAAACGCATTCGTTTGGCTAAAATATTCTGAAAAATAATCACCCCTTTGGAGTATAATAAAAAATCTGCCGTTTTTGAAAGCTCTTAAAAATAATTTTAAATAATTATAATTATTAAAAAAATTTAATTAATAACTAAGCAAATCCAATTTTTAAAAGTATTTTCAAATAAAATATAATACTTTTTATATAAAGTGAACAGTTACATTTTATTTGCTGTATTTTTAAAAATTATTATTTTGTATAGTTAATGCTTATTTTCAAAATTAACCACCTTTGGCAATCAGCAAGTTTGTGGTGATTAATACTTGTTTAAATTTTCAATTATTTTTTATTTTATGACGATCTCTTAATAATTTCTTGAGCAAAATGTTTTTAAGCTTCAAATTTTAGTAGTCATATTACTCATTATTATAGAGAATATTATGCTGCTCTGTTCATTTTAATATGTATCTCTGTAATTCCTCTCATCAAATTTGAACTTTTAGTTGTTCCTGTTTCAATGTTACATTCAAATTTTCAGGAGCTGACAGAAAATTAGAGAAAATTCCTCAGAGAAATTAGTGAATTCTGTTAATTATATTATGTATCTAATTTTCTGTCAACTCCCTTAGAATGTGAATTTTTAATTATAGCTTAAGTCATTAAACTTCAATCAAAACAAGACTCTTTTGTGAAAATCAAGTATGTTTTTAAAAAATATAAGTACAAGAAATAGAATTGTTCATCATTGCAGTTTTTATGTGCACTACAAGATATTTTTTTTATAATTTATGTAATAATAATTCAAAGAATTGTTCAATAAAAAAATTTTCTAATTCATCATAAAATTTAGTTTTTAAGTTTTATTTAATTATACTTTACTATTTTATTTTGTTTGCCAATAAATGTACTTCTAAAAAATTTATGAAGTCTGAATTTTATTGTTTTTTTTTGGGTTCTATTGAGTCATATTATTGAAATATTCTTGGCATCTAATTTAAAAATAATTTTTTTAAAACAAATTTCTTCTACTCACTACAACCAAATCAGACTCAATTATGAAATTTTGAATTAATTATTTTAGGGCAATCAACGATTTCATAATTTTTAACTAATCAGCTTTGCTGTAACTCTGGGTGCTATTTGGCTTATCTCTTTTGAGATAACCTAAAGAAACATCTAAAAATCGCATATTTTTTTAATAAAATAGTAATATCCACATTTCTTTAACTTACTCAATTTTAGTTATAATAGAATAGACTTTTCTTCTTAATTAATATGTTAATGTCTCAAGAATGTTTCAAAGCATGTATGTGCCAAGTCTGGTAGATCTAGGTCAAATAGTCTGGCTTGCTGAGTGTCAACACACATACAGGCACATATGCATTCTTATTTATTGTGAGCAAATGTGCTTGTTTTATGATGTAAACATAAGACTGCAGTTTCAAATTATTTAAGTTATTAATCCATTAATATTATTAGTTGGTAGTATATTGAATTTAATGTATTGATTTATATAAAATTGCTTATTGATATGTAACAAAAGATTTTTAAATTTTATAATTATTTAACATTTTGTTGAATTTTTTCAGCTTTTCAGACAGAGGGTAAATTATATTTAATATTAGATTTCTTAAAAGGTGGAGACCTCTTTACTCGACTGAGTAAAGAAGTAAGTAGTTTTTACAATATCATATAATTACTTCATCTTATCTCTATTTTACAAATTGTTGTACATTTTCAAATCCTAAAATTTTTTTTTATCCAAGATTAATATAAAAACTAAGCTTGAATGTTAACTATATATGTTTTTCTCATTTCTGAATTTTTATATCCCAGTTCCTTCTAATCAAATTGCTAATTTTTGCATATGTTGATTTGAATATGTTATATTACTACGATAGTTTCCTTTTTTATATTACATTAAATTGTATATTGGTTGATTGGTCTTGATTTTCACTGGCTGTTTGGAATCTCTGGTAGGATATTGCCTTACATTTTCACATCTTTATTTAATTACAATTCCAAATTATTTTAATTTCCAAGCAGTCTTTATGTAATTTTTAAATGAATCAACAAGTCATTGTTCTGTTTATGGTAAAACTGTATATTTGAAAATGTGAAAAATTATTTGAAATTAATACTTCTATTTTTTTAAAATGCATTTGATTTAAAACTTATCATTTAAAAAATTGTGGATTTTTTTTCTTACTTTCAGCTTATTTTCTGCCCATATTATTTTCTTAATTCAGAATGCTATATTTGCAGGTAATGTTCACAGAAGAAGATGTAAAATTTTATTTAGCAGAACTGGCACTTGCACTTGATCATTTGCATAGTCTTGGTATTATATATAGGGATTTGAAGCCAGAAAAGTAAGTCTAATATTTCAAAGTAATAGGTTTCACTGATGTGAATATTCTTCTAAAGAGCCTTATAATATTGAGGTATAGTGATGAAAACTCAGTTTTTTTAAAAACTAACTAGATGAGTCAGTATTTATATTTTGAACTGTAACTTTAAAATACATTTTATTTAAAATGACATTATTTTGCTGCAAGAAAGGATGAAAAAACATTTCAAGGAAGCAAAATAATTGTATTTTTGGATTTAAGTAAATTAAGTATTTGCAGATGTAGTTGGCTAGTATTAACATTTTTCTTTTTATCTTGAAAATGAGAATGTAGCAACTTGAATTCATTCTACCTTATGCATATCTTCTCAAGTTGTAGGAATCCCTCTCATAATGCATTACTGCAAAGTGTACAAAATAAAATAAAAGATTGAATAATCTAAATAGATTTCTTTAAATAATGCTATTTTATGAAAATGAATCACTTAACATTGGATTTACTGTTTGCTCAAGCTGTTCTGCAAGTTATTTGCATTCATATAAATTCCAAAATTAATTGTTATAACAATTCTTGCATATTTACATTCCACCACACTTAATTGTATAAAATCATTTTATGCAAATATTTTCCTTTGTTAATTATAAGCTGCTTTTAAAATACAACAATTTTCATTTTGAATTTTTTCAAAATTGTAAATTTTAAGCATTAAATAACGGGAATTTGTTTTGTGCAGCATTCTTCTGGATGCAGATGGTCATATAAGTCTTACTGATTTTGGTTTATGCAAGGAAGCGCTAAGTGATCAGAAAGCTTATTCCTTTTGTGGTACAGTTGAATATATGGCTCCTGAAGTTATCAACAGAAAAGGGCATACAACAGCTGCTGATTGGTGGTCTTTTGGAGTCCTAATGGTACATATTTTGCTTTAAACTTTTTTTAGCATTTTAAAAAGATGTCTAAATTATTTTCTGCAATAATAATGGCAGAAGTTATTGCAAGTAAAACTGAAATATCACTTGATTTTTCATTAACATTCTTAATGCTTTTTTTTTAAAAAAATCACTCCAAAATGCACTTTTTGAGTATCCAAGACTTATCTATCCGAAATTTAATATATCTAGGTTAAAGAATCTGTTTTGTAGAGTGTCATCATGCTTACAGACACATGTTTTTTTTTCCTTTATTGTTAATTGAGATTTTTTAATATTATTCATGAAGTTTATTTTTGTTTTTAAAGTTTTGTAAAGTTTACAACAATGAGCTGAAATTTAAAATTAAAAAAATATACAATCTTGTAATTCAAAATTGTTGTAGCTATTTATCGCAATTTAGTATTAAGGAATTATGTTGAATTAACGATAGATTAAAGTGAGATTTTATTATTTAACTTTTATTTGAGTTGAAAATGAGATTCATGTAAAGTTAGGAAACTCATAACCAATTTTTTTTTATACATTTTAAATTGACTACTTAAAAAAATATATATGCTTGAGATAATAAGAACCATGTTGATCATTAATAAATTTTGTCTTTAAATAATTTGGTACCAAAAACAGGAACAGTTAAAAATAACTTTTTGCTTTTAATAAAATTTATATGAACAGATTTCAATTTTAAATTTGTTTTGGCTGATGTCAAGATATCAGAAATTATTGGTATTTTTAAAATTTTTTCTTTCTCTCTTCTTATGATGTAAATTATTAATAACAAAAAAATGAAGAATATATGCAAGGCAAATAAGCTCCCTAAATCCTATATGAATCTTTTTGTTAAGTTTCTGATATTAGTTACAAGTTTGAAAAAAAAATAAAATTGAACTCTATTCTGCTCCCTCAGTGATTGATTTTTCAAACATCATGTATGTGTTAATAGTACTTTAAATAATTGATCATAAGAATAGCCTATTTATTCTCAGAATCCTTTAAATTTTTAAATGATTTTACATTGTATTAAATTACTTCTTAGATGAGTTGTAAATAGTTTTTATATAATGAGCATTGTATTTAAAATAATGCGCTTTATTCATGCTGGACATACTTTTAATTTAGATCTGTGTATTATTTAATGATTTATTTTGTCTTAGCAGAGTAACAATTGTCTGGAGATCTTTTCAAAATCATTGATTTAGTTTGTTTAAAAATATTTTTTTTTATATTGTGCCTCAGTTTTTTGTTTGTTTCCCGTGAATAATTTTTACTGTATTTTTATATATTTAACACGATGCTTGATCAATGTATATTATAGATTTTGAGAGTAGAACTCCTTAGTATAAATCTAAAAATTTCTGTATATCTGTGGGCTTATTGCATGAGAGATAAGAATTGTTAGAATATAATTTTATGTTGATTATATTTTATAAAATTACTTATGTGCCTTTTGTTATTAAAATTTTCAACATTAGATAATATTTTTATTTACAGTTTGAAATGCTGACAGGAGCATTGCCATTCCAAGGGGCAAATAGGAAAGAAACAATGATGCAAATTTTGAAGTAAATAATTTGGAATTTGTTAAAATTTGAATTTCAAATATTAAACAGATGTTTGTATAGCTGTGATTTCTTATTGTATTTAATTGTATACTCGATTTTATTTCGACATTAATTGTGGATGCAATTTTATTGAATCTTTGATGATAAATAAGGGCTTTTAATAATGGAAATGATTTTTATAATGTTTTTTAATGAGTGGTTAGTTTCAATGCAAGGTATTTTACTAGACATTTTCAGTTGCGACTAAGCAATTGTTAAATTGTGAATGGAAACATCTTCTAAAATCTCCAGACTCTTGTGTAATGGAAAGCATTTTTCAGGAGCACCTGTTATTAAAACTGCATTTTATTTGCTTTAGAAGAAATTATAAGCACTTTTTAGTATTTGGCTAATGTTTGAAATGTGAAAACTAATGAAGGACATATTTCAAGTTTCATTCACTACATTTACATTACACTAAATACTATTTGAATGGTGAATAAGTAGTAACTACTTTGGAAAACAAAATTGTGCTTCTCGTATTCTTCTTATTAAAAGACTAGAAAGCTTCGCCCCAACGTGATTTTGTTCACCAACACCTATGTTGCCTTGGAATCATATATGTCCTCAGGTTAGTGGAGTTTCCCATGGGATTGATTCCCTCTCTCCAAGCAATAAAAGTAAACAGAAAGAAACTGTTTGAGAGATATTTTACTATTAGTTATTTATTATGAAAAAATTGCAACCTAATTTTGACTTTTTCAGTTGGAATGAAGAATTAAAACATGAAATAAAAATAAATTAAGCAAATAATAACTTCTTAAAACCATTAACTTTTTCTTTGGACTTTTTTCTTCATCTGTTGTCACAGAGTGTCCCATTGCTTTAAAAAAAAAAATGCAGGGTAAAACATTATTGCGTAGATATTCAGATGATTTCTAGCTGAGAGGTAAAAAATTTCCCTTAATCGAAACAGGTAAGCAAACCGGGTAGCTATTCAATAATGTTGTCATAAATGGTGTACCTTAAAGTAAAATTAACAAATAATATTGTTCCATTTTATTGTTCATAATATGATGTATGATGTTAGTTAAATCTTTTTCCTTTTTTACCACCATATCGCAATCAAGTACAATATAAACACTCATTATGATGTAATAAAAATTTTCATTAAATATTTCAAACAATACTGGCAAAACAAACCTCAAATGCCTCAGGTGACTAGCTATATACCAATAATAAAGTGAATATAACACCATAATTTTTTTAATATATAATAGACATATCTCTAGAAAGCATCCATATATATCATTATCGCTTCATATATCAGTAAATGATTGCAGAGTAATTTTAAAGAATTTATATCATCGTGAAGCTCATTATTTTAGAAATTATTGCATTTTTTTTAATGTTATCCCTAATTGTTGATCTGAATACAGAGTGATTGAAAATATAAGTGGTAAAATATTCATTGCAAAAATTTAGTATTATTGTCCCATTCGAATCATATATATATATTTCTTAGGGCTACATACATAAAAGGAAAAATGAAGAATTTGGGAAGCTTGACTTTATTTACATAGTGTATTATTTTCTAGTTTATATAAAATTCTTATGAATGAATAATATTTTTCAGACAAATCTGAATTACACATAGAAAGTTTAAAATTAAGCTTAAACTATCTTCATTTCGAAAGAGATTTGAATAATTAGTTCTATTAATTAGAAGTCATATTGGGATTTATTATCTATTAACTTAAGAGATATTTTTTTATTGGGGTTTTTATTTGCAGAGCAAAATTAGGGATGCCTCAGTTTCTAAGCCCTGAAGCACAGAGTTTGTTGCGAGCTCTTTTCAAAAGGAATCCTGCAAACAGATTGGGTAAATAAATTTCTAGACTTTCTTTGAAAATCCTTATTTTTATTAAATAATATATTACATGCTAATGATAATTCATATGTTAAATTATTTTTTGTTAATGATTTAAAATTATTATTGTAGTTCTTTTGTTATTTAAATATTTTTGACTAAGAATTTACATTAAAAATTTTTTTAAACTTAATTCTGATGAGATTATCAAATTAAAACTGATATAATGGATGAAAATGATAAAATTTCTTTTTAACAGCTTCTGGTCCTAATGGTATTGAAGAAATGAAAGCTCATCCCTTCTTTGGAACAATAGACTGGGTGAAGCTTTATAATCGAGAAACAAAACCTCCGTTCATCCCTGCGGTTTCAAGATCAGATCATACTGCTCATTTTGACAAAGAATTCACAACTCGAACTCCAGAAGGTATTTATATTTCAGCAACTATATAATTGGTATTTATTAAATAAATTTTATTTAAATAATATTGTGTTGAGTAATAATTCCAAAGTTCTATTTTTCAAATTTAAAAATAAATGCGTTAGCAAAGTGTTATATATTTAAAAAAAATAATTTAATGGCTTAGAAGATAAGTTTAATTTGATTGCTTCATTGATATTTTTTATATCATTAAAATAAAATATCTGATGGTCAAAGAAAAATATTTTTGACACCATTTGCTTTTTGTATGTAATTGAGGTATTAGAATCTCTAAGTGTTCCTGAGATTTGAGCTATGTATAAAAAATGAACAGTCCCATATGTAATTGATTTTTTTTGTACTTAAAAAAAGGGGGGGGGCATTACTTGAAGTAACTTCTTTGTCAAATAACCAGAAAATTAAAAAAAAAACACACCCTGGGTTTATTATTTAACTTAATATTTGTATTCATATAGCATATTGCATCACTTAAACATTGTTCACAATCCCCCTCCCCCACAAAAAAAGTTTTTAAAATAAAATTTGTTGTAAATAAATGTGAACAACATGAACAAAAATGCCAAGGAGCTACAAAATTATTTGATATACAACTGGTATCGCAAACAAATTGGAACTTATTGATCCAATTAGATATAATTGAAGTTTAAACATTGTGTATTTTTTAAATTAAGCTAAAATTACAAATATATATAATATACAATTTTAATTTTTTTACAACATTCTTCATGGGTATGATATTTTTTATGTGTACTGAAGCAATGATAAGACAGTATCAATTTCAAATATATACATGTTAAAATATATGCTTCTTATAGATTCCCCTGGTTGCCCACCTAGTGCCACTGCTCATGAACTCTTTAGAGGATTCAGTTTCATTGCTCCTAGTCTAGATGAAAATAGTGCCAAGAACACTGAAAATAATCAAAAGAATCAGAATCAGGTAAGAATAATGGAATATCTTAATTAGCAACAATAAGATCTCACTGATGCTGTGTTAGAGATTTTTTTTCCTCCAGGTAGCTGAATATATCACTGGAATTTATTTGTTCATATTTTGTAATGTCTTATCTTTAGAAATTGTATATTGCAATGTCTTTTGATTGTTTATTTCTCCATAAGACTAGAATTGAATAAATATTCAAAACATGCATATTTCTTAAAATTAAAGTATATAACATTTTATTTTTCTAAAAAAATTAATATAGTTTTAAAACTATCATATGTGTTTTTACATAAATTTTAAGTACTTTTTAAATGTAATGACATTGGTGTCTATTTTACTTGATAGTGCAGAAATTATAAAAATTGATTTGATGTTTTTGAGTCATGTTTAGCAAATTTCTTGAAAGTGCAATCTTTTGGTTGAAATCTTCATAAATTTCTACATCTACTTGCCATGTTCATCATTTTTTCATATTTAATGTTTGTTTTGTCATCATCAAAAAGAACTATAATGGAAATAGAATTTGTCTACATTCCCTAAAATCTGAACTTGCGTTTCACTGATTCATAATATATATATTAGGTACTTTCGGATTATCTTGTCGACCATTTTCACCAAACCCGATATTATTGCCAAAAGGCAATGTAAAGATAGTGAAAGGATTGGCGCATTTTCGCAAATATTGGCAGGTCGATGGGATAATCCCAAAGTACCATATATTATTGTAGATCTAAATCGAATAGTTATATTTATATTAATAATGGTGGTTACTTTGATTTCAGTTTTGAAAGATTTTAATATAAATGCTATTTAATTTATTCTGTATTTCTTACTTTAAATGAGACTATTGGGGCATTAAAATCCAATCCTTTGAAGGTATTTGATCATGAATCTCAAAAGGCTTTATTTTATTCTAAATGTTTAGTAAAATCTTTAAAACATGAAACTGCATTAATTTTTAATTACGTTACATAGCACAAACTCTTAATATCATTGATAAATAAGTCAAACAGCATTAGTACCAAATCATTTAATTACTACTATATATTTATTAATCTATTAGCATCTTATATATATACTTATTCCTACCACAAGGGGTTCAAGGTACCCATGTTTAAAAAATGTATTTTATAGCATATAACTTATATAAAACATTTTATATATTTTTATGAATAACAATTCCATCCTTCTAATAAAATTGAAAGAAACATAAAAAATCTCAAAATTTTGGAATAAATAATATACAAAGCATATTCATGTTCACCATATTTTTTGCAAATTATGGGATTGTGTAATGCACATTTTCTGTTTACATATTTTTTGCACTTGCAACAGATGTTTTAAGTTTTTTCTTCTTTCCAATACCTTATTTGACTCTTTATTTCTCTATTCACCTTTATTTCAATTGGAAGTAGCTGAAGTTTTCTGAATATCATTTTGTTCAAAATGTTGATATTCTTCGGCAAGTTCTTCAGCCAATTTAAACAAAAAATGTTTATAAGATCTTCTCCTGTCACTTCTCTGTACAACACTGATGAATTTATTCCAGCCAGATCAAGTATATTGGGGAGGGGGAAACAATTCAAAGATCATCATCAAGATTTAATTTCACACAGTAGTTTATCATCTGATTTATCATATCTACACCAAATTTTGTTCTATTATAGAATCTGATAGTTTCAAGTTTCAAGTATGCTGTTGTTACTTTTTTCAATGTTTACAGGTTTATGCTTTGTGTTTATCACAAGCATCTGTAAACACAATATCACAGTACACAGTTGTCAATTTATATAATTTTGATGAAAAATGTGGCATATTATCCTTCACCCGCTTGGCAGATGTTGGCAATTCTCTTTTATTTGCTTGGATAATTCCAATAAAAAGTTTTCTTTTTCAGTAATTTTGAAGCTGGTGATGCATTCCTAAATGCTACAGATTTGTATGGTAATGCTTTTTTGACTTCTTTTTTCCGATTCTCTTTCCTTGGAATTTATAAATATTTTTCTTCTAACTTATATAAACAGTAACGAAAATGTATATCCAATGGGTTTGGGATATAATTATTCATTCAAATGTGCATTTCATATAAATACCTTTATGGGTCAAATGATCAATTGTAGTAAAGACAAATTTCATATATTTCTTGGTAAAAATAATAATAAGACAGGTGAGAATATTGAAAAATACATTTCATATATTTTTTAATAAAGGTAAATTCAAATGACATACTGCTATTGTTATTCCAAGAATTTTTAACAAAAAGGATTATTTGACCGATCATATAGTAGGGTTAGTAATATTTATCTGCCTTTTAAGAAACAAGTAACTAACTATGTATGAAGTTTAATTTATTATAGCAAATTATTTAATCAAGATTTCTGATTTTTGTGGATTTATATAAGAATTTTTATAGTTATCACAGAAAAATAATTTGCAGAGAATAAATAATGAATTGTAAAAGGTAAAATTTTAATTGCTAGCTTAGAAAAATGTAATAATGCTAAAGTTTCTTAAGTAAAGAAATATTTGTAAATAAAAATTAATTTTAAGAAAAAAAATAGACAAATATTGAATGTGATAATAGAAAGAAAACTCGTGCTTTTATGTATATAAAAAAATTATAGTGAAATTATTTAAAAATATTTTAACTTATTATAATTTCATCAATTTTTATAAATTTCTTAAACATATATCATTGAATATATGAAAGAATATCCTAAATAATAACTAATAATTATATGACAGAAATATTAACCATACTATAAACAGGTTGTTGAAGTGCAATGTGCAAGTAAAATCTTCACTGAATAAACTATTTTTGCATTGCTTAATTAATTTTTGTTATATATATTTTTCTTGTAGAAACCTGAAAGAAGTTTCAAAGTGAAAAAATCTATAGCTAATGAATATGAATTCAAAGAAGATTTGGGCAAAGGATCTTATTCTTTGTGTAAAAGGTGTATATATAAAGAAAGTGGAAAAGAATATGCTGTTAAAGTAAGAATTGATTATGCATTGCCAGCTAGTTAATATTTCAAAGTTTTAATTTTAAAATAGTTTTGTATCTAATTTTTTTCCTGCTATTTTTGTAGTATCATTTGTGTTTAAAATACAATTTCTTTTTTTACAAGTGCTATATTAAATACTATAATTTTGCTCCTAATATGAATTTTTTGTTTGAAATGGCTTAATCGATGGTTGAACTCAATTTGAATATTTGATTGATAATTGTTGTTTCAGTCAGTTTTATAATGGCTGAATTTTCTTATAATGGTTGAATTTCTTGATCCTTATATTTCATGCTAAAATTAATAAAATTGAACAAAACCTATTCTTAAAAATCCCTGAAATACTTAAAAAGTTCAACTTTTAATTACATTCACTTTCTTCAGGAATGGTCAATATAGTGTTTTAAAATCTTCATAAAATTACTTCTATTCCCGTATAACAACTATCTATTTAAAAAACAACAACAATGAATCACCTTAAGTCACATTTTGATTGATTTGCTATCTGAGATTCATTAAATGGATTACAAATGGGGATAAATTGAGTATATTATACTGTTAAGAATATATATTATATAATGCCAGAAGCCTCTTGAAATTTTAGAATATTTTGATTTGTGCTATTAGTTTCTAATACAACTTAATAGTATATTTAAATTACTTATTGTATCTTTTTGTTCATTTCAGTTGCTGTTTTGATTTTATATGATAATTTAGCATAATAAAGTATTTTGTGTGATAATTTAAATATAAAAGTAGTAATTACATATGAATTTTGAATTATTTTAGATAGTTGACAAATCTAAAAGGGACTGTGATGAAGAAGTTGAAATTTTACTGAGATATGGACAGCATCCAAATATAGTTACGTTATATGATGTAAGTTATAATTATTATAATTAATTTCCTTTTTTTTCAATCTCTCTTTTTTTATATTCATATAACACTCCTAATATGCATTCATTTGTTGTAGACTTTGCATTGAAATAAATAAAATATTGCAAGGTTTTTTTTCAGGGAATTAATATATTTTGTTTAATGCATAATTTCATATTATTAAAAAATTGTTTGCATTTTAAAAAATGCAAGAAATTAAGCAAAAATTAAAAAAAAAATATTGCTCAAAAATAATAGTTGTAATTATTACAATTTAATTTTTGTAATATTTTAATACTAAGATTATTTAATATTTAGAGAATAAGAATATTACTATTTACTAATATTTACTATTTACTGAAGAGTGTTGAGTGTTATTGGAAAATAAAACTTCAAGCTGTATTTCTTGTTTATCTATAATTGACAGACTGCTTTCATTTTTTCAAATGAAAGATTTATAATAAAAAAAATAATAAATGCAGAATGCAATATATATATATGCAGAATTTGGAGACAATTTGTGTATAATTTTGGAAATTCAGATTAAATTATTAACATTCAATTACAAAAATAACGCTATAAAAACATTGCATTCAATTATTATCAAAATAATACAAAGAGAGAGAGATGATCTTAATGTTGACAAAATCATGCTGAAAAAGAAACAAACATGTTGCGTTAGTATAGAGCATTTTTTCCATTACCTTACCAATTTTCATTATGGGGACTGTCTTTTGTTTGTTTTTTTTCACTCGTGACGTGATTAAAAATTAAAAAAAAAATTGAAAGATAATTTGATTAAAACAAATATTAAAAACAAAAGATTCTTTTCAAGTAACTTATTTGAGAACTTTTCTTTCTTATTTGAGAACATTACATATAGTTACTTTAATATCAATTTGTTTAGTTATCTGAATTAATCATTTGCACTTAATATAATATCCTTAAAGCACTTGGATTCTTAGTATTTTTGAAGTAATATCAATTAAATTCTTTAAAAAAAATGACTACTTTACAAAATATTTCAGGTTTAGAGATTTTTAAATAGATTTTTATAAACAGGTATATGAAGATTCAAATTCAGCATACCTCATCATGGAACTATTACAAGGAGGCGAGTTGTTAGATAAAATTCTAAGTAAAAAGTACTTTAATGAAAGAGAAGCAAGTTCTGTATTGGAAGTAGTTGCTAGCACTGTTAAATATCTTCATGATAATGGGGTAAGTATTTTAAAAATGATACTTTAATTTCTTTCTTTATTAACTAATTAATACTGAGATACGGAAGAATAATATATAAGAAAGATATAATATAAAAAAATAAAAAATATATGCATTATAAAATTTCAATTTTATTTTATTTCTGAAAACAAACTAAAAATAAAGTCTATTTCTAAATAAACTAAAAAAGATACAATTGTATTTAAAGAGCGCTAATGCTGCTACTACCAAAACACAGGTGAACTCAACCAAATCAGTAAAAATACTGAATCAATAATAGCAAAAAGAATAAATATAGAATCAAAAAGGAAGAAATTAAGAATCCGGCCTGGAGACTTTCTCAAGGGTCACCCACATTTTTCACAGAAATAAAACAACTAATTACAATCCCCAATTTAAGCAAAAATTATAATATGATATAAACTGTGAAAGAACACACCGGTATCTCTACAAAAAAGGCTTTTATCATATTTCTCACATAAGGCATAAAAACACCTTATCATTCAAAGCAATAAACAATTGGAGTTTCTTAGTGCCATCTATTGAATTAGTTGACATGTAAACGAAAATCTATTTTTATCCGTGCCAAAAGATTAATAAGATGTTAATTCTTCTCTTATTAGAA
>JAPMOR010029006.1:60096-77288 GCA_026543865.1 Argiope aurantia
TGTTTTATTATAAATATGTTTTTATGTTTTATTATAAATATGTTTTTATTATAAATATTGGTATCTCAAGAATATTTTGTTAAATATGATTCGCAGAGCAGAAGATCTGGATAAACATTTGTCATTGATTAGAGTATTTATAGATTCAAGTTATATAAAATATAACCGTTTACTTCATTTAGACAATTTTACTACATGCATTTCTATTATTAAAGGTTTACAAATTAGCCATTAGGCATTGAATTGAAAGGATTGAGCATTGAATTGTAAGGATATATATTAAACCATGTTTACCTTAAGTATAACTGATTTATGGAATTAATAATGTAGGTATTGTAAAAGATCATACAAATCTTTACTTTGCATTTACTTTTTATAAAATATCCTATTTCATATTAATTTCATTTCATATAGACACATGCTGGAAATCACATTTTTGTATGTATAATTTGCAATAAAAATTTTTTAAAAAATTTAAGCTTTTGTCAATATGATGGCAACATGTTGATAAAAGCTAACAATTAGATAATTTTTCCTATGCACACCTAACGTGCTTGTACAAGTTAAATTTTATAGTGTTGAAAAATATGGTTAAAATATATCTTTAAAAATTCGTTAATAATAAGAACTTAATTTATAGGTTAAAGCATTGGTATCATTAAAAAGATAAATTTTTGAACTTTAACTTGATGCAAAAATCAATTTTGTGCTGTAATATTTTTGGATTTTATAGCAAAAAGATGCTGAAGTTTCGATTGATATTTAATTAAAATTCTAATTAAAAATTGCTCTGAGGTGAACATATCTTGCCTCCAAGGTATAAACATGCCAAATTTGGCAGCTGTAGGTAAAATGGTATGGTCGGTAGAGCGCCAACACACACACAAACACATTGAGCTTTATTAACGACGGGTTAATTATTTGGATATAGTTCATACATAAATACTAAAATGGCGATTAAAAAATGGGAGGGGGGGTAGGGGTTGAAAATTTGGAGTTATAAGAATTTTTAATGCCAATAAATAAATAAAAATAAAAAAAAATCTGGATAGGGGCACTCTAATTACCTAGCATTATGAAATATACTTTACGACCTATTCTCATACCTACCAAATACACATAAAATTTCATAAAAATCGTTCGAGCCGTTTCGGAGGAGTACGAACACATCATCGCAACACAAGATTTTTATATATTAGATTATAATTTAGATTTATAAATGATTTTCACATAAAAAATATTTATCTTTGTTTAAAATTCTACTGTATTTTTCTTTTACTGAAAAATATTTATTCACTTTCCTTCTATTTATTATCTGAACTTATTCGATAATTACCTAAAAAAATAACCTGAATTATTGATGGTAATCAGTCGAATAATGGTATGTAACGAATGATTAGAGTGTTTTTATTAAGGTAGAGTTGAAATTAGCTTCAAAATTATTTAGCTAAGTGCCACAGTTATGGGTCTTTATATTGCTGAAAATTGAGGAATATGGAAAATATTAGTTTATTAATGCAATGATATTGATTTATTGCACTTTTTGTATTGGGCATAAAATAAAATCTCAATTTTGAGTTTTTATCTTATTTTCTTGAATGACTTGTTCAAATAGTCAAGAATTCTGTTTTATAAAATGAACACAAGACTTATGTATGTATTTATTAACCTCATTCAAGAAATTTATCTATGCTTTATTAATTGGGGAGTGTACTCTAACTTAAGCAATTGGATCCTTTATATATATATATATTATGAATCTTCCTGTCAGTTGCTCAGTTATAAAAAGTATAATTTTTTGATGTCTTGGTGTAATTAAATTTCTCAATGTTGATTTGTTATGATTTTTATTATATTTAAAATTTTTTATTTTAGACATACTCCATTTGCATATGGTCCAACAGATAAGACAAGTGATATATTATCAAGAATTGGTGAAGCTCGTTTTGACTTAACATCTGGAAACTGGGTTAATATCACTGCAGCTGCAAAAGTATGCTTATTTTTCTTGTATATATTCTTGATAATTCTTTGTTATATCTTAAATTACATTAGAATGTTCAGTGCTTTCATGACATGTTATCTTTAGCAATTATTTGAATACTCTATTTGCATATATGTTTGATGGATTAAAATTTTTTTTAATGCTTAAAATGTTGACATAAGAAATTAATTATTGAATTTTATATTTGTGTATTTATGTTAAATTCATTTCTTATTAATAATTTTAAGCATAGACTAATATTGTTATGTACAATTTTCATATTTAGCATCTAGTACAAAAAATGTTGCATGTGGATCCAAAGCAGAGGTACAGAGCTGCTGATGTTCTGAATCATGCTTGGATAGTAAATAAAGACCAACTTCCTGACTGCCAGTTAGCACTACAAGAAGAACCTTCTGTTGTAAAGGTACACATATTTCAGATTTTTGTTCTCATTTGTTTCTAGCTTGGTTTGAAGTTTTGTTTTCATTCTTGGTTTGCTCTATAATTTGGGCTTTCTTTGGGTAAAATGATGATTAATTTAAATTGAAATGGAAATTGCATTACTTATAGGCATCTAAAAGACGAAGATTATATTTTCTGTTAAAAATAAAAATTTCTTATAAGAAATTTTTGGAAATAATATATTTGATAATTTGATCTCCATTAAGTTAAATCATTATTAATAATTATCTTTATACACTATTATCTTCATTTAAAAGTATCACAATAACAATTACTTAGTCATGTAAGGATATAAAATCAGTGAAGTAAAGTTATTATTTTGTAAAATTATTCAGATTGTCCTGTTGGAGATTTAATTTTTCTAAAAGGGAGCCAAAATTTTTTTCTAGTTCTTTTAGTATTTGTTATTTAATTGAATGATAATATACTTTTTAAAAATTGATTTTGAAGATTAATATAAAAAGAATGAAATATTTCTTTGAAAAATTTTTATCCATTGAATTTTGTTGTTGTAGTATTTAGCAAATATATAAATGCTTTTTATAAGAATTTTGTTTATTTGTAAATAGGGTGCCATGGCAGCTACATTCCGTGCCATTAACACTATTCCAAGCTCGCCTACTCTACAACCAGTAGAAGCTTCAAAGTTGGCTCGCCGGCGGCAGAGAAGTCGCCCCAAATCCTCTACAGATTGATGAAAAACCTCTCCCAAAAATCCAAACCTTTATAAAATGTGGGACATAAGCCAACATGCAGGGCTTTCATTTCAAAGCAGATTTATATTTGGTCCTGGACAAGAAACATTTGATATTTGTGGCTTTCATTCAGAACTTGATTTTGAAATCATTCTAATTTATTTTTGATTTAGAATAATCATTCCCTTTCTTCCCCATCAATTTACTTACTATTCTTCTCGAAATAGCTTATCTCATTGATTCAGACTTTTTCATCTCAATATCCATGCTGGCAAGATCAGAATTTCAAGTATTATTTATAGATGTGAATAATCAGTACTTTCATTTATTCTTGAATTTATATCATTTGAACAAGGTATGCATTTGGAAGTTGACACATTTTTCTTGAAAAAGTTTGTAGCGATTTTAATTTTTTAAACAACTGTTTAACTTTTAATAATTATCTTGTTTTTTTATCATGCTTTTAAAATGGAAACTTTTATTAATTTTTAAAGAATTTATTTTGTTGCTTTTGAGGTGACTTACAATTTTTTAAAAATAATCAAAATTAGGTTTTGTTGATTTAGGATATTCATGCAACTACAGGGATATTTTATATACAATTTATTTACTAATGTGTGTTTATTATTCTTTTTATACATGAATGTTTAACCAGGAAAGTTTTGAATTGGAGGAATTTCTTTTTGAAAGTTGCCTGCAAGTAATATATTTAATAAGTTAAAGTTACTGTTAATTAAGATGTTTCACACTGGGTCTTAGCTTTACTACATTTTAAAAAGTTTAACTCTTCAAATTTTTTGGTATTGTTTTATGCAACAAGAAAATGAAATGAAAGCAACTTACTTCCCATTAATTTCTGAAATGAACAATTGCAAAGCTATGGAAGATTTTGAATAGAAATATCTTAATATTTACTTTAAAAATAAAACATATCATGCTTTTCAGTAATTTCAATATTGGGTTATTCAAACTAAAGCAATATGGAATTCAATCAGTTATGATTGATAATGCGCTGTGCTGTGTATTTATGTGTAAAACTTCCATGTTTAAGGATATACTTTAAATAATGTTATATTTGATAAAAAGTGAAATAGTGTAGGTTTGGAACATTTTTGGAAATGGCACTGAAATAATTTGGTAAAAAATGAAAATAATAACAAATTTCCAAATATTTTTAAAATTTTTAATTGGTCAGTTTAGCATTAATAAAAACATTTACTTATTCAGTAAATATTTGTGTGTGATTGGCTTTATTCAAAATATTTGCAGCCATAGAACTAAGTTTCCAGTATTAATTTGTTACAAATTAACATTTAAGTGCCTTATAAAGAAGCATTATTTTATTCTTTAAAGAAATATAATATTCTTATTTTTTAAGAAAATTAAGTATAACCTGTTTTGAGACACAACAAAATGCATTAATTTAAATGTTGTTTAGATATAAACTATTAAAAAAATTGTTATTCATTTTATGATTGTTGTATTCATTCGTGGATTATCTAGAAATGAATAACAATTTTGTTTAACAAAAGAACTTATTTTTTATTTTAATATTGGTAAAAAGTCACTTCTTACAAATTGAACTTGAAAATATAATTTTTCATTTCATAAATTATTATTTAAATGGCTTGTAAAATAGCATGTTTTGAATTGGTACATAGCCTGCTGTTGCTAAGTATGATCGAATGCTTGTTTAAATACAATATTTGTTTTGTTAAAGCTTAGTTGGAAACATGCTTATAATATTAAAGAAAATAGTGGTAAAATAATTAAAAAGATTCTTTATGTAATGCAAGATAAATCTTGTTAAACTTGAAAGGTGAATATTTTGTTCATATCTGAGAAGTTGAAGAGATTCTGTTAATTTGTCTGTTTGTGAAGGCTTTTGACTGGGAATGTTAATTTTTAAAATTATCTGTTTAAGTATAGAATAATTGACTAAAGCATTATTAAACTGATTTATTTTCACTGTTGAACTCTAATGTATACAAAATGTTTTTTTTTAAATATAATTATGTCATCTACTTTTGATTACTATCACGTTTTACTTTTTGATTACTTAATTAAAAGCGCTAATTTTTTTAAATATGCAGTAATTGTATGCTTTTATGAAATACTAATTGAGTGACTAATGTTGTAAGATGCAGATAATAAATGAAGCTATTAGCTTTCTTTCTAATGAAGTTAAATAAAAGCTATTTTAATCCATAGTTAAAGAAAGCTATTTTAATGATATATCTATTCTAATGATAAAATATTATTCCTAATTTGCAGAATTAAATTTCTTTTATAGAACACTTGGATCAGAAAAAAAAAATAGTGATAGAATAAATGGCCATGGAAAACCTTAATGTTATGTTAGCAACATGCCAACCAAAAATTTTAAGTTAATATAATTATAATGTGGCAATTTCCAAATTCCAATAATCAATTTGAACGTAATAACTTCTATTACTCTGAAATTAGGGGAGAAATTTGATATAAAAATTTTATTGCCTGTTTCGTTTAACAAAATATAAATTCTATACTATTTCTTTTTTTAATTATCTTCAAGAAGCAATAAATTTTATGGTATATAAACTTGTGGTAAAGCTCGTAGGTGTTATTTATTCATATGAACATCGAAGCAATTTTAACTACTGTATTTTTTTAATATTTTAAATTAATTTTAAACATTGAAACTAAAAGGCCTTATAAATTTAAAAAAAAATTATTTAAAGGTATGTCTTATTTTGTTTTCTGAACCATTTTACATACAAGTTTTTTATTTTGAGTATTTCTTTTATTCTTTCAATTTTGTTCATTAATAATGGCAGCTCAGAGGTACTCTTTATACATCCAATTAGTTTATATCACTTATAGTACTTTCGCATCAAATTTCAATACATTACTTATATTTGTATTGCACTTTCAAATTTTAGAATTCATAGTAGAAGTATTATTTGCATTTCTATAGTCAATTCTTTATGCTTAGCTAGTAGGAGTTATGTGTATTTCCTGATTCAATGCTGTACATATGTGTAATCAAATTTCTATTTTATTGAACAAATTCTTAACCTATGATTCATTGGATTTTGAGAATAAAGTCATGTAGTCATTTTTACATGTTCTGTAATGTAGCAGCTCTAAATTGTATATTTATATTTTATTGTTTTAAATCTAAATGTGATACCTGCAATATATTAATATTCTATATTCATGATGTAAATAAATATTGCATTTAAATGTTTGAGAACACTTTGAATTTAATGTATTAATTTTAAAGTGTGATGTGTTCTGCTGGTAAGTGTGTGAATTAATTTAAATCACTGCCAAGATTATATAAATAGGGTCCAGATAGTTCCATTATTCTTTTTAATCTAAGTATCTAAATCTCAAAGTCAATTATTTCTCTAAGTAAAATAGTTGTTAGATATCTTTAAATATCAAAATTTTTAAGATGTAATTAATGCATTTATAGGCTTATTTCTTTCTTGTTCAGTTTTTGTTCTCTCAAATGAATCAAAATATATTAATGAAATTTCATTCATTCATACATGATTTGTAGGTTATTATACAGAGGAATAATTGCATTATTATAGTATATTGAAGAGTACAATATGTTTCAATGTTAACTTTTGGTATTGTACTGCCAGGAAATTACATCAAACATATATTTTTGAAAATTGCATTTACATTTGCATTTATCCTGCGACAGCTCAAATTAAATTTTTCTTTTTTTGCTGGATTTCTTGAATTATAAATTTTTCTTCTTCTTTTTTATATTCATATAATATGAATTATATTTTAATAAATTTTTTCAGTAAAATTATTTTGATATGATCTAGGATAGTATAGGGCCCAGTTATGCACTTCTGATAATTAAAATAAGTTAATTGTTAATATTAAGTAGTTTTTTAAAAAGCTATATATTTAAATTAAAAAATTTACTCTAATGTATTTATGATATAATTGTACTTTAATTTTTACTTGCTAGTATCTCCCTTGTTTTATCTGTCACCCTGTTTATGTAATGTTCAAAGAGTGTTAAATAGTTGTACAGACTAAAAATTCGAAGTGTGCATTTCATGTTAATATTTTCTTGCTGTTGCAGTTTTCATAAATCTGTATATTTATGCTTTTGATTGAAAGTATTATAAAATATTGAATACATGTGTTCTTTCTTTTTTTTCTCCACTCCAAATATTTATATTCTTTTGTTTCTCCTAATTTCATGCAAAACAATTAAAGAGGAAAGAAAGAATATTTTGTAATTTTTTTAAATTGAAATAAGATTACCATTTATTATGTATAATACATAAGTAAACAATCAAAATTATTTTACTAGTATAGTGCGGTTTTAAATTGCAAAGATTATCATATCAGCAAAATTTATTTATTACAAATGCTCAGAAGATTGGCTATGATGCCATTAGATCTTTAGTCTTCCAATATTTCTGAACTTTAAAATTTAAAAGTGCAGTTGCAGAGCACGAGTCAAGATGAATAGCATTTCTTGGTAAAATGTCATAGACTCAAGGAAGGAGGCAAAGCCATAGCAGATTTAGCATTACTCAGGATGCACCACATGCAGGCCTGTTACATTGCACTCCGTATCAGCAAAATTAATTAAATGGAAAAATAGTTTATTTTTCATTGATTTGGAAATAAATTTAATAAGTCCTGTTTCTTTAAACATACTTTTATTTTTGTGCTAAAATATTTCATTTTTTTAAATTTAAATTATTTTTTTTCTTTGTAATCTTTAATTTACAATTCATAATTATAAATATTGGGGTATTAACCATTAATTAAATCAATAAATTAATTACTAATACTAAAAATATTAAAATATTCCTGGCGTTTTTTGTCACTGTATTATGCTTGTATGCTTTGTAATTTTTTGTCAGGATGGGCAAAATGAAGCAGTCTCATGTACATCTAATAGTTTTTCATTTGAATGAAAAACTATTAGTCTAAGAGGAAAATTTGAAGTAAAAAATTTTATAATTAAAAAGAGTATACATAAAAAACGAAAGTAGCTTAAAAAATAAATAAAAAAATGAGATTTTTTTTTTTTTTTTAAATTGCAGATAATTTTTTGTATTCTATTTAAATAGCTATTGCACAGAAAAAAAAATGCTATTAAAAATTTCACATCGATATCTATTATTTTTCGAGAAATATGTCTGTAAATACTTATTTGTTCGAATTCAATGATATTGGGAGGGGGGGGGGGTTGAAAAGGGTTTTTCTACGATTTCAGGAGGTATTAAAATGGTGGATTTTCAGAAATAGGGCTGAAAATTAATTTTGAAAATAATTGCTTGATTTATTAAGCCTGAACTCATTTTTTGATTACTGTTAAGCTCTGGGGCCTTACTAATTAACATTTTTTCTACAACCTGACGCCATGAAGTAAAAAAATTTAATTTTCAATTTTCATTTTTTTTAGCTGTTTTTTTAAAATGGCAAAAAAAAAAAAAAATCCTGTTAATAAATCTAGAAATTGTGAATTTGCATTCTAAATTGGGCATTAAAATTTACAAAAATAGTTTCAAATAGCAACCTGGAAACGGCCTTGTATTTAACTAGGACGAGAGAAAGTCAAAACGCGCTTTTGAGTAAAATACAGCTTTCAAATGCGTTTATTTTTTATAGTCTGTGCATGCAACATGGAAAAACTTATTTCCCTGAAAATATGCAATGACTTCTCTGTACATGAAGTATACAAAAACGAAATGCTGAGAAAGTGACCACCGAATACGAGCTATCATCTTTATTTGCTTCATAATGGGTATTTTTGTGCATATGTGTGTTGGCGTTCTACAAGTTAGACCTAAAGCAGACAAACATGACATTTATAAAAGTTGAAATTAAAAGATTGAACTGCAAACTAATTAACTAAAAGTCTAATTTTTTCGATATGTTTATGTAGAATGAAATAAATATGAAAAGATATTTTTGAGAAAAATAAATTGAAGAAAATTTTTTGTTAACTAATATATCTGTATTATAGTTGAGTAATGCATTTTTATTAAAGGCTAAAATGGTTTGATTAATACTGGAAATTTATGTTAATTACGGCTCAATAACTAATTTCTGAACCTTTAATAATAGAGAAACATTTAATAAGAAAAATGGTTTAAATGAAGTAAAGAATACTATTTTGTGCAGTTTGATTCAATAAAAGCTCGGATGAATTAAAGTATTTCAATTTCTTATATAGATTCTCGTCCTTTGAGTCATATTTAATAGTATATTCTTGAGACTTGAATAAAAAAAGTTCCACTCTTTGGCGACAAAAACTACTTTGAGTTATGAATATCACTATTTTATAAAAACGTAAATTTAAAACCACTCCATTGAACGTCCTTGAAAAGATACAATAATCAATGCCCAGAGTTTCTCCAGTTTGATTGACCTAAAATAATGAAATTCTTGATTGTGCTAAGATAATGATATTTCTCTTAATTTGACCAGATTTGTTTGGAAAAAATTGAAACATTTTTTAATTTTAAAACTAGAGTGTCGAGAATTTATTACTGAATATGATTCATAATATAATGGACTGCATAAAATTTAACCTTCATACTTTTTTCTGTACTTTTATTGACTGAGACAAAATGAATTATTACATACTTTCATTTGAATCCTTTTGAAAGTAAAATTGAAAACAGAATAGTATGATGAGATAGACATTTATGAATTTTTTTGTACTGAAACCGTACACCGTAAAATTTGAAGCTTAAGAACATTTTGCTGAAGAAGCTATAACTGCCAAGCGACTTAAAATAATTCATTGAAAATTTTTGCGATAGTTAATTCCTGAAAACCAATTGGTCGCCAAAGACTATTAGTATCAAATAAAAACTGAGGAACTTCAGTTTTTGTCGAGGTTTGTTTTCCGTAGAGAATGTGTAATGAAATAGTGCTTTTGAGATTTTCCTAAAAAATGGAGTCATCGGGACAGATGTCCATTAATAATATATTTAGGGGGGATGAATTTATGAACGAAATAAAAATCGGTACAGTGATATTGATTAATGTACTCTGTCGGCATTTCCCCCCATCTATACTTATAATAAAGCTCAATGTGTGTGTGTGTGTGTGTGTTGGTGATCTACAGGCCAGACCATTCAACCTACAGCTACCAAATTTGGCACGTGCATACCTTGGAGGCCGGGAATGTGCACCTGGGGGTTATTTTTTCGAATTTTTAACTAGAATTTTATTTATTTAAAAATTAAGCGAAATTTTGACGTGTTTCTGCTATAACTGCCGAAAATATTACCGCACAAAAAAAGATTTTTACATGAAGTTAAAGATCAAAAATTTATCTTTTAAATAATTTTAACCTTCAAATTAAATTTCTATTTTTAATGAATTTTTAAATAAATATTTTAACTATATTTTTCAACAATTTTTTTCGTACAGAATAAAAATAAAATTTAATCTGCACGAGCACGTTTCGCATTCATGGGAAAAAATTAGCTTTTTTCAAAGTGTTGCCATCACATTGATTAAAGCCCCAATTAAAAATAAATTAAATCTTTTTGGAAAGGATATCTGCAAAAATATAATTTTCGGCACGTGTCTGTAGGAAATGAAACAAATATAAAATATTATTTTTTCTAAAAAATAAATTCAAGAAAAATTATTTTATGATCTTTTACACTCTCTATACAGGATATTTATTTAGTCCCGGACCCATTTTGATGTTTAATGACTCATAAAATAATGAAGATATAAACAAACTTATGGCATTTATTGATAGAATAACTCATATATTTTCCTTTTCAGGTTTGAATATTTTTACTTTTGTAAATATCGTCTGCGCGTGTTTTTAATTTCAGATAATTTCATTTTCCAGTCTAAATATCTGTACTTTTCTAAATATCGTCTGCTTATTAATTGCATTTTTCTCTCTTTTGTTTTTGGCAACTATTGAAATGTTATGTTTACTTTTGATGTGTTTGTTCTATGTAGTACTTTTGTATGTGATGTTTTATTCGAGAGGATATTAAGGAGAATGCATACACCACAAGAGAAAGCACAGATTTTATGGTGGTCATAGAGTTAATTTCCAATCAACTAAATCACTGACTTTTAAGAGTTAATTTCCAATCACTTAAACTGACTGATTTATAAAAATTTGAATATCACTATTCTATAAAAAAAAGGATAATTTTAGATTTTCCATCGATCGCTTCAAAGAAAATACGCCAATTAGCGCGCAGGTTTCTCAAGATTAATTGGCCTAAGATAATGAAAATGTTGAGTTTTTCTAAATATTTAACATTTAAAACTTCATAAATAAATCTTAGTTGATCGTGGAAAATAGAAACATTCATTCATTTATTTAAAATTTGGTGTGTCCAGAATATTTATCAGAATATGATACCTTACTGCATTAAATTTAGACTTCATAATTTTTGAAATATATTTATAGGCCGGAACAAAATATTATTATTGATTTCATTTTAATCCTTTTGAAAGCAAAACTAAAAACTGAATTTTATGCTGAATCTGAGAAATTTTTGTTGAATTATTGTTTGAGATATTACATAAATTATGATAAATATTTTGTAGCTAACATAAGACTTAAATACCGAGTGATTCTGTTTGCAATACTCACATTCAATAATAGTAATAATTAATACATAACAATAATGATGATAAATAAAATAAAACGCTTGGTTTTATTAAAAAATATCCTAGTACTAATTGCAATTTCATCATTTACATTTTGAATTAAAGAAGTTTTGCCGGAAATGACAACAAATTAGCAAAATATATATAGTAAATTGAACGAAACGATCTAAACAGTATAAGTTTGGTATGGATATCAAAATTTGAAGATTAAAAATGTTTTGTTTGAGAATCCTTTAAGAGACCGGTTACTTAAAATATTTAATTGAAAATTGTAGCGAGCGGTCATACTGGCGAACCGACTGGTCGCCAAAGGCGGCTAGTAAGTAATACATTTTCTCGAAATATCTTTTAAAAATGGTGAGATATATTAAAAGTTGCGGGATCGTTCATAGCATTTCAAGGTGTTTTGAACTCTCAAGTGAAATAAAAATAAAAAATTACGAAACAAGCTAGTGCTTGGAGTTGGATAATTAGTCGTTTTCATTAATTATTTTAAATATTTAGATGATCCATTTTTGCGCTGCATATATATAAATGAAACATGTTTCAATACTCATTAACACCTGGAAACAGCTTTAGTTCAAATATTTTTCCATGCGGCATTGCAATCCTAATCGAACATTTTCCCATTATCTTCAGTAGAATATAATTACTATTTATATTAAACACATTCTAAATTTCTTTTAGAAAAATGAATCATTGAAACAACGGTAATTAATAAAGTTAATAAGCAATCAAACGAAAAGCCAAAAAATTCGCAGATGGATTTTAAACGCCACTGAAGACCTGAAAGGTCTACATCCATCCACCAAATGAAGAAATTCTTGAGTACTGAAGAGGAAGAATTATGAACAAGTTCGAGTAGAAATTAGATTTAAAAAAGGTTTGGACAACGTTCCTCTTATGAAGACTGAAGATAGATAGAGTGAGAGAAACTGAAAAAAGGGCTAAGAACTCAGCTATTATGAAAATGAAGAGGAAAGTCATAAAAAAAACTGAAAATTTCTTTAAAAAATTAAATTGAATTTATCAATGATAATGCTTAATTTTTTATTATTTACTTTATTTCTTTTTATTTAGCATGGTAGATTTAGCGTTTGGACTTTTTGATTGACTGATATAGTGTATTCTAAAATAATGATTAATAACCTCACCTTTCTCTCGATCTTCGGTTTGTCCATTTAACTTTCTTGTGTACGTAATATAGAGAAAGTATAAAAATTAAAATGAAATCTACGATTGCAAATTTCAAATTATCATGTGAGAACATTATTATTTTTTAAGTCATTATTTGTCTTAAGTAATTTAAATCATTAACCAGTTTAAACCGGTGATTTGAAACAATCACAAGACTTCTCTATACCTCTCCTCCCCCCTTTCTTTCTATATATATATATATAATGATAATTTTTTTAAACTTCCATTTTTAATTTTTCTAACTGGCAAACAAAATTTTGGAGCTCAACCGATTTTGAGATGAAATAACAGCTGTAATGTCATAGTTCTATGCCAACTTTTTAAAAACGCATCTGCTGTCAAAGAAGCGTACGCAATACTGGTAAAAGCAAGTCAACCTTTTAAAAACGCAACTGCTTTCAAAGAAGCACACATAATAATGATGCAATACTGATAAAAGCAGGTAAAAAATATATGCGATTAAAAGATGATGATGAAAATTGTCATTTATGCTTTATTCATTGCCTACGTGATTTCGAAGTTCAATATTCATTGCGTACACGATTTCGAGCTTCAAACCCCTTAACCAAAATGACATTATGTTCTCACATGATAAAAATGTTAAATTAAAAGTAATATTTTGACATTAAGTAGAATGATTGAATTTTTAAACAATTAAGTTGAATAATTGATTATACTTTAGAACGAATGGGGATACTATTAGCAAGTTCGCGACATTTTTTTCAATCTTTAGGCAAATCTAGAAGCAGATTCGACAAATTATCGCTCAAAAAATTCCATTTTATTAGCATTACGATGTATTGTAAGTGCACAGAGCCATGATTAACGCAGCTAATAGCATATATTCGTCCAATTGCACTTAGGAACTTCAACATTTTAAAAATTGCATTAGATTCAAATTCAGCTGAGCAATATAAACCATTTCTTTTATTTTAAATCGACCAAAATATTTTCACATTTGGAGATTATTATCAGAAAACGAAACAAATACATCTTTTATCTGTTTTGAAATTCAAAAGGATCTATTTTAAGGAAATAATCTTGAATGTCATGTTTTAATTCCTCCTCTCTGCAATAAGCCCTAATTCCCATCCATGCATGATTTGATTTCACTGTATTATTTTCTCATCTTCCTTGCATCTGTTGATTCAGCATTTACTTCTATAAAAAAAAAATTCTCGGCTTAGATTTGCAAGCAATATATATATCCTTCTTTACCTCATCCAATTGCTATCTTTTCAATTTATAATCCCAAGACATTTGTTGACGTCAGAGTTAAGCTAGTTTATTCTTTTATTTATACTTATATTCAGTTAAATCTGTGAGGCGAGCTTTGGCATTATAACCGTATTGACAGAAATTTGGATAAATATTTTTATACCAGAAGATGAATAAATATGATTTCATAAGTACGCGATATAGGGATTATGAAATACTCTGACAAGTTTTGCAAGTCTTTTCGCACACAGTTGTTTTCCAGATGATATTTATTTAAGGTAATTTTGAGCCATCTATTTACAGCATACGATATTCTATTTGACGCAACAGAAACGTCATCCACAGACAAAAAGTTAAGCTCTTTAAGATATCAAGGAAAATCATTACCAAAATCTCTCTAAAGATGCCTATTTTTATACCAGTGTCGCCTGGTATGAAATAAAGTGATGAAATTATGATAATCTAACGTCTAAAAATATTTATATTTTTTCTGAAAGGACCATTCATTTGAATGATAAAAGAGCTACAATGTTAATCAGTGTGGTACATTTGCAGATGTAAATATAGAGACTTGTTAAAAAAAAAAGAAATAATAGTTTATTTCAATAAATATTTTCATCTATGATAAGGGCGACAGAAAGAAATAATTTTAGAATATTGAAATATGAATGCGAGAAAGTTTATTCTGAGTTGAATTTAAATTATGATTGCTTTTCAAGCCAGATAAGGTTTATTTACTGATAAAGAATATTTTAACCAGTCTTCCCAAAACTTTCTCTCATACACTGATAAAGTTGTTATCCCATAGAACGCCTTGTCTACTGGCTTTTAATAATTATGAAATATTAACTTTTGGCATGAATTTAGCATTTTTATTAAATCCGTCTGGCCATCCTTAGGGATTTTTTTCTAGATTAATCTGTGGTATGAGGATTCAAAAATCTAATTTGTGTTTTATAACCGTTTTTTCCCAACCGATTAAAATTAAAATTTGACGCAGAACTACACATGTAGTCACAAAATACCTCACCAAATTTTATATAATTAAGTTGGTGTGTTTTTGAGATTTCACGTTTGCATATTTCTGAAAGTACATGCCGACAGACCATCAACCCCCTTGTTTATCATGTTAATTTGTATTCAAGCAGCTAGACAGACCAACTTGCTTTGAACGGATTTTGCACAAAATTTATTGAAATCTGCAAATTTGGTCAAAAAAAGTGATACCAAATTTTGGCCTACTAACTCAAAGCATTTTTATGTTTGTTACAAACAGATAAATGGATATTTTCCAATAATGTGTTTTTCGAACTCGGGGAGATCTAAAAAGTGGAAATTTGTCAAAATCTCGAGTTTGAATTTTTTGACGATTACTATATTTTCTCTGTACTACGTATACGAGAAAGTAGACTTGACTATATTTTGAACACCAAATAAAATCTTTGTTTTGGACATTTAAAAAAATTGTCGCTTTTGAATCTGAAATTAGAAATTGTTAGAAAGCCTTATGTTTTTGTATTATTCTTTCGTTATATATTAATATTACTATATTACGATTTATATTGCAAAATTGCAAAAAGATATCTTTTTAATGTTATCAATTTTTTTCTATATAATATTTTTAGATTTTTAATAAGTTTTTAAATAATATTTTAAATATTAAATTTATATTATTATAAAATTATTTATATTTATTTTTATAATTATTTATATTTATTTTATTTTTATAATTATTTATATTTATTTTATTTTTATATTATTACATAAGTATTTATTTTAATAATTAATTCATATTTAAATAAAAGTTTTTAAATAATATTTTAAATATATTTTCTAATAAGATTATAAATATATATAAGAATTCTAACCGAATATTAATATATTACGAAAGAATAATACAAAAACATAAAGCTTTCGGAGAACACAAAAGTTATTGATAAAATGAGCAGAGTGACGTAATACTTATAAAACAATACGAATTATATATTTATCAAAAATTGAAGCTTAAAATATTTTGCTGAAGAAACCTTTAAAAACAAATTACATAAAATATTTAAAATTTTAAAAATTTAACAACCGTGAAATTGGTGTACCAGTTCGTTATCAAAGGCGGTTAGTAGGCGACAAAAAAAGCTACGTAATCATATTAGCTAATAAGCTATTTTTTCATTTATTTGTATTATTAATTATTCTCATAGCTTTTTAAATTTCATATCAGTTAATATATCATTATTTTTTTTTTTGTATCGTTGAATTGTTATAACAGACTATAAACTGTATTCCAAACGATTTATTTATTTTTCCAGCATGTCATCTACATCAGTTAATCATATGCTTACAATATAAATATTTATTTGTTTTATGTAAGTTTCTTCACACAACTGGCATTATTATAAATCTGCGAATACTGTAATCGAATAATATTCGGCAATTGTTTTTTTAGTGTCCAAGAAAAACGAAAAATGAATTGGATTTTCTTATTTTGGAAAAAATAATGAGATAAATCTTCACTTCATAGTATTTTATAATCATAGTTCTACTATTCAGTTTATAGACTACTAAGATAAAAAGAAATCAATGTCTTCAATCAATTCTTTTTAAAATTAGATAATTTTACCAGAATTCAGAGAATTGTTCTGATTAGAAAACTTGCCGAATAATATTTAATAAGATCAGAAATAAGAAAAGCAATTGGCTTTTTGAGTTTCTACTATCAATAGAAAGAAAGAAAAAAAAGGTATGGAAAGTATGGATTTTGCTGTATTCTGTTTGTTTTAATATTTTGAGTTTATTTTGTAAATTTTGCTTTCTCTAAAGAAAAGGATTTTTAAAAAGTTTTATTTAGAATTTGCATAGCTTTAGCAAAATGTGAATTATTTTCATTAACATTAAAAATTATTAGAAAATAAAAAGTTATATATGCTTATGTTGATGAGCTTGTTGATGAATTTTTATATCTATATCTATATCTATATCTATATCTATATCTATATCTATAT
>JAPMOR010029006.1:77298-88977 GCA_026543865.1 Argiope aurantia
TATATCTATATCTATATCTATATCTATATCTATATCTATATCTATATCTATCTATCTCTCTAACTCTCTCTCTATATATAAAAGTCAATGTTTGTTTGTGTGTATCCTCTATAAACGAAAAAATTACCGCCCAGATTTTATTCAAGTTTTGTGGAGTGCGCGTTATTCTAATTTTGTATATTTTGGCGCCTTTAAAGTTTTGTGATAATAAACCGAATGGTTAATTTTTTTATTAATTAAAATCTATTTTTCGCACCTTGGATCTTTCTTTTTTCTGCCGGAGGGTGGGGGTAGGGTGACTACTGATTCTTTTCCCAAGCCAATGAGGCAAGGTTTCTAATGATGTCGAAAACTCTTGATGCATACACAGTATGTTAAACTGTTTTCCCACCAGTAAAAATTTAAAAGCTGAGTTTTTTTTTCAACGTTAGTGTGGCAAGACTTAAAAAGTGTTTCGCGTATTGTTTCAAAGTGATTTTTTAAAGTGTTTATGCATTGAAAACTAAACACTGTTAATTATTCAATCTTCCAGATTTATTCTGATGTGCTTCCGAGTAAAATTAAAAAAAGAATAAAGAAAACTTAACTTAATTTTCATGGCCTCTAAGTATGTGGAAAATTAAAATCTATTTTTAAGCAAGCACAATATATTATTTACATTCTGACATATAACGGGATAGTTAAATTCTATGAAGTTTTCTAATGTTCAGTTATTTAATGTCTTGAAAGTTTCTTAATGTTCATTACTAATTGTGATGATTTTGTAACCGTATCTCTTCCTGCTAAAAAGTTATTTTAACCGAGTACTTTATTTAGAGAGTAGTTTGAATTATATTCAATAGGTGGTGTTGTTATTTTGATGATTGGATTTACTTACATTCTAACTTTTTATAAAGTAAAAAGTTAAATTTTTTGAAGTCCCGTAATGTTTAATTTTTCAATATTTTTACCGTTTCGACGGTCCTGGAATTGTCGTCTGGGGAGGCATTATGATGAACGGGCGGACTGAGCTCCACGTTTTAGACAGAGGTTCTGTAACAGGAGATAGGTATTGTCAGGAGGTGATCCTTCCCCATGTGCGTCTGTTCCTAGGTGCCATTGGATCAGACTTTGTTTTTATGGATGACAATGCACGGCCACACAGGACTCACGCTGTTGAGGAGCTCCTGGAAAGTGAAGATATCACTCGAATGGATTGGCTGGCGTGCTCTCCTGATTTAAATCCGATAGAACATGTATGGGGTGCTTTGGGGAGACGCCTTGCGGCACGATTACATCCTCCTGGAAACACTTGACAGCTTAAACAGATGTTGATTGAGGAATGGGCACTCTTACCTCAAGAACTGTTGGACAATCTGGTGCTGAGTATGGGGAGACGGTGCGAAGCAACCATTGCAGTAAAGGGAGGGCATATCCCATACTAAGGAACATCTGCTTGCTGTTCTTCCTCTTGGACAGACAATCATGTGTAACGATACTATGAGTTCAATAAAACCTTTTTTTGTTTGATTCCATACTGTATGCATTGTATTCATTTCTGCGCAACTATGCTTTCGTCATTCTTTCAGAACAAAATGCTGTATCTCATTTCTGAATTTCATGTCTCTCAGATGATTTATCGTGAAGTTAAGGCAAAAAACATACCTGCTGCTTAAGTTTTGCACACCAGTGTATATGCATATAAAACTATCATTGAGTCATTAAATAGTTTACAAATGAATTATTATTATGGTACTGTAATTGAATGTAGCATGAAATTTTTTGAAATTATAACAGAAATTAAGAATTATACATGGAAGGAATTAAGTATTTTAAATAGATTTTTACGATTCTTAATCATTATATAAGTAATAAAATGTTGAAGATGATGTGTTGTCACTATTTTTAAGCATTGAAATATTTCATGTTTATAATGATGGAATTTCGTATTTCATTTCATTTTCATCAGCATTTTATTTGCTTATTGATGTAATAGAATTTTCAAATTTCGTAAACTTGGTTTATTAAAGAAAATACACTGTTTTAATAATAAAGAAAATCAATTTATCAGTTAAATAGTTTAATCGAATTTTGACTTCATAACAAACGCAGCATCTATAGTAAATTGGTAAAAATATTTAAAGAACGATTTTGCAATGCTTACAGCAAAGAATAAATAAAGAATAAAAAAAAGTGGAAGGAAATTTGTACAAATTCATTCGTTTCTTGATCTTTTTGAGATTCGAAATCATATTCATGGAATATTTTCGGTAATTAATCCATGTTTACTTGATGATGTTTTTCCGCAAAAAGATTTTTATGTCCATATTAATTTTTATTCAAAGATAAGAATATGTCCTCATACTTCTTTCTTCCTCACAGAAATATATATTTTAGCATCGAAAAAGAATAGTTCTTCGAATTGTTATAAATAGTTTTATAGTTAAGAACTGCTGGTTCTCACGCAGTAAAATATACATCTGTGGGAAAAAAAAATGGTGCATTTTTATCTACACAAAGTCTCTTTATTCCATGGTTGTTTTCTTTGGAAAGCTAGCATAAATAAGCCTTTTACAAAAATAAGCCATTTATTTCATGTATAGTTTTGAAGAATACAGAAAATCATGTTACACTCTTATACAGAGTTAATGCAATAGTTATAATCCTTTTGAAGTATCTAATTCATTCCACGAAATATCATTAATATCTTAAACTTGAGATTCATTTTGTTGTCTAAGAAATAAATTTAAAGTAAAGATTTTTATGAAGATAGTAATAAATGATGATTCCTCCTACACACAGTTTCAGAAATTTCGAATTTTCCTTCACTTGAAACGGATTCAATATTACAAAAGTGACTTTCATATGATCAATAAATGTAAAAGTTCCAAATAAAATAACATAAAATAATGCAGTTTAAAATAAAATAATGCGGCAATAGCAGCAGCATTCAGTGGAATGCACTATATGTCACAGCCACATGGTGTATGCCATTAATTTTACGTTGTGATTTTATTTCATGTCCTTTTTATTCCAGTTCAACGTTCACTATAATTTAAACCTGGTATTATATTTTTGTTATGCGTAATAAGAAGACATGAATCAGTCTTATTGTTCTATTCACTTTCATTTTTTGTACTTTTTAAAATTTTAGTGAGTTTGAGTGAGTGAATTGTTGATTTGAAACTTTTTTAATTTATATGTTCTAGATGACAATATAGTATTTTATTATTCCCAGAATTTAGCTTCCATTTAATTAATTAATGTAATTAAAATTTTATTTTTACTAATGATACCACTTGTAGGGAATCTAATTAAAATTATTTTAAGATTAAATTATATTCATTACAAAGAATTATGAATTAAAAATTAAAAGACTGAAAACAATTAAAGTGAAAAATTTACCTGTCATCAAACTGATAAAAATGTGTTTTTAAAAACTGTTTTTTTTTATTAAATTTAATTTTTAATATTTTCTGCAAATTTTAGTTTTTCAAAATCTTTTAGCCTTTACAGATTACATAAATTAATTTCCTTTTCAATATTATTTGCTTTCTTTTTGTAATTCTTTTGAAAGGGAAGTAAATTAAGAAACGAATTTAATGGGCTATCCAACTTTTTAGTTAAGAATAGATAAATTTTTTTATAATCAAATGTCAGAGAGGTACAATATTTTTGAAAATATTTTTTTCAAAGGATTGGATAATACAATCTCTGAAAATATAGAAGAAAACGCTTAAGCAAAGGAAAATAATAACTTATGGTGAGCGAAATATATCAAATTTTACATGCAATATACAATTTCAAACTTCATACATCAAACAATAATTGTTCCAAATCTATCTTTGCTATTTCAAAAAACAGAACTTTCATGTATGTATCATGCATCCCTTTCAACCAGCACAAAGAAACAACATTATCCAGACCGACTTTAATTCTGTTTTCTCGGCTATTAGAAAAGCTTTGAAACTCCCCGGTATTTGTTGAAAGCAAAAACTCAAGAAAATGAAGAAGAAGAAGGAAAATATATACGGAAAAAGCAATCAACGTAAAGAAGCCGCATCAAGAAATATTTTTCCCCGGAAATTTCCCACAAAGAAAATTGTGGGAGAAATATCTATCATTTATTAAGAATCCACAGATGCGGCTGAGGAAGAATAAAAAGACAGAAAAAAAAGAGAAAGAAACTGTTATCTCTACTTGACCCCCATGTAGACTCAGGTGAAAAAAAAAAAATAACTACTGCCCAAACTAATCAACAGGGAAGGCTATTTTCTGCAACAGTAAATCAAATTTCGTTTTCTTGAAGTCTGTCGCTCGAAAGCGGTGGTTTTGTTGATCGCCCGCTTACTCTTTTTCCACTCCACTTGGTGCTGGTTATTGTCGTTTCTATTAAATTTCTCGTAGGGCAACGAAATTGCCCGAGAAAACGAGGTTTAAGTCGAGCGACCAAACTGAGTTCAGATTTTTTTTCTTTTATTATTTTCTTCTGTTTGTCTTTTGAGAATAAGGTAGGCTGCAAAGGGGAAAAAAAAAAAAAAAAAAAGGGTTTTCGAACACTTTCTTTACTTTTCCTTCTCTCTCTTTCTCCTTTTTTTTTTTAAATAAGAATCTCGCTTCAATAATCTAAACAGAATTATGATTAAAATTAAATTTACAAAGGAGGAAGAAATTTGTTTGAAGGATGTCTGAAATTTTTTTTTCCCTCGTTCGTTTTAATGCTGGAAAGTTTTACGTAAAACTTATGCTCGATCGAAATTTTCGAATGTACCTGCGGGCGAGGATTATTAGACGTCAAGACAGGAAAAAAATTGGAAGGGTAAATGAAAATAAGAAAAATCCACTATAATAAAGAAAAAAAATTAAAGAATTTCAAGTTATTTTATTAGTATTATTTTTTATGATTTTTTAAAATTACTGTTGACATATAAGAAAGAAAAAAAAATTAAGAACTGTTGATTATCTCGGACTGAAATTAAGTTGAGTTATTCCAAGTGTGCTTTAAGAATTAACTTTTTAAATCCATCGCTAGAAAAAAAGGCTTGCTAAAGGGGAAAAAAAAAAAACATCGGCGGAGTCCGGAACATAGCGACAAGATAATAATATTTTAGGTTTGATTCATCGACCTTTATTTTATTTCTATTTTCTCTTAATTATATGACAGCGATAGTGTTTCGGAAGAAAAGGAATGTATTTAATATCGTCATAAAGCTCTTTGTGTGAATTCAGTATCTAAAACAATGAAAGGTATTGCTTTAAAATACTTAAAAATTTATTAAAATTAAAGAAAAAAATATATGGGAATGAAATTGATTTCTCTGAAAAGTTACTTTTTATAAATTTGAAAGTTGTATAAATGTAGTTTTAGTGGGATTAACTTTTAATGAAAAATCTAATTAAAATTTTGAACAATTCTTTCTTATCAAGCATTTGTTACACAAGAAATAACAACATGTCAATATGTTGTAACTCTCAGCCCAATAGTTTGTCTTGCCGAGTGTTTTGGAGATTTTTGCTTCATAGATGTCGCAAGACCTTAGTATACAAATACATTAGCCAAGACTTACAGTGATCCTAGATTTAGCAATCAAAACGGAACCAGCGTGGACAAACAGCTTGTATTTAAATATGGACAAAAATCGCCGGTTCTAGTGATCAATTAGCTTATAATGATTAAATTCGATGGTCGTACGGGAAAGTCAAAGCAAAATTTTTTTTATATTGTAGCCTCTACTGAACCACCCTCTGCCTTTACCCTTTGCAGTATTCTACTTCTTTCCATTCAATAAATTAACGGTGGGCCGCGGTGGCCTGGTGGTAAGGTCTCGGCTTTGGAACCGGAGGGTTTCAGGTTCGAGACCCGATTCCACCGAAGAACCGTCGTGTAAGGGGGTCTGTTGTTGCACGTTAAATCCGTCCTGACCAAACGTCCTCCCGCTGGTGTGGTGTGGTGTGGAGAGGGGGGTGCCAGCTCAGGTGTCGTCCTCGTCATCTGACCGCGGTTCAAAATTACGAGGTCCGTCCCAAAATAGCCCTAGTGTTGCTTCAAACGGGACGTTAATATAACTAAAACTAAAACTAAAAAACTCAATAAATTAACGACTGTGATTAAAGAATATCGTCAATTTCAAGATGAAAAAATGTAGCATATTGAGTATGAAAGAAAAATGCGATCTTTTGTAAGCCAGATCACCTTCCTAGACTAAGTCAGCTGGAGGCTGTGGGTACATTTTTGTTGAACATTTCCCAACTGTTTCTTTAATTACTAGCTTAAATGCAGGGATGATACTCAATTTCTTGTTTGGAAGAATGATAATTCGACGCTTAAACGAAAGCGAAGTAAGAGGAATGTAGATATGAAAAAAGAGACTTATCAAAGAGAGAGAAAAGGACGGATCTGTGAGAAGACCACTGTTTCGTCGAAAGATCGAAGATTGTAAGATCATTTCCATAGTGTGTTGAATTATTCATATGAAATTTGTATCTGAAACATTCTAATGATAGGTTTATTCAATAAATACTTAATAACTAAAAAAAAGTATGTTGTAGTAATAGCGTTTTTTTAAAGAATGTTTTAAAATGAAATACGAATGAACTTTTTTCAATTCGGCGCATTGGTGTCGATTTTTCTAATTGAAACGAATGAATGAGACGGAAGATGTCTCATGTTTTAAATTCCTTCAAAATTGATGCATTTAAATTTACATGTAGCTATGATTATTTTTATATTATAAGGTCAAGTAAATAAACTTATCCTACAATGTTCGATGGATACAATCAAATTATTTCATATTATCTGTGCCTGCTAATAATAAAGATGATTTCTTTTGTGAGTGTGTATGTGTTAGTTCTACACAGGCCTTACCCTTTTGTCTTACAGCTACTACATTTGCGCATGTAGAGGATGGAAATGTGTTCCTCGGAGAGATTTTATTAAAATTTTAATTATTTAAAAATTGAGCTGAATTTTAGTGTTTTTTCATGATAATTTCCGAAAATATTATTGCAGAAAAATAAATTTTACAGTTTCAAAATTTGAATAAAATCTTTTTAATTTCAATTTAATAGTTATGCAAATTTTTCCAGAATTTTGGCAATTTTTTAAAAATAATTTTTTACTTAACTTTCAACAATAGATTACATTATTGCCCTGAAATTCCAGCCATTTTCGTTATTTCAGCAAATACTTAAATGCGGGATTTTCTTCCATTGTTAAAAGTTAAAGAAAGATCCATTCAGTATCCGTTCAATATACCCGTGTAGTTTACAAGACAAAAAAGTGAAGTTACAATAGCTCGAAATTTAGAAGATAGATACACCTGTATTTACGTTTTTAAAAGCGCTATGATGTTATTGGACTGTCTCCATCAAAACGGTACATGTACAAGAGATGTTCAAATGAAAAGGTACGAAACGACAATGTGGATATAAATGAAGGCTTTATTCAAAGTACACATCATAAGCCTGAGCACAACGATCCCATTGATTAACGAGCCTAAGGATTCCTTGTTCCAGAATTCCTGTGGCTGTTACGAGACTCATCCTTCACAGCGTCCTTGAGATCACCGTCCAAGTTGAAGTGCTTCCCTTTCAGATGTTTTTTCAGGGGACCGAACACATGAAAATCTCAGGGTGACATGTTCGGGTTGTAGGGCGGATAGTCGAGCTGCTTCCTCTTGAACTTGGCCAGTTCCTCATGTGTGACCCTGGAGACGTAAGGACGAGCGTTATCATGGAGCAGAACCTCACCCTCCGTGAGCAGCCCCGGTCTTTTGTTCGTGACGGATCTGCGTAGTCTTCGGAGTGTCTCATCGGAGTTAATGGTTCCTCTGTGCTCGAGGAATTCAAAAAATAGTGGACCTTGGACGGAAAATTCAAGGACGCTGTGAAGAACTGGATCTCGTCACGGCCACAGGAATTCTGGGAAGAAGGAATCCTTCGGCTCATTAATCAATAGGATCGTTGTGCTCAGGCCTAATAAAGTCTTCATTTATACCCAGAGTGTCATTTCGTAACTTTTCATTTGAAAGACATTTGAGATTTTGACATTTTGATATTTTGAGAAAATCAGGTAAATGGAGTTATAAAAAACAATTTATCTGTAAACAAATATAACCAATACTCACTGCGAACCATCTGGTCACTTGAGACGATTAGAAAGAAATAATGTCAACGCATGTCTGTTATTCTTTTGTAATTGCATATGTCATTTATTAGGAGATATATTTTCAATATTTATGAAGTATATCTTAGGTTTTTTTCTTAATGTTTTGTCATTCAATTATTTAGTTCAATTGAAAACAAATTAAAGATTTAATTCAAATTCTTTCACATAAAAAACTTTGAAAAATGATTTCCTGGCATAAATAATAGTTGTAAATATTTAAAATTCAGAAAATCAGCTTCAGAAAATTTCAGTGGTACTGATTTGATATACCTAGCAAATTTCCCGTAATTTAATAATAATTTATATTTTTACAAGCGCTTGAAAAATAAATTACAAAATTTCACTTTTATTCACATGAAGCAAGTCAAGCTACAAAAATTTGAATAAAAATTATTGTTACCAAATCGTTATTCTGTCAGATATCTTTAATATTGCTTTTGATAAGCATGTGAAATTGTTCAAATTAAAAGAATACGTATGGTTGTTTTGAGCTTAAATGATTTATTCCTATTTGATTGTGAGCTGAGAATTTCTTTACAGTCTGTATTTATTCCTATTTGATTGTGAGCTGAGAATTTCTTTACAGTCTGTATTGAGATAATTCTTGATTTTTTGTACTTCACTTTTATCTCGTTTAACAGAATTTAGTATTAAAATTTGAAAAGGTAATTTCAAACAAAATAATCCCTTTGAATAGCTTCCCTACATGGTAACTTCGAAAATTTTGTTCAAGCTAAGTGTAAGATCATGTCTACTGAAACATTTTCCACATCGTTACTCTTGCTTATCACTTTTTAGAAATGTTTGTAAGAAGCGGAATTAAGCTTCCTTCTTAAAGAGCGGTACTTATACCTACAGTGCTCTTTAAATCTACGGTAAAGGTCAAGACGGCGCTCTTGTAAAAGGCTTTATTATTTTATAAAAAGACAAAACCGAATCACGGTCTAATTAAAACACAGCAATTATAATGAGTCATTAAATTTAAATTTGGTGCGAAATTATTTATTTTATAAGCCGTTTTAAGTATAAAACGATAAAAATATCATTTTTATATTGCTGAATAAAATATTTAAAGCTTAAGGTTGAAATAAAAAAAAAAAGTGAATCTGCAATAAATAAATAGTTCCATTTTTTAAAAAAAATTTGTGAAGTAATTATCGTTTGCTAATGGCATAAATAGAATTTAAGTTATTTTAACGAAATAAAATCGGCTTATAATTATGAAATAGTTTATCTTTATATTTTTGGCTATAGAAATAAAATATATAAGTAAAGATAAAAGAAATCTCCGTGTTATTAAAAAGCAGCAAAACAAACAGACGCGACAAAATAATATTGTTCAGAATAAACACAAAAATATTTAATCTTTATTTTAAGATGCTTATTTATTAAAATTTATAAATGATGTTAACCTTTCAACTCGATTTTTGCGTGATTGAAATTTTAAAGCTCATTTAAAAATGGTTCTTTCAGCGAAAACCCATATAAAAGTAGGATTTATATACCCAATAAGGAATGGAATCTCGTCTCTGGGACCTATATGCAGTATAGAGCAATATCAGCGAAATTAACTTTTCAAGGCTCATAAATAAAGGTAAAAAAATCCTAGAAGATATTTGGAGGTCTAATTTTTAAATTTTCAATAAAATAATATTTTGAATGTTTTTCGCTTTGGAATAAATAAGCAATCTATTAACACTAAGTTTTCGATATTTTTTCTCCTAAAAATGAGATAAACCGAAAAGTTTTGTACAACAAATGAGACAAAAATGATCAAATTGCATGTACTGAAACCTTACTAAAGAATAATACTCCTTAAGAAACAGGCATCAAAAATAGTAAAAAATACTGATATCTTACTACTCACTTTAACTATAATTATGATTACATAACTTTTGTAAGAAAAAAGTCGTCCTTTGATGTTATTAGAAAAAAGTTTTGTTTATTCACAACAAAAAGAAAATAATTACCAACAAATTATAGCGGGATAAAGATCAATAAAAGATTAGATAACAGAGGAATTTGTTAGGGAAAAAATTTTATTGCATATAGTAGAAAATATTCTGGTCACTGTAGTTATAATTCCGAAATAATTGATTTTCCCCTATTTAAATGTAGTTACTCGAATAATCCTTATTGTACTAGAAATTTTAAGAAAAATTCGGGATCTATCTCAGCTTTTAGTGATATCATGCAATTGAAATACTGAGAATGGTTAAAAATATAATCCATTCTTTTGAGGATTCAGTAAATCTTTACAATGTTTGTAAGTGCATTTATTCAACAAGACTTTCTTTTGTAATTTAATTCAGTGTTTAATTTTCTCAGTTTTTAAGTTGTTTCTGTGGGGGGAAACTATTTGTCCCGAAAATACTGCAGGTTTTCGCAGTAGCGTATTTCTCAAGTATTTCTAGCTTTCAAAAATCATACAATTTGATGTAAATAGTTCAAAAGGAGAGGGTTTTAACAGAATGCCCTTATATCATTTGTCAGTTGTACCATTTCTTTTTTCATGATTCTGTAGTTACTGTAAAGTGTATCATGTGTATATTACTGTAAAATTTATGTTTAATGTTATATATACTTGTTTATTATACAATAATTATTTATGGAAACATCTGCTTTTCATTCGTTTTGGGATTGGTAGATAGCTAGTCACCTGACCCATGACATTTGAGATTTGTTTTTCAAGTATTGTTCGAAATATTTAATGCTAATTATTATTACGTCGTAGTAAGTATTTATATTGCTCTTCACGGTGAAATAGTGTAATAAAGCTTTAACAGCAAATGAGTTTAAAATAATTTACTAATTATTATTTGTTAATTTTACTTTTATTTACATCGTTTGTGGCAATAGTAATGAATAACTTTCCGGTTTGTTTAATTTTCTCGAGTACAAGAAATTTTTCGTCCCCTGACTAGCATCGTCTTAATACCTATGCAAAACAGGTGTTAACCCTACATTGTTTTTAAAAAATAGAACGTGATATTATATGAAGAAAATTTACAAAGAAAGACTGAACGAGAATCTGACAATTTGAAAAGAAAAACTGATCTTGAAATTGTTAAGTTGACGACAAAATGTGAAAAATTGAATCAATATTTAGATATTGGAAATATAAGCAAATAATGTTCTCAATGTGGGGCTTTGAGTTTTGAATAGGAAGTAGGCCGATCGGAAAATGTATGTTTTTACCTTGGAAAGGCTAAACTTTCAGCACTGAGCGCATGATCATTGGAGTTTTAAAACAGAAGAACGCTCATACAGTATAGGACAATATCGAGGTTGGCGATCAAAAGCGAACAGGAACAAAAATCCCTAATTTGATATAAAATAATAAGAAAAACTAAAGAATGGAACTAGAAATAAACAAATGTAATGAAACTTTTCTATCAAAATTTACCATTTGCTCTTTTAGGTAGATTCCTTGTAGGAAGATTACGTATTGAGGTGATTCTCGTGATACCGATTATGTGGTTATGTCACACACACACACACACACACACACACACACACACACACACACACAC
>JAPMOR010029006.1:88987-122936 GCA_026543865.1 Argiope aurantia
CACACACACACACACACACACACACACACACACACACACACACACACCCACACACACACACACACACACACACACACACACACACACACACACACACACACACACACACACACACACACACACATTGTAATTGAAAGATTTGTAAAAATCTCGGATGAGTTATTAATGGGCCATCAAACTCAAAGTTGGTGGAAATGGTGGGAAGTTGTTGAAATTTTCATTTTGCTATAACTTTCCTAATATTGAAGATAGAAAAATATATACTATTAGCCAAATTAGCGCCTTATTAAGACAAACAACTTTTGCATTTAAAATATTTTGATAGCCTTAATTGCTTAGAGGTTAGGCACTAAAAAGGTTTTCAATTCCTAGTTCAATTTGATGTTTTTAATATCAAAATTTTATTTGCCAGTTTTGAAGGAAAAAAATGATATAAAACTTTTGCATTTATCTCATTTCCGTACTCTGAATTTGTTAAATACACTTGGACAAAAGATTAAAGGTGGGGTTTACATTCAGGCAATTATTAGCTTTCAATAAAATCACGTTTGCGCAGATGGAAGATTGCGCATGTGCTGAAAGAGGTGGATAACAACAAGTACAAGTAGCATCAAAATGATTATACACAATGATAATATACAATGATTCAGAATTTTTTGATTAAGTTATCAGCTTGATTTAAGATGGGAGAGCTATTAAATTTTTGTTGGAGACAATTGATTTGATATTCATCAAAAATGTTCTTTCGTTCATCAAGTATGGATTAGGCATCTTCCTAAATTGCAGGCTTCATAATTAGCGACATTTTTTTGGAACGTTGTTGGGAAATAAAATGTTCCACCATTCAGGCTTTCCTGGCCTCAAAAGACAATCGTCAAGGATTTCGGCCCCCATGAATAAAGCCCGCACGTTGACATTGAAGATTTCTATGAAATTTTGGCATGAAATCGTCATTAATTACATACAGAATGTGCTGGTTGACTTAACCAGAAAATGAAATTGTGGTAGAAAATTGAGGATTTTTTCATCTGCTGTCGCCAAGAATCTAAAAAAGTGTACACTGAATTTTACGAATCTCTAAAGATATCTGTACGATTCATATTTGCTAGTACTTGTATTCATATTGTATACACTTCTGGCATCCGTCTACACCAAAGCAGGGGTCATAATAAGTGACATTACTATGACAAGAAAATTGTCTTAGGTTTGATGCATAAGCAATTTGAACGCAAAAGGGATATTTCATTTTACTATGTAGAACATTTCTTATTGAATCAAAAATCGAAATCAGCTCGTATTGAACACTGATTTTGTTTGTAAACGTCTTTGCCTTTGTCGTTGGGGAATAATAGATCATTGTAATACATTATCTCTCATTTTCAATGTACGTACATTTTGCAATTTCCTCATATGACAACGTCTTCACTGGAAGTTTCTTCGATCATACAATAATGTTGCCTTTTCGAATCTTGTTGCAATATAACCCCCTTATTAATAGTCCATTATTAACTGCCCCATTCTTAACTATTCTTTTTACCTTTTTAAATTTGAAAAAGTCTCGAATTTTATTTTTGAGTTTAAATAACTTTTTAGGGATTTGTACACCTTTATTAATTTTATCTTCTCATGATTACATGTATTTAAAATTTTTACTTGTTTAAATTTGTTAATAGCAGCATGATTAAATAAAGGTCCTAATCCATAAAGAAACCAAGTGAAAGTATATCAATTTTTATTAAATCTGCAAAGAATGATAAAAAAAATTCTGAATAGGTTCTATGTTAGGCAGAAAAAAAGATAATGTAATTATCTATACGAATATTGAAAAATTTTCGAGCATTAATTGCGAATCCAATATATTTTCCATTAGCTTGCAATAAATAACTAGATTACTTTTAAAAGGCTTCATTTTCTTTAATAATCAAAACTGTGGATATATGAGTAAAACTTAAGCAAATGAACTGAATTTTATTATCAAGCAATAAAAGAGGAATCCAAAATGTATGACTCTATTAAAAATCCATAAAATGATTTTTATTCGCAATTATGGCAGCATTAAAAGTCGAGAAGGCTTATTAGTAATAAATAAGGGATACATTTAAATTTATTAAAAACATGTTTCAAATTTCCCTGTTTCATTCCATTAAATGTTACTAAGAAAGCAGTATTTTGTAATCGATTATGTTTTTTCAGATATTTTACGAAATTGTTCTAATTTGAATTTCAAAATCTTTTGATGAAGTTAAAAGTTTAATTTAACATGGGAAAGGTATTAAATTTTTGTTCGTGACTATTGATTTCGATTATTTTCATGATTTATTTGAAACCATAAGAGAAGATAATTGGAAGTATTTTGAAAAATGGCAGTTAATAATATGAACATTTACACCACGATTATTAATAAATCTAGAAGGTAGGATTTTGAAATTTATGAAGAAGTATTTAGAATTATTTTTCCCTAACAGAAGATTCAGCTTCTTAAATAGCTTTATTACCCTGTTTCGTTATATTGTGTCATATCAATTTTTCAACGTCATACATCTTAATTATATACTAGTAGTCTTTGATGACCAGCTGATTAATTAGGGATATTAGTTATCTTTAATTCCAATTCAATAGATATAATTTCATATCCCTAATACCGTAGAATTGCCAGCCATTAAAGATGTGTTAGTTTAATTGTCTTATTTATGCTTCACTCGTTATGCACTTAAGACTTTCTAATAGAAACCCATGGACTTTCTAATGGTCCCATGTTATCACGGTGCTCTTAAAATGTAAACATATAAATTTTGCGGTATTGTAACTTCGTTTTTTTATGCTTTTCATAGGCATCAAACAAAATCTCTCTTCTTTAACATTTATAACAGAAAAAGAAATCACATGATCAGATTGTATGTGTAACAACATAATATTTTGTTAGAAATTAGAAAAAAAAATATTTTTAAACATTTGCTGAAATTCAGTTAAGCTTTTCACGACTGTTAAATCGATATCAATAATGAGATAATTTAAAATTTTTGAAGCTGTATAAAATTTCTTTTTTTGTGATAATAATTTTCAGACGTTATTGGAGAAAAAATGCCAAACTACACTTAATTTTTAATTAATTAAAATTAAAAAGAGTTTCTCCGAAGTGTATGTTCTCATCTTCCAATTATATATGTGCCAAATGTAGATGGTTTGGACGGATGGACCGAAGGACATACACAACCACACATATACACATCTTTATAATTAGTTTAGATAGATGAGCTATTTAATAATTTACATTATCAATGTACTTGTTGCCTTTTGCGACCAGCTGAGGTGACAGAAATATTGACTGTATCTAACTTCCGTTAAATTTCATCTCAGAACTTTGAGAAAATTATTTTTAAGCAACAAAATCATTGATATCAGAGTGGAGATATTTCAATAGTTTTACATTTGTTCTCTTTATGAAGATGAACCAGCCTATGCAATCGAATTCTAGAACACCATAGGGCCATTGATAACGTGTGTCTATTGCACGATGTTTTTTGTGATAATGTAATTTCACTTTCCGTTTTCATATGTAAATTACAAACAGTATGCTTCCTTCTTAGCCTTCACTAACAGAAGAAAATGGTGGTCAAATATTTTTTGAAACAATGAAAATGGTTCAAATTGCATCGAAACAATAAAATATGAATATACAGAGTGATCAAGAAATAACAGGAGGTGTTCGGAGCCCTTTAACGTGTTATGTACTGGACGAAATATAACAAAATTTGACCACCATACATATTAAAATATCGGTTTCGATTTTTCAGAAAAAAAAAAATTAGTATTCAAAATTACAGATAGGGAAAATTCTGGCGCTGCGATCGAAAACTTCATTATGCAATTTGCATATACTAGTATTTTTGTACTGTTAATACACGGGTGATATCAACACACACAACTGCCGTATTTGGGCTAATACAAATCCACACGTTGGTCAACAGATCACCGTACATTCGCCGAAAGTCACAGTTTGGTGTCGGTTCACTGCTTCTTTTGTCATCAGCCAGTACTTTTATTCGGAAGTTGGTAGAAATGACTTGTTCTGTCAATTCCGATAGTTATGCCATTTTGCTAGAGAACTTTGAGATATCTCAACTGCAGCAAAGAAATTGTATCGATTCTATTATTTTCATGCAAGATGGTGTGCCACTGCCTATCGGACGTCTGGTGAAGGATGTCCAGCGTCAACATTTTACAGACGCTAGAGTAATTAGTTGTGCATTTCCCATGAATTGGCCTCCGAGGTCCCCTGATCTGATTCCTTGCGATTTCTGGTTGTGGGGCTACTTGAAAGGCATTGTGTATCAAAGATATGTTTCTGCCATTCCTATTTCAAAAGATCAAATATTGTTACATGTCAGACGAATAAATGCATATATGATGCGAGCAACCGTCGAAAATATCGTGTACTGCATGCAATTATTGGAACATCAGGATGGCGGTCACCATAAGACAAATTTATAAGTTGCTATAATAAACGTTCTTTATTGGTATTTTGTGTGTTGTTATTTACTGTTTCCATTTGCTGTTATGTATTTTTTTAAAACACATTAGGCGTTTGCAGTGACAGGATTTCCCCTACCAGCGTTTTTTTTGGTACAAATTTTTTTTCTTGACAAATCGAAACCGCTCACTTTAATGTTTATAGTGGCCAAATTTTGTTATATTTTCTCCAGTACATAACATGCTACAGGGCTCCGAACACCTCCTGTTATTTCTTTATTACCTTGTTTAAAATATCAGCCAATTTTACACTGTTTAAAAATATAAAAAAATTATTGTTTTAATGATTTCAATTTAATAATCATGACAATTTTTTTTTAAAATTTTAGCAATTTTTTTTGAAAATATTATTTTTAGTAACAGATTGTATTGTTTACGTGATCGTTTACAGTGTTTAATCAAATAATTAATTGCATGATCTTCTACCCTTATTGAAACTTAAAGAGAAAACACTGTACAATATTTGTGCAGTCTACGAGACAAATAAAAAAGTGAAATTATAAAATCGAGATATTTAGAAGATAAATAGATTAGAAGATAATTAGAAGACAAAACCGCACAATTATGTTTTTAATAGCGACATGTTGTAGGACTGTCCCCATTAAAAATGCTCATTTATGCTCTAAACATAACCTAAGGAAAAAATTTAACATAAAACGGCTTGAACGACGGACATTTTGGCAGAAGTATGGAGATAAAATTGATCTATCTATCTGAAAACAAATAGAACAATTGGTCTCCTGAGGCGACTAGTATTATGTAAAAATATTTCATTATCGCATTGTTTTTTGAAAAAGTATGGTGTTAAAAAAAGTGTGTTATATTTACTTATTCCTACCAATTTTTAAAAAATAGTAGTTGGATGAGTAATTTCTACTTTACAAACATACAGAAGTTGTTGAATGAACACATTTTTCTGTTGAAACAACATTTTTCTCTTATTCTTGACAGTGAAAGATAAAAAAATAAAGCAGTTTCGAACTCTTGAGCTTTCCTTCTCATATAATTTATTTCATTTATCTGGAGCAACAGAAATAATTTATCTTACCCTTCACAGTTTCGCAAAAGAAGTGAGGTCAAATGTACAGTTCCTTGGAGTATATGTGTGTTAATAAGAGAAAGAGCTCCGCTGATCTCTTTAAAAAAATCTTCAAGTACTGCGTTAAAGATATCTCTTCAAGATTACAAAGAAAATAAAAATGAAAACTATACGAAATTTCTTGAACCATTATTTAGTTAAAATTATTAACTCGTTCTTTAAGAATGTCGTATGTCATGAATGCTGTTTCTACTCTTGGTCACGGAATTCTACTTCACACATTTTCTTTCATGGAATATTCTTCAACAAACAAAGAATGTCACAGTTATTATTTCTTTATTTTCCGACTGAAATATTACTTGTGCAAAAGTAGGATCTTAGTTAGTGTAGTTCATAATGGGTGTTATTACATTAAGGAATGGAAAGGTATAAGATACATGGCAAAAGTAATGGTTTAGAGATTTTTTTTTCATCTTTAAAATTCTTAAGGTTTAGTTAGAAACAATGTTCTACCTTGTAAATTTGCTTTTTTAAAAAAAATGTAACATACATAAAAAAGATTGTGACTTAATATGTAGGTTCCACATTTAATTCTAACCAAATGAAACTGAATTTAAATACATTTCGAACACTTATTTTTTTAAGATTAGTCAATTTGGTTATCAGTTAGTGAAATATGATTAATGATTTTTAAAATTTTTAATTAAATATTCTGTGTAGCTTGTCTTACTGACTTCTATAGCAAAGTATTCTTAACTTTAAAATTTCATAGACATGTAAGCAGATACTATTAAAATGCTTTATACCATTCAAGGTATCGTTCAGTGAATCTCCCTAATTTTCTGTCACCTCATTTAAAATGTGAAATTTAATTGGAAAAATAGGAGTGTTTAAACTTCAACAATTCGAAAAACTTTCTTGAAGAAATCAAACAGTTTTATTTAAAACATGCGGGCAAATATTAGAATTGTTTAGGATTAATGTTTTATGCTCTCTACAGAATACTTTTCATAATTGTTATAATAACTTCAAAGATTATTCAATAATTTTTTTAAACTACAGAAAAATTCAACGAATTTGTTATGAAATAGGTGTTAAGAAGTATATACACTTTTTCACGCCCAATTATGTTATATAAAACAAGCAACAATGTTTAAAAATTGATTACTTAATGCACTTAACTTAAGTAGGTTTCTTAAATTTTTCAATATTGTTAGTTTATGAATCGAAACCTGTACTCAATATGCACTTAAACTTGTATACATACCAAATTTACAAGATTATATTACAGAATACTTTGAAGAGAAAACTACTCATTATGGTAAAATAAAGTGCAACTACATGCTTTCAACATCAATTAAAAAAACCAATTTGGAATATTCATAGCAACAATGAAAACAATTTGGATTTCATTCACAAAAATAAAACTATTGATATGAATATAATTGAAAATATCTTAAAAAGTTAATTAAATCTGATCATAAGAAATTTACAACTACTAAATTGGTATCAATGAAAAGAAATTTTTTTTGCGGTTTAAATAAGTATAAAAATAATTTTTTTGCAGGAATATTTTCGGTAATCATCTCTCGGGATTATTCTGTAAACGTTAAAATTTAATTTTATTTTAATTAGTAAAAAGTGAAGAAAAAGCGTTCCAAGGATTAGCACACTGAAACTCTCCAATGTAAATATGTGCCAAATTTGGTAGCTCAGGGTCAAATGGGTAGGTCTGCAGAGGCCAACAAATGCACACATGCTCATTCACTCATTCTGTCTCTTTCTCTCACACACGCACATCTCTCTTTCCCCTTTTTTATTAGTAGAGAAAAAGAATACTTACAGATTTTAAAAATGCAAATTATAAATAAATATTCATTTAATTAAAAATAAATCTTCTTTACTTTTTATCTTCAATAACAACGGAGAAAATTATCCCTCAAGGAATAATGCATCTTAAAATTGAAATTTCTATCCTTTCAATGATATCAGCTTCATTTCCGCGATATTTGTTCTTCAATTTTTTTTGATGTTTCAAAAAACTCTATGCAAATTAAACGCTAGCGTATATGTTAATACTTACTGTAGTAAGGCAACAATCAAATATAAACAGAAAGCTTCTCTGATTAATTGAACTGCAAAATATTGTTAGACATGCTCTGGAGAGGGTTCGCAGTGTTCCTAAACAGTCTATTCAGCCAATGAAAAAAAAAAAAAAGAATAAAAGAAATAATGAATGCCAAATGATTGTCAAACAGAATGTTCAATCAAGTATAAAAATAGGCTTAACCGTCGCCAAATGAGAAATCGCTAAGACTTTCTTCGGGAAATTGATGATCATATTTTTCAAAACTCCAATCTCACAAAAATGGTTTTTGCATTATGTTAAACCTTAATAAATGACTTTTTAATTACATCATATCATTTCTGTATTATTTCTGCATTTATTTTTACTTATTTAAAAAAAATTAATTTGATATATAATCTGTTACAATGTTTTTTATGTTAAGATGGAAATCAAACTCATCTATCAAAATATTTAGTTGCCTGTTTTTGACCATGTTAAAATTAAGATAAAAAATTTGCTTTTTTCCGGACATGACTCCGAAATGAGATTTTTACTCTCACTTCTATTTCGTAGTATATACACATTTTAATTTGTACTCACAACAATTGGTAAATAATTGTTTACACATTTGTTGTGTTCTGTCGTGTCAAAGAACGAGGTAATAAAAAAACATTCCATATTAATCGCTTAACAGCATAAAAAGTCGATAATCTGGGCAAGCAAACTAATCGCAAAAGGCGTGTAGTTTATTAAATAGTTTAATAGATGCAAAGGATTTGGGAATAAAGAAATTTATAAACTATTGCTGGGCAACGGTGAATTTTCAACTATTCTATTTTTATTTTTCCATGTTTCTGTTTTATTTTTTTAAATATTTTTTGACGTTGCCTTTATTTATTTCAAAGGAATTGTAAAGAATTTTTTATTCATTGATTATTATATGCAGAGAATAATGTTTTATATAAAATAATAATATAATGTTTTATATAAAATAAGCTTCCGCCTAATAATTATGCAAAAAGGCTTTGTTTATGGACTCGTTGAGATTCTACCGTCAAAAGCAAGAATATTCAATAGATTCCTGCTTTTTTGCCTATTTGCATAATTAAAATTGGATCACAAATACTAAAGTAGAGCAAGGCTTTAATGACATTATTTAGGCAATAAATTAAATAATTGGAATTGTTTTATTAAAAAACGTAAAAGCTTTATTCCGTGCAGTGTTGGTGTATTTCATCCAGTTTGAAATAATTGATTTGGCAGTATTCGAGCTTGTGTAAATAGACTCGAGAAATACATCATATAAGATTTCAAGAATGATTATCTTAGTATATCTGAAGTTCGTTCTGTGGTAAACATATGCTTGAGGTACGCGACAATTCTTTTAGTAATGGATGAAAATATAAAGCGATTAAAATTGTTATACCACTGACTTGGAAATTAATTAACCATTCAAAACGCTACATAATTCTGACATATATCTTTCATTTTCTTGACATATGACTTGAATTTTCTATTTTGATTTTTCTTTTTAGTGTCACATTTTATTAATGGAAGGATTTCTTTTATTCATAGTTCAAATATGTATAATGCGAAATCATTGCATAAATGAAAAAAACAAACAAAAACAACCTTCGTTTCTGCTACAATTAAAATATGATGATAAATTAAAAAAAACACGAAACACGATAAATTAAAAAAAACACGAAATTTCAAAGTGAAATTTAGAATAATGTATATCAATGCCCAATTAATTCCCAAATCACAAACACAGCAAAATGAGAAGAAAAGCTATATAATTTTGTTTCTCCGATTTCAGGTGAAAAAGGAAAATTATGCAAGCCCGAAAGTTAACTAATTAGAAGGAAAAAAACCTCGGAGGTAAAGCTATAAAATATTTAATATTTTTCACTTACATAGATATTGTGGAAAGAACGCACTGGATTTAAATGTATATTAAAGATAATTTTCGCAGTATACTTGATGCAATTCTAAACATATATTTGTCTTCAAATGAATCTAATTTTATGAAATTTAACTTTAAAAAACAAATTCAAGGATTGTTTTTTGAACTTTTTCCATTTTTTCATTCTAATATCCATTTTCACAATGTGCAGTTTCAGTTTTCATCATAAGCTGATGCAAAATTATTTCAATATTGTTAATAAAGTAATTTCTTATTTTATAGGATATAGAGATAAAACTATATAAAAAACGAAATATAAGGCAACATTAAAAAATTCTAATTGTTTTATTAAGATTATACGAGTTGTTTGACTTTTCCCATAAAAACTTCAGACTATGTTATTGCATATAGCATATTTTTATATCATTTTGAAATCAAAATATTTCAATGATAGCAATTTATTCTTTACTTTTAATGAATTTTTAAATGTCTGATACGTAATAACATGCTATATAAAAGTGTTTTTCGTGAAAAATAATGCGCGTTTCTAACCAATTGTGTTTATTTATATGTAGTTTGGCAGTTCGCCGGATTACTGAATCAAATTCTTATTTATTTTTTGCATATGATGATTATATGACGTCATTAATAGCTCATTTGATACATGGTAATAACATTTTGTTATGTTACATGCTTTTCAATTTTTTTTCCAAAACACTGAAGCCCAAGTGTAGGCATTAGAAAAGCATTTTCTAGTATATGAATCATAAAAATTTATTAAATAATTATGCTTTTACGAATGAAAGACATTAAAATATTTTTATCCAAACATAAAGATAAGAATATTTTAAGACAATTTTTATATCTTCACATTTTCAGTATCATAAGAAATATCAACTAAAGTTATAAAATTGTTTCTTTAATTAAGGATATCATATATTTTCCCTACATAATAAAATGCACCATATTGCCTAATGCTTTGGAGTTGTTATTTGAAATAAAAGTTTTCCTGAGATTTCTCTTCATATATTTTACTAGAGAATAGTAAAATCATTATATACCAGCTACATGCGTTAATTTTCCTATATTCCCCTGAAAATAAGATAGAAAAAATATTCAAAATTTATGCTCCAGTCTTCTGCCTTAGAAAGACTAAATCATGTGCATAAACTGCATTTTCATTCGGAAATAGTATTAATTTTAGTACAGAATATAACAGTCTTGTTTTATAAAATGTTTATGACATTCTGATTGTGTAATAATTTTTTAGTCGCTTAAGCAGAAGAATTATTTCAGCCCATAACATCTCTGTTAGTGGCAAATTTATGAATAATAATTGAAAACCATGTGAAATCATCATAAGTGCTTAACGTTCTGAATTTCCCCCTTTTTTAAAAATATAAAAAAGTAATAAGGTGATATTCAAAAGTTCTTTAAAGTATGCAGTGTTATAATTCGGGGTATTGATGCTGATTGAATTGAAATTTGGAAAGGAGGGAGGACTGAAATTTCATTTTCCCACAACTCTCTTATTATTGTGACCGTAACAACTTCCTTATCATAACAAATAACTTTTGCATGGGGAGTTATTCTATATTTATAATTTGCTTAGAATTTTGGACCTAGGTAATGAAGGAAAAGAAAACTCCTCTTCTTCCACCAGTTTAATCTGTAATTTTTGTAAAGAATAAGACTTGAAGAATGAAAGAGGACGGACTGATGAAAAATCTCCAACGAACTATCAGGTTTTAGTACAAATTAATAAGTTGTAGTTACAAATTTGAATTTAAAGGCAAAAAATTATTTTTTGCCCTTGAATTATCTTTATTAAAAATTTTGAATGCAACAGTTGTTTGTCTCGTTGAAACAATAATTGGTCGAATTCGAATCGACTTTCAACTTTTAATAGCATTGGAAGTCATAGGAAAATGAAAATTTCCTAACCCTTCTATCTTTTTCACCTCCGTTTGAACTGGATGATTAATCAATGAATTTGGCCGAAATTTTCACTTTTCGTATAGTATATCACTCGATTTTCAAATCGAATTCAGCATCTCTAATTATCGTTTCACAAAGCAACATGCTGAAAAGCGCCCTATAGTGCTTCATAGGTTAAGATCTGAGAAGAGCATTGCATATCAATTCAGGTTCATCTCGTTGTGTCCCATCGTGTCCTAAAACAAATATCACGTCTATTGAAACATTCCTATATATAATTATACCATAAAATATTATCCAACGTAAGTAATAAAACGGTCTTATCAGCTTGAAAAAAATGTTTACAATTTTTCTATTTTTATTTTTTCTACATTTTGTTGAAGCGATGTTCTTTTAATATCTAAATAGATTTTCAATTGTTGCCCCCTCAGTGCATAATATCGATTGCATTCGAACTACGTATCTGGAAATAAAGAATTGAATATTGGTAAAGACCCAAAGAACATTTAAAATCATTTGTGTAAAATTTTTTGGAAATTTTTTATGATATTTTCTCTTATCATGTTTTATGTAAGCTTCAAATTTAGTATTAAGAGTACTTAGGGTTTTTTTAAAGAGCAAAAATAATCTAAGCTTTTGTTTGACTATATACATTTCTATTAGTGAAAATTCAATGCATCGATAAGAATCTATTCCTTACTTTGATTTTTTATCAAATACTTGTTTTTTTCCATTAACAAAATTTTTATTGAAAAAATAATTAAATATAGAAGCGATGTCACTATTTTTAAAGAGATTATGAATCTGAAGAGAATTGAAGAAAAAATTTAAATTTATATAAAACAGGGTACGTATATCCGATAAAATTAGAATAAATATAATTAAGAATTCGAAGTAGTAAAAATTTATTTTATCACTATGCACTAATTTTTAAAAAATACTAAATTATCTTCGTATAAAATCCCTCTCAGAATATTCTTCTGTTTATTTAAGCGACATCAAAGCGTTCATTCAATTTCTGTTCCGAAATCTCCATCAGAACAAACGAACTCAAGATCCTCTAAGAATATTTACAGGAAGTGTGAGCTTTACTATTACAATAATGGCGGAAATTCGAATGCTTCAGGAATTCAATTAGGTCGTTCGCGTAGGCGGGAAAAAGTCTTTGCTATCTCTCTGGAAACAAAGAAATTTTCACTCCTTGATAGTGAATTATTTAAAAGTGACTGCAGAGTATTCTTCGGTTTGGTTCATTGCAGATACTATTTCCCTTTAATGTTGCTATAGAAACCTTTATTTCAATAGTCTCTTCAGACTAAAGAACAGGTTGTAGGGAAAAAGTAAAAGCTAACATTTGTACGATAGACAGTTCAATTTATTAATTCTTTTCGCGCATCATTCTTTTACTGAGTAGCGCATTTCAGCTTTAAAAATAAGTTCCGATTCTGATAAAAATAACTTTTGAGTTTTAGTATACTCGTATATTGAATAGTTTGGATTCAACGTGACTCGGAGGTTTTTAAAAGCAAAGAAAATCTTTCTTCATTTTTAATCCAATTCCATTCATTTTCTTACTTCTATAATAAAAATAACTTTCGCTTGTAAATTGAGCTTAGGGGGAGGGACGTCAATTTCGATATCGAGGCCGCTGCTTCGAAATGTGATTCCTTCAAATCTCACGTGTGGTCGCGGTGGCCTGGTGTTAAGGTATTGGCTTATGAATGGGTGGGTTTCCGGTTCGAGACCCGATTCTACCGAAGACGAGTCTGGTGCATGTTAAATCCATACGGCCCAAATGTCTTCCTGCTGGTGCGGTGTGGACGTTTGGAGAATGTTGCTAGCTCAGGTATCGTCATCTAACCAGAGTTCAAAATTACGAGGTCCGCCCCAAAATAACCCTAGTGTTACTTTAAAATGTGGTATTAATATAACTAAATTAAACCAAAGATCCACCGAATCCAATCACAATAGACTTCATAAAGCGTTTCACTGATTGATTGCGACAGATCGTTAACCTGCATCACCTTAATTGTTGAACTATCAGGAGAGCCAATTTCTTGTTGCTCTAGGTTGTTAGTCCGAAAGATAAAGGGTAGAATAAAGCAACAACTAAATAGATTTGATGTTTAGTGTTTTTGGAACCCATTCATTCAGAACTAATATTCGTTTTAGGAAACGCATACTTTCATTTTTGTATGATTTTACCACACAGAGTGGTGATTCGTAGTGAGTTAGATGAATGCATTTCCAATGTTCTTTGTTAGATTTTGATTTCTGGTTTGATACGTTTTCTTTCACTTTTTCTCTCTTTCAATTTCGAACCGTATTATTTTAATTTGAAATATTAATTATCGAATATACGGCTTCCACTGGAGGGGGCGCTCCAAAAATGAAAATGAGAAGCTTCCAGTATGGTGGTTGGTTTTCGCCGCCCTGGTGGGTACAGAAAGAGGTGAGGGTTGTCTATCTCCCATCGATGAAGAGACGTACTTCCCAAGAGAAGGGTTGTATCATGGCCCTTAGGACTCAACCATAGTTCCCCCCAGCTCTGCTGTCATGGCGGTCCGGTCATTCAGTTTTATCCGTGTGCCTTCAGGCTAGTCTAAGTAGTTAGTTTGCGACTATTCTTCATATGGCTAGTTCAAGTTAATGGATTATTAGTGGTTTCAATGCCACCTAATGCTGCAGATAATGGAAATTAATAGGTTTCTAAATTAATGTAGAAGTCTCTTACATGGTTTAACTTGCCTCTACATATAATGAAATCAACGTCTACTAGCACATACGAAAAAGTGTGTGTGTACATGTAGGGGAGGTCTCAATCTTAGAAAAGACAATATAATTCGTAAAATCTTACAATGATCAGAAAGCTGACTATTCAAAAACAAAACTGTTTCGGTTTCGATGAATGAAGGAATAAATGTTTCTATACGTTTTAAAGACACAGAAAGTTTCCTAAGAAATAAAATAATATTAATTTTTAATATAAAGTTTCACTATATGGAATAGTGATTACTGATGTTTTAAAAATACCTATTGTTTAAATTTGGCAGCTATTTTTAGCCACAGAAATTCAAGATTATTCAAATGATTGTAGAGACACACCACGCAACTTTCTGTGCCTTTTCAACATCAGTTGTCACTGACTATAGAACCTCGGTTAATATATCTCAAGAGAAGACACAGTTCAAAAGATTCTTCAGGGTCAAAGTGTTACATCCCATGATGCATAGAGCTAATTTTCACTGAATTTCGTTATCAATGGAGCAAAGATTTGAGGATTCTCTTTAAGTAATTTTGTATACCTAAATCGTATAAAATTCCGAAATATTTTATTAAATATGTCATTATATGAAGTTTCCAGTATTAAAAAAAGTGGCCCTGGGGGTCGTCCTTTTTTAAATGAAAGGAGGAAATGATCTTTTTAAGTTACAAATAAATTGAATGGGGAAACAGTCATTTGACTTGAATAACTGAACTTATCAAAAATATTTTGATCGATTTTGTAATTCCTGATTTTTTCATGCTACATTTTTTAAAACTCAAACAGTAAAAAAAAAGATTTTTCTTCATTTAAAATACGTTTTTGATTGAAAGTATAAATGTGTTATTTCTAATTAGTTATTAGTCAAGGATTAGAGTGAAAACGGACTGGATAGTGTAAAATACTTTAGATGTCTGAAAGTTTATAATTTTAGATATGTTTTTTTTTATTGAAATGGAGCTATGGAAAGCGAAGACACTTTTGAAATATTTTGTACAATTAAAACGTAAAACGTACGTTAGCTTAAAGACTTTTAGGAATTACTAACTTTAATAAATGTACAGAATGTTTTTTTTGCATTATAAATGCAATTGTGTAATGCACAAAAAGAACTAAAACATTTATTTCATAGTGATATAAGAATTGGAGTTTATTTTACAGCAGTATTAACAGATATGCACACACTTGTTCATTAACAAAAACTGTAGACTTAAATAATGCAATCTCAATAAGTTATTATTATATATTATACAATATAAATCAAGAAAGGTTTGAAAAATGTACACAACAATTGCAGATTTTGTTTATTTTTTAACTTAACAACGATAAACTTTCGATATATCATACACTTTACATTAAAACATCGGTTATGGGTTCAAAAAACATCTCAACCATTTGGATATATTATTTACAATAAAAAAAATATACGTCTGGGGGGAAGAGGATTAGAACCTGAGATAACAAATTAATCAATTCAATTAACCGACCCTTGACTCAAAGGATGAAAATTCCCTTCAGAATTTTAATCATTTTACTTTTAATTGGCTATGTCTTATTTACAACTTTCTGCTTTGCAATTTTCTGCTAATAACAATTTCACATCCAACAATTTTTCAGAACATGTAAGGTACCTGATATGAATGAATTAAAAAAATCATTAAACTCTTTAGTGTTTTAATATATTTGTAATATAAAAATGTCTTTCAAAATGTGAAGCCAAACAAACTTTCCGAAAGAAGATAAGAAAAAGAATTGATTTTGCGTTCTTTTAATTAATTTAAAAAAATCTTCGTCTTTGGAAAAAAATATAATCTGCCATTTAAAATTAAAGCTAATTAAATTTGGTTAAAATTAATTTGGTTGAATAATTTCAAATAATTTGATATCTTACAGGAAGATATATTATCATCTGCCTAAATCATATATATATATATATATATATATATATATATATATATATATATTGCTCGTCTGCGATCAAAGGCAGTTTTTTTTCTAAACGTTATTCTATATTAACATTAAATTTCTTTTTGAAAATATATTGTGATTTGTTTTTACGAAAAAGCTCATTCATATAGATAAAAGAGGATGCTTTAAATTATTTAATTTTCTAATTTTTAATTTATTTTTCATTATTGAACAATTTAATACATATATAAAAATTCTATAACATTGATAGAAAAATGTAAATGCTTTGAGTGCTTTTAAAATATTTGTTTAAATGTTCATATTCTGAACTGTTAAGAAAGATTTTTACTCCTTAAAATTTATGACAAACAGATATATAATGATGATTTAGTTGTTAAACTTTAGGTAAGATGGTGGTTCAATTTATTTGATCCCAGAAGTTATAATGCCCTACTTTCTGAAAATCATTTTATATTGATTGAATACCATGCTTATTGTGTAAGAACCATTATTTTGTTAATAAATTATTTCCTATTAAAAGTTAATTTGGTTGAAAGTTCTATTTTTACGCTTTGCTTGCTATATATGATGAATCACGGTTTTTTAAAAAATGATCAATGATAAATTATGATTAAATATTAATAGTTTTTCATTTTTATTTCTTTTTGCATACATTTAAGATATTATGTTTTAATATTACAAATCCATTGACAACATTTCATACAGTGATGACTTTATTTTCTTTTTTTGGTTTCACTAAAGTTTGTATTTTTTCGAATTATTATCAATTGAATTTTTATAAGCAATTGGAGCATGAAAAATTATAAATACATTAGTCTTTGAGTCATATTTTCTGTTTAATGATCTGTATATTTTCTTATAGTTTTTTTTAATGTCCTATATATTTTGTTACATTTTTTTTGCTTAATTTGTGTAAATTTTTTTAATTAAAATTTTTTAATTTTAAACAATTAATTGTTTATTGTTAAAAGAAATAACAGTTCAGAATAGTGATATTTCAAAAAATAAAAACCTTAAGTACATAATTTTTATAAATTAAAAAAATCAAAACAATTTACCTAATAATCTAAAAATTAAATAGAATAAAAAAAAATAAGATTTGAAAAAAAGATCATTCATACAGGCACATTTTATAAAATCATTTCCTTTAAACAAAATAATGACCATTTTTGAAATTTTATTCCATAATATCATTTTGTCAAGAGTCAGTCATCATAAAAATGTATTTTTCCAGAGGACAAGGGGCTATTTATGTAAAATATTTGCATGAATCAGATTGTAGCACAAAGAAATGTTCACAAAATGCAGCAATGCCATTTGTTTTGTCTTTGCCCATCAGACTGTTTAGAGAGAGACAAAAGTCAAAGACAGATTTGAAAGACAAAAGCATTCTTTTTAAAGACAGAAAACAGTTCATTTTTCTTCAAACTTTTACACATCACAATTTATTTAAGAAATCGACATCAATTCTGAGAGGAAAAACTGAAAAGAAAATTATGAGTGTGAAAACATTACTTGGGGATTAAAATACACCTTTTTTCATTTACAAATATATATATGAAGATATATACTGATGCTATAGGATCAAACAACTACTTTGTGCTTAATTGTGCAAACACATTCACACGTGAAACATAGTAACGCATACTTCAAAGGCTCACACATTTAATTTGAGAAAATACTTTAAAGTTTAGAAAAATATATTTGGATTTTATTTATGAACAGAAAGTATACTCAGTATTGGGGCTTTTCTATGGCCAAGTAGTCTTATAGCTTAAAGAAAAAAATTTAAAAAAAATGAAAGAAAGAGGCTGGTTTAAATGCTCAAATAATTTTCTTTTTTTTGCGAATATGTATTTATTTTTATTTAGTGTATTTAAATTACTTTGATTGGAAAACAAAATTTTAAGTTGAATATGTTTAATTGCGAAAACAGGGGAGTTTATATTTCAGATATAATATTATTAATCGAAAAAAATATGCATATAATTTTTTTTCAATTAAGCAAAAACAAACAAACAAAACAAATGCTGTCGGTAAAAATGATTAACTTACAAATTATAACTGTTAAAATTGAATGAAATACTTTTACTTTTCCTTTTTCCAGTTCATGCGTAAAACAGCAGTTACCGACGTCAATCTATAATTAAAATTGCAAACCATTTTTATGCTAAAAGGAAATTTTTATTTAATTTTTTTGATAAGGGCGATTTAAGAATTTTTGCTCAAACAACAATTAACCATTTAAAATTAATATTGATTTATATAAAGTTAAGTTTTAAATGAAACAAATCACATAGCACCTTTTGTCAACATTTCTTTCTCACAACGCATGCTCTCTGATTGTACGCACATATCTAATTTTTTTCAAAGTCAGCTTAAAATACATCTATCCTTCAAGGTGCTTCAAATTTAAATAGATCTGTTCACCATCGTTGCCAATTCTCATACACGTAATGCATCTCTTATCAGAAACAAAAATATGATTTATAACAATAAAACTAGTTGGTATATAATTAATTACCCGTTTCCAGTTTCACAAATTATTTTAAACCTTCCGTAAATGCTTTATGAAACGAAGTGAGTTAAGATAATTTAATCAAACACACTCTGATCAGATCACAACTGGTAGTTGAATTTGTACTTTGTTAATATTATATCAGCAACGTTTCTTTTAGCATCGGAATATTTTAATTAGCTGCTATAACGATGTTATAAAATATTTCATAAACTGCAAGAAAATTTCTCATTCCCATTCAAAAGAGATTATGAAAATAAGAACAATTCAAATTTTTAAAAATGTCTTTTTGTCTTTGAAAAAAATATTATTTAAAGAATGTCCCTTTTTTAAAATTAAACAGTTAAGAAAAGATGTATTTCGTTGATATTTACGATTTTCTAGGTCAATTTCTCATTCCCAAAATATTTTTATCAATAAAATTTTTAAAAAATTGTAGATATTTAGAAACAATTTTATGCTGATCTGAATATATGAATTTAGAAAACCAAATTGTGCTTTTGAAATTTGCTTTTTATTATTTTAACATTGTGCATTGTTCAGTAACAATTTGTACTATAATCCGCAGCAAAAATCAGTGAAATTAAGTTACAGTAGTAAATAAATTATTTTTAAATCTCAAATAATAACACAATCAAACAAATATTGCAATTAGTAATAACGCAATTCGAAAATATTCACGGAATGTCATTTAACGAGAACCTTAAATACGAATTCTTTTAACATCGCATTATTTCAATATATATTCAGATACAATCCAAACTTAAAAATAAAAAAACAGCCATTACTAAGAATTAATATGATGGAATTACGATTGTTTTTAGCATATATAGATGTAATTGATTGATATTATTGATGAACCTGTATTTTGTCACTAATAAGATTAATATAAAAATTTGAATTATGTGATGGCAAATAATTTTCTTATCGATGCTCTGACAGTAATAAAATTTGAATGAATAGAGCTGTCATTCATTATTTTGATCAATAATCTTTTTTTTTTTTTTTTTTTTTTTTAACATTTCCCAAAAAATAAAAGAAATTTTTTTTTTTTTTTTTTTTTTTTTTTTTTTTTACATTTCACTAACAGTACAGGAAAGGATTAAGGTCTTTATTGTTAAGGAACTACAAATTAGTTTAAATATAAATACAACTCTGAATATAATACTGATACTGAATTGTGAAAATTATTTTCATATAATAACAAATTAAAAGTTTCCAACTTAATTTATGAGTGGAATTCTTAGTCTTCTTAAAGTTATTTGAGTCCATTCAAACTGAAATAATAAATAAGTTGCTTAAAATTTTCTTTAAAAGCATATCTTCCAATGAAATTATAAAAGAAACCGCTTGTATGACGATTTCATAAAAAGGATCTAAAGGAAATTTTGAATTCAACAATAAATTCCTTTAATTTAGCACTTCTTTCCTCTTAAATCATTCCTACTGCTCTGTAGCATAATTTCAGCAGATCAATAGTAAATTATTTATAAACATTCTGGAATCTTTAATCCGAGCCCAATGACTTCGCTTATTAGAAACAGATCTCCTTTGAAGCACCTTGTTTTCCTATTTAAGTATAATCATGCACAATTTAAAGAGTTCTTAGGGTTTGGTTGGTCAGAGCGAATTATATCGTTTCCCAGGAAACGATTAAAGTTGTATAGTCAACCCGTAATCTAAATATTTAGAAAGAAAGTATAACACTTACAAATATTACATAAGGATTTACACAAGAACATACATAGAATGTAGACACATCAGCTGCACCGCGTGAAGGCTGCGATTAGGTTGAAAATAATTATTTCAAATAACTGATAATTAAATAATAGAATATACAAGAATAAATGTAAATAACTTAATGATAAATAATTTTACATCTGAGTCCAGTCTCTAGGAAAAAGATTTGATCTACAGAAAATATACATTCTAAATGAATATCCAGTTCATTTAGTAAAGTTTTATTTAAGAGTCAAAGCCTAGTTTGCATTGAAACAGGTTTGGGAGCTACAGGGAAATCACACTATTCCATCAATCTATCCCATCATAAGAAAGCTTTTAATTGTAACTGATCAGTGGGATCGACAGACACACTATCGCATTGGCTGCATACTATCTTTCAAAACCGCCTAGTATTGTCCCAATGTAAACTGGGCTTAAGAATCGATAATCAGGTTTTGAGATAGTAAAAGTACTTGTGCTTTCATTCTTAAAAATTAAAATAAATATGATATGACAATAGTATATACTGATTTCATAACAACCATGGTTAATTTCTTTAGACTATAATCTTATTTCACAAGTAATCAATATAACAAGTTTGACAATTTGCTAAATTTTTATTTTTTTGTGCTTTAAATCCAAAAATAGTATCTTGGTGATACACAGTATGAGCAAGACATTGGTGTATTTCCACTGCATGTCATTGACATTGATTTTTGTGCGAAGAATAGATTTTGAAAACTTTAATGATTTTCACATTTGAATTCGATTCTACGAAAATAACATATAATTGAAACAACACATATACTTATATTTGATGACGAAATCATATTAATCAATTTATAAATGCTAACTTTTTTATGAAATATTTTCAATAAAAAAATACAATTTTTAACACTTGTATTTAATAAAATACAGTAAAAGATAAATGAATTTGACAATTTCAAACGCACACTATTTTTAAATAATACAATTAAAACAATATATACTCATAATTAATTAAGAAATTCAATTTACAAATTTGAGCTTTTTCATGAATTATTTTCAATAAAAAATACAGTCTTGAACACGTATTTTCAGTAAAATACAGTAAGAGGCAAATGAATTTGACAATTTCAACTGTACAATACGATTTTAATTATAGAATTATTACTTATTCAACATGCAACTACTACTAACATTTAGGTTCATTTAATAAGAATAATACATTAAAATATTACATTTTTATAAATTCACTACTAATCATCATTGTTGAAGGAACTTTCGAGCACTTTAGATGAACTAAAGTTTAAGAAGTTTTAGGCAAATTTTGTAATGGTTAGGAAAGCAAAGATTAGGTGTCAAATGATTTAAATCATTAAAAAATACAATAAAAATTATGGAATTTTAAGAATTTTAGTTTTTAGAAACATATATAAATAAAATTTTCAGTTTCATCAATGAGTTTTGGATGAGTAAAACATTTAATAATTACGAATTATTGATAATTAATAATGATCTTCCTTTTTCGTAAATTTAAATAAAACTTTAAACGGAGAACTGCAGCTTTAATTTAATAATAAAAGAAAACAACAACAAAGAATTAAAAACCTTATAAAATAACTTATAATTAATTTATTATTTAAGGTGTATATGCAATTGGCAACCTTTTGATTTTTGTACTCATTCATTTTTTACTAGGATCTTTTGATTAATATTTTAAATTATACGCTACTGGGAAAATAAGCAATATAACTCATTTCTTATACAAATTTTTAGCTTCTTTTATATTTATGCAGATAAATATTATATTTATTTTTGTTAATTATAATAATAAATAAATCTTTTTGTTAGTTAATTACTTTCTTTTCCAAACGTATATTTAAAAGTCCAGACATTTCTTAAAAATAAATTAAGATTGACAATTATTCTTAAGAATGTTCTTTGTGCTACAACTAAACTATAGAACTGTTAAGGTTTTTTTTTAATATGTGAAATAAGAAAACGGATATATGTTTTTGAATAAATTCTACATTTCCATAAAAGCTTTGTTAATATAAATGCAAAACATTTAAAAGCAGGGCAAACAGTTAAATTAAAATGTCTTAATCAAATCGAAAGAATATTAAATATTAAAATGGTGTTTTTTCTGAAAATGTTATGAAAATTTCAATTCAAAGTTTTGATTTTTTTCAGAAGAAGAGTCTAATTTTCTTAAAACCCAAATGTTTAAAAAAATATTTTTAATTAAAATTATTTCAAATAAATGTTTTTGGTATTCAGTACAGTATATACACCTCAAATATTATTATTAATCTGAAATTCACATTAATGTAAGTTGCCTCTAGATTTTTTTCATTTATCTCTTGCTAATTTCAGCAGTTAATATTTTTAAATTAAGGAATTTTTTTTTAATTTTATTAATATTAAAATTCTTTAAATAATGAATGAAAATGATTTTGAGTTTTTAAGATTAGAAATGAATTCTTACTTAATAAATTAATGCAGTAATATTTTTAATAATTTTAAAAATAATTTAGGTAATGACATTTTATTTTTTTTCTGAAATAATATGAGAGCAAAATATTGTAAGAGCTGTAATTGTTCAAAAAATATTACATTTATATACAATTATATTCTGTAACTTGTCATTGGGTTAATTATTTTATTGGTAATTAAGATACATTTATTATTTTAAAAAGTAATATTATAACAATTTTAGAGCGGCAACTGGAAAATATTTGTCGCTTAATATTCGTCAGATAGTCACCAAATAATTATACCTGGTATATCACAGAAATAAATTAAGTATTTCCCAAAAAAATTACAAAAATTTAAAAAAATAAAATATTTAATTTTTGATTAGAAGTGATACTATTAAAATAAACTTGAGATAGTTTTGCCTTTATAAAATTATGTTTATAAACCAGAAAAAGAAAAAAAAATGAAGGCTTATTTAGATTTTAATATCAGAATGTGCTTTTTTTTTTATGAAAAAGCTAAGAATCATTTTTGAAAATTCATATTTCAACATAAAGGCTAATGCCAATTGAAAAAAATATTTAATCTGCACTATGTAGCATTATTCTTAAGAAAAAAACTAATTTGTACTAATAATTTAAATGAACTATTTAAATTGAATTTTTAAAATTAAACGAAATAATCTTAATTTTTAACCTTATATTGGAGAAATGGTCCTTTTTGGACAATTAATTGTTTATCATTACATTGTCAAAATGCCAAATTCTGAAAAATTATTATAAAATCGATTTTACTTTTTGAAAAACATTTGAAGAAGATTAAAAAGACTTAAATGGGATTTCATGGAAGATTAATATTAGAAATATAAGAAACTTTTTGAATCAAATAAAGAAAATTTTTGAATGAAATGAATGAATCTCCAAGAGTTAATGAATGATACATTGAGCTCCTGTGTACTACTGATCGAGGAGCCCCAAATTAATCAGTAGTTTTCACAGAAGCGAACAATTTATAAAATATCAAAGAGCGAAAATGATTAAAAAAACAAAAATTTATATTGACGAACGAAATTGTAAACAATATTTCTTATTTGTAACATTGTTTTTTGTTTCATTTGCTTAATCTCAAGACATAACTCAATTTAATTAGATCATATAATGCAAGAAAGAAAACCGAATTTCTTCGAAGCGAATGTATAGGCTAGAATGTAAGCGAAAATATAGGAATCTTTTATTTCAAATGATTCTTTAAAATGAAAATATAATCTACCCTACTCTTTACATAAAATTTTTCTTAATTAAGTAGAGCACAAAAAATATTTGCATATAAAAATAACAACTGATGTGTAAAATTGGACGTCATTACAAAATGATATTTTTTAAAGGATTAAAAAAAACTTCTATTTTGTCAACATTTGATCGAGAAATGAAAACCGAATTTATAACATAGATAAAAGATAAAATTTTTCTTCATTATATTTGTTTAAATTAAAGTTACAAAATAATGCAATTCTATTTAAAAGGAATGTAGCGTCATACTTGTTTATGACATTGAACAAATAAATGAAAATAATAGAATGACGTATATATTTTTATAAAAAAAATCATACGGCAAGACAATTAGATAGAAATGAATTTTTTATTTGAAACAATAAATTTTTTATATAAAATTAAGATTCTAATTTTAATGAAAGGTGACAAGGGTGAAATTTAGAAAACATTTTTAAATTATGGAAAAGGATTTTTATTTCCTGACAATGGAGACTATGTATTTGAAAATAGTTTTCAGGCATTATGTTCTATTTTTCTTAAACATTTTAGTTTGAATCTTAGTAATTAGTAAGGTCTGGATTTGGGCTAAGCAATCTTTCATCATTATTAACTTAACACTTAATTTACAAATTATACAAGCATAACTTAAGATGTTCTAAGAAATAACATTTTTTTTTTACTTGCAAAAACAAATGCACTTGATTTATTATTTGGTTATAGTTATAAAAAGAAAGAAAGAAAAATGTAGTTTACTCTATGAAGTTGAAGAAAGCATGTAAAAAAATTGATTTACTGGGAAACAAATTTCTGTTAATAACATACATTCTTCAAATTCTAGAATATTTATGAATAATATGATTCAAGGCAGATGTTAAACTTTTAGTTTTGACCAAATTATTTTTGAAACTGAATCGAAGTAATGTTTTTAAAATAATTGCCAAAAACAAGTCTTTTTTTATTAAAACATAATTAATATTAATTTTTGTAGATATTATTTATTTATTTATTTCCGAAACAAAATAGTTATTGCCTCATTTTATGTTTCCAAATTGTCATGGAGGGAAACAATTACAGCTCTTTTGGAACAACTAGTCGCAAAATTATATATTCTATTATTTAAATAAGTAAAATATATTAGTTCATAAATTCTGAATAATTTAGTATCAATAAGTAGTCTTGCTTATAGCAAGCAGAAAAACAATCATAAATCTCTTAAAATTACAACGAAGCAGATCGTTTAATTTTTGAATTGTTGGAAAATTTAAAATCAAAAATTGTGCAGATAATTCAACTGGAATGGCATGAAGTGTTCATAATAAATCACTGATGCAATAAGGCTACCAGGAAGGAATGTCGATTTAGCGGCACGAAGTTTTCAACGGCTGCTAAAAAAAAAAAAAAATTAGGCTTCACTTAAAAGGAATTCCAGGCTGGTGTATCCTGAATCGGGTGCTAGGTACCCATTAAATATCACAGATTAGGTGAAATAAAAGCGTTTTGAAACGGTGACAGGGATTTAGCAAAATATAGCAATCTTTGTGGGATCAAAATATAGCAATGGGAGAATGAAGAAATTTAGCACCATTTTGAACTGCAGCTGGAGTAGAATTTGAGAACAAAAATTAGTTACACATATTAAAATATTGAAAATGTTCATATATGTATATATAAATAATAGCAATTTAACACTTTTTTTTAATATATGGATTTCAGTTTTGCTTTAAAACAATTTTATTTAATATGCGAAAGCAATTAATAATGGCTTTCAATAAAAATTATTCATCAACAGACGATAATTTAGTTTTAATCAAATTCTTTAAATAAATTAAATTGCATTTTTTTCAAAAAACAAAAATGAAAAAATCGCCAGCAAATTTCTTTTTATCATAAAAATTAAATAAAAGAGTTAAAGTGATTTTTCAAGATTTCTTAAATAATTTATTTAACAATAATCACAAACAATCGAATAAATTTTGAATATTGTAATATTTCAACCAAACAGCATTTTTTTTGTTTTGCGCTTTTTGTACTGAGACTATTCAAAACGCCTTTCTATGAACATTTTCAATGTCAATAAACAATATTTTATTGCATTTAATTGCCGAATACGAATAAGAAAAGCAAGAATTATTCGAAAGCTGGGTTTGAATTTGGATTAGACTAGACAAATGAAGACATATTTTCTTAGAATAAAAACTACTCAAATTTTATTTCAAAATAATGCACTTCCGTAGCATAGTAAGTGTATTTGAATAAATTATTATTTGCAAATATTTGTTAAAAAAAGAAGATAGCCATTCATACGTTTAGATTCGATATCATCAAATTCTGCACTGAATATAGTATAAGTACACTTATATGATAAAAATGAACCAACATTCAAGTAGATAATGATAAAAATAAAGAGAGTGTGCAAGCAGTTCCATGGCAGTTTCCAAACATAAAACCTTCTTTAGTTAGATTATTTTTTTAAAATAAACATTGCTCTTTATACTTATTATTTTTTCATCTCATTCATTTGCAAACTGAAAATCCACATCTTTCGTAGCATTAAAATGTGCCTGTGTAATTAAACTAGATTGTTTAAAAAATTAATTAACGAAAATTTCAAATGTTTCGTAAGATTTGTTAAAATAAATTTAAAAAAAACATCAAACATTTGGCAATAAATATGTTAATTAAAATCTAAATTGTAATTTTTTAAAGAAATCTAACTTAATTTATGTGTGTAAAAAAGAAAGAATTAAATGATCTAAATATTTTTCAGCTTTACAATGATAAAAAATTTCTTAAAACATAATTAATATTTTCTTTTTTACTGAAAATATATAAAAATGTTAAAGAAAAAATATCTATGAAGCACATATTTAAAATAATTCCAAAAACTATAAAACTAAAAAAAAAAAAATGGAGCAACAGATTTGGAATAATTTATTTCCGCGGCCAAAAATGTATGGTTCATTTATCTATGAAATGGTTTATTAATACGGGAAAACCAAGATGTAATTTTTTTTTTGCGTAATTTATAAAATTACCTTAAAATTCTTTGTTTTTTTTCCATCATGCCAAGACTTTGACATGCCTTAATATAGGTAATAAACATTAAAAGCGATTTTAAAAGTAGTCATTTTTATTGATAATTTTTCAACATAATATGTTTAACTTTATAGCTTTTCTGCTTTTATAGCATATTTTTAAAATTATTCTTTTATTAAATATCAGGTTCATTATTAAAGTTCATTGAGTTAGAATTTCAAGATTTGTTTTTATTGATTATGCTATTATTTTTTTCATACACCTACAACTGAAAATTTATAGTTTTATGAACATAGTAAAGTCAGTAGGACATAAGAAATTCATTGAAATCATTTTTTAAACAAATAATATTAAAAAAAAAGAGAGTGACTGAAAAATATGAAATTTAATATACCAAATGTTTTCAGATATTGAAGTCTCTAATGGAAAATTTCACCGATTAATGCTTACGATTATTTTTAAATATTTAAGATTGCCAAAATATTTTTTGAAATGTAATTCTTTAATTTCTTTCTCCTATAAACAAAAATTAAAACATAGCTTATTTCGAGCTTCAAAAGTAACGTTTTCACATTATGAATCTTACCATTAAAGATTTAAAAAAATAATTTTACAAGAAACTATATATTAGAATCATTTATCGAAAACAGCACCACTTGATCACTATAGTTGAAACAGTATGCATTTTACGACTGTTTCCCATTAATTTATTTATCCACGATTTTGCAGGCTTCTTTGAAATCTTTTACCTCATCTCGAATCAAAAATCCTTGTCGAGGACTTCTTGTTACATCTGTTGCGAACAAAAATGAAAATCGAACTCAACCACCCAAGAGAACTGTCAGCACACACCCTTATGAATTAATATAAACAAAAAATAAATAAACTGATAATAACAGGTAGAATGGAAACTAATTGCCAAAAAAAATTGGTAAAACGATGAATGATATTAATAATTTACAGAGAAGAAAGAATTTTTTTTTGTCAAAAATCGAACGGGTTTATTCCAATATCTTTTAGTTAGGGATTCAAGGTTTATTCTCTTTGATTGGGGGGCTTGTATATAGGTAATTTTATGCTGTCTTTGGGTGGGTTCATTCTTCAGATCCAAAGGGGTGTTTGGCTGTTGGTTTTTCAGTAGCGGCCTCTTGCCCACCGTAGTAGAGCATCAGCGAGAACGTCCAGATGTGCTTTTGTCTGAAAGGAAAGAAAACAATTTATTAAACACTTTGAAATTCATGATATTAAAAGAATATAAATGAAAGTATTGTATTTATAATTCAATTTACATAGCTCTATTAAAAACATCAACAACAACAAAAAAAGAACATTGAAAAAATTCGAATAGATTAGTTTTCTAAATAAAATAAGAAAAATTTATGTTATTTTTCCAGAATTAAATGCCACGTTCTTAGCTTATAAATAATTTATTACTTTTAATCGAAATAATCTGTCAATATATGTATCATAATGAACAATTTCTAATCCAAAATGGTCCATTAATACGTACTGTTCGGCTCTGTACTCTGAGACGACCACTTTTCGTCGATTCTATCTCACTAAGGGGTGAGACGCGGAAGTACGTACGCATTACCGGAATTCAATTTTTGTTAAATGTAAGCATATCCTCCTTTCATCATCCCTCTCATTCCTACTTTATCGAATTAAACCTACCCTAACGCATGCGCAAAGATGCGGAGGATTTTGGAATCCGTTGTCAAACATTAATAAATTGTTTTTGATATAAATGATGCATAGATATGAATAATAATTTATATACCAGCAATCTGGATGAAACTAATTTAATTAACTATTTGATTAATTGTCACAATAGCTTCATCGAGATTTTTATTATATTTCAATATTTATGAGTAAAATTTGAAATACATGAAGCAAATATTTATAGAAAAGTTTGAAGTTATCACATATCGAATAAGATACTGAAGCCTACATAATAGAAGCGTTGCATGTGAGAAATAAAAAAAAAACTTATTAGATCAAGTAGTAGGTGAAATCCCAACAAAAAATGTTTCAATCGTCCGCAATTTTAATTTCTAATTAAAATTAGAAAATTCGTCGTTCCAAGAATTATTAAAGCTCCTAGAAGTTTCACGAAAAATTACGAATTCTAATAAATGATTTTAAAAACTGCAGAAAAGAGTTAATTATTTTAATTTATTTTAATAAATTATAAATAACATTTGAAGAATAACACTAAATTTAGTTCAGCATTGTGAGTTGCAATAGAAATGTGTATTTACAGAATGAAAAAAGAAGACAGCCATTTTGAACAATGAATTTAAACTCCTTATATTATTAAAAAAAGGCGTTGTCTTGAATAAATTTTTAAGTCGCAGGATACCTAAAAATCATCTCCAAATTGAAGAAATTTTCAATATTAATAAGGCAGGAAAAAACTTATTTCTCTTTCCCATATTTTTTTTATATTTTGAAATCAGTTTAATGGACAAATATTGAGCATTATTATTTACTTGCACAACATTACGCATGTGAAATGAAGCATAATTTTTATTTAATCAAATATTAATTATTTAATTCAATCTATTAAAACTTTTATCAAAATCTTTCTGATGCTTTATCAGTATCTGTTATAAAAATCCGAATTATATCTAATCAGTGTTCAGTGAATTGGATTTCTTTAGAGTACAAAAAAAAATATATTGTTTCGGTTTCATTTCTATAGATTCCTTTTTATTTGAGCTTTAAACAATTTTACTGATGTAGAAGTTATCATAAATTAAACTGTACTTATTAATTAATTTGCTATAAAAATGACATTTTCTCATTTCGAAATCCTCCATGACATCTACGCTTCCATAATAAATGAAATGAAATTCAATTTTAGACTTGAGAAATTAAATATATTTTCATAAAGCATGTATTATAAAATAAAAGAAGTTGAAAAATTTCTTTTGATATATACGAAAATATTTTGATGTAAGATGAGTAATGGATTTCTTTTTAAATGTGAGAATTTGAAATAGAGCTACGATTATTATTATAAAACACTATCTTGTAGAATTGTAGACAGCCATAACAGATATACAAATTAAAAAATTTTAGTAGTCAGTATATATTTACATTTAAATGCTTGACAACAGTAAAACAATTACATTAGAAGATATTGGCGAATTTTTTCTTAGAACACCTTACAGTAAATATCCAATGATTGGAAAGTGCTAAAATTACAACTTATCATTTGGAACTTTCCAACTAAATGGGGTGCTTTGTGGAGGTCATCTTTTCCATTTGACTTCTACTTGCATGGGATTTATATCCATGCTTTTTAATTAGTGGAAAGCGAAAAAGTTTCCCTTCCTACCTTTTGTTTGACATAGATGCAGAGAAAAAAAATCATTGATAATAATTATGCAAATTTAAAGAAAAGGAAAAAAATCCATTGATAAAGAACAGATTAATTATGTGATTTCATAAACAGTTCGATGGTCAAGAAAAATGTAAAGAATAAATTGGCCTTGGAAAACTACTCTCTCTCTCTCACACACGCAATCACATAAGTAGCAAAACACTTATTAATTAACAGCACATTACACTCAGATTGCCACTAAAGAGAGTGATAGCGATTACACTACAATTACTTTCGTTTTCCTTTTATTTTCTCGCTTTATATAGCTTTTCCAGTAGGACATCGAAGAATTTAGAAAGATCTTTGAAATTTAGTTTCTAAGAGAAATGTCACCATAATTTTTGAATTTTCTAGAATCCTAATTTTTGTCGCCAATATCATCAACACGTCAGTCCAGTCATCAGATCATCGCCAAGCATTGCCCTGCATCCATTAAAATATTTGTATATATCAAGTAATCAACTGATCGCTGCTAGCATCTGTTAAAATATCTGTAGAATTGTCTTTGAATACTTACAAGAATGCAATGCATACAAGTATGTACACATACACACACACACACAGTCATTTAAACGTGATTTCAATTTCAAAAAAAAAAAATAATTAAAACTCTAAAAGTTATATCAGACGTTAAAAATGTTCTTTCCTAGGGAGTAGTCGGTTTCACAGAAAGACCATTTCACTTATAATAGTTCCTAAGAAATCAAACTATAAACTGCAACTTTCGAGCAATATTAAAATCGGATTATCTACATTAAATGAGAAATCAATAAAATGACGTAAAGCATTTTCTGATGAAAACCAGAAAATATACTTCGCAAAATAAATATTTACTTGCCCAAAATGTTTTCGCTTGGATATAATATTTCTTCAGAACTTAAAGCCCTCACCAGTAGCAACAAAAGATAATGATGTGCAAATCCATTAGATTGACTTCATCATTGATGTATCCATATTTTCCCACCCTATATTTGGGTAATAGACATGATCGTTTATTATGATGATGAAGAGGTGTTGTTTATGATATGGGAGCAGAAATTTTGGATAGGCGTTGTCTCTGTTTACGTGGTTTTATGAGCGCGTCGGTCCACTCTGGATATTATACATTTATAAAGTATAGGGTCAATGTTCAAGCAAACTATAATGCATTTTGTTATTTGAGATAATGGATACTTTTTGGGGGAAGGCATTATTTATTGAAATTGAGAGAATTTTTTTTAGTTTCTCATATCTAATATATAGAAGAAAAGCACTGTAGTTATCAAATAATTTGATCTTGAGATATGAGATTTTGCATGAATCTTCTAGTTCTCAGATTTCCCTGAGATCGATAACACATTTTTATTTTCAAGTATAAAAAGCACATAAAATATTGTGATCGTCAAAAAATTCGATTTCGTTATTTTGAAGAATTTTCATGCTTTAGACTTCTCCAAGTTCATCCCCCTCCCTCAAAAAACATTTGGAATTTTTTCTGTATTCAATGAGTATAATAATTTAAAACCGTACTCGACTAGGCAATTGAAATTAGGCTTGTTGTCTTCAGATTGAATTTGTATATTTTTTTATTGGATTTTGAAAAAATTCCACCAAGAGCCAATTTGTCACTTGATATCTCTGTATATTTGGGGATGAATACAAATGGACATCAAATCCTAAAAAACTGTAAGGATAAAATTTTCACAGTTTCACAGTTTTATTAACAAATTTGCTGTCCTGTATCGCATTTTAGATCAAAACCCTCAATTATATCTTTTTTTTTAACCATGATCTTTTTTTTTGAATATGTATGACAAAAACAACTAGATGAATGAAATTTCGTATGCAGCCTTAAATAATAAAAAAGCCAGATTGCATTGAATCGTTCCTAACACGGTAGTTTCAACAAGTAATCTTTCATATCTATCCGCTTTCGAATAGGAAAGCCCAGATTTCTCAGTATGATATTTAAGAACAAATGATGTGTGAGGAGTAGTTACCAGATAATTTTTAGCTGAAATCTGGAGTAACATCACATAAACACAGCCGAGTGACACATAGAATGCGGAATGTGGTGCTGATATGCCATGAATAAAACGGCGTGCATTTGCAACACATTTTCCGATTCTAGTCAAAGTAATAATATCCAAGATATCTCATGTTTAAATTACATTCCTGTCTATGCATTAGAATTCGTGTTATATCTGATAATTTTACCAAGTAACCTCTGGAACAAATCTTCCCATTGCAAATGGTAAGCCTCTTTTAATATTAATTCCGACTCTTAACTGGCCGATTGTGAATATCAGAATCAACATGTGTCAAAGCAACACGTTCTATTTCCTTCCTCAGATGTCCAATCGATAAATACACTGGTCAATTAATCAAAAAGCACCGCCAACGCAAAATTAAAAAAACAGAAAAGTTAGTAGAGACCCTTGGCGAGGTGATAGCAATCTCTCTCCAATTACTGTCCCTCGCGTCATCCAATTTGGGCACATAAAGCCACTTGGCGATTTGAGAATGCGCCATCTTTGGCGCTACCGCCACTCCTTGTAATGAAACACTGATTAAGTAATGAGGCTGGCGAATAGTTGGCCCAGGTAATGCTCGAGCCCCACAGGTCATTAGTCCTAATGGACGTATAATAACCGAGGCTCGAAAATCTTCAGGCTATTCGTTGGAAGGCCGTTCCCAGGTCGACGGGTTGTTTGCATTTCAACGAGGAAGGAACGGTTATGCGAGGTCCTCCTCATAAGATAATTGGAAATAGTTTCGTCGCCATCCTGGGACACACTGATGACATTAAGGGGTTGATTTAATATCAACTCTTAAAAGGATTGGAGTTTTGAATGAATGAGGGATTTTCTCACCGGTTAAGGGAGAGGGAAAAGTACTTTGAACGAGCATTGGGTCCCAATATTTGAGATCTTCCCAGGTTAGTAAATCGTAATTATGCTGGGATCCAAGAGATCTGAATCCAGTGAGTTAGTAATAGTTTCGTAGAAAGCGTGCCAGTTAAATGCAGACTTTATGATTAAGGTCAACTTTCTGCTTACTTTTCAATTTTTTATTTTGCTTTTCAAATTTAGAAGACTTTTTGATTTAAGGTATCATCCGACAATGCTCGGATTGAATTTTGCAAAATAATAATAATAATAATAATTATATGATGTTTTTTATTAATATAAGGATAAAATGTTGAATAAAAATAAAACCAATTAAATATATATTGTAAGTTTTGAAGAAAAAGCATATTTTGATGTAAATTTTAGCATTTATTTACAAAAACTAGGATTGCTCTAGAGAGAAAAAAATGTCATATTTTTTAATTTTTCTTTGTAACATTACATGTGTAACATATCTTAGAGTGCACCTAACTATTATCTAAAAATAATACT
>JAPMOR010029006.1:123336-159628 GCA_026543865.1 Argiope aurantia
CCCTGAAAGAGTGATAGAGAAAATAATTCTAAATTCTAAATAATCTATTTTGTTTGTCTAATCCTATAAAACAACAAAGACTTTAAAAAACATGTATCAAAAATTTTATACTCAGATAAAATATAATTTTAGGTACTGGATGAGTATATGAAATAAGTTCTTGCTATTATTGGATGTTTATTATTTTATAAAAAGTTTTAACTGCTTATCCATCCCTGTATAAAAATAAATTCCAATAATGGAAAATGTTCTCTTTTCTTTTCGAAAACTGTATCTGAATTATGAATAGAAATAATGAAAAATAGAAATATTGTATTTAGAAGAGATGTGGAAATATTTATAAATTTTAATGCTACAAAATAATACAGACACTTTTCCTTTTGTATTTTAATCAAATTGTTTTTTAGTTTCTAAATTAAAATGATGTTTACCGCTATTAAGAGCTTTTCGTCTTTTATTTTAAATTAATTGGAAGATTCCAAAAGCTGCAATATTTGTTTATAATGTTTTACTGAGATATCTGATTTTATTAATATAAAAAGGCATAATTTCTTGATAAATGTCAGGCAAAAGAAACAAATTTATATCATTTTTTTATCAACAACATTAATAATAATTGCAACAAAGGATAAAAATGTGAAAAATAAAGTTGATTTGGTAAATTATTAAGATTAATATGAAATATAAACTTTTTAATTGATTAAAAATAAATATATAATAAATAAATTTTTAAATTACAAATCACAGGCAGAAAAAAACAACAAGCAAATAAAATCAAATGATATTTAATTAAAAAATAAAGATGTATTCGCCTATATTTATTCATAAAAATAAAGTTAAATAAGATAATTTAAAAAAAATACATTAAAGTTAAAAAAGTAGTTTTTTATTTTAATTGTTTTTACATTTTGGTTTTTAATTAATATCGACTGTTTTAATTTATGTATATGATTAAAGATTATTTATTTTAATTTATATATTGAATAAATATATTTAATTTATGTTTATAAAACCTTGAGTTAAATTTTTTCTCACAAAAATTTCTCATTTATTCAAAAAAAAAAAAAAAATGACACCGCAAGTGTTGGATCAAAATTTAATCAAATCAATGGGTTAAATGATAATTATGAAATTAAATATCTGTATTATAATAAAAAAGTTATATTTGTACGAAATTTCAAAATATTATTTAACACGGAAGTAAGTGAAAAGGGATAGCAAAATTTCGCTTTTACAAGTATGAAATAAGAAAAAATTAAATGAAAGCTCGTCTTCGTTAATTAAATATTAGCTTATTTAAATTAATTTTATTAAACTAAATATATTTAATTTTTCACAAAAAAATTATTTATTAGCTCGTTTTATAAATTAGATTTAGTTTTAATTCAAAAAAAGTTTGAATTTTATTAAATCATTTTTTACAAATTTTAAGTATTATTTCCATTTTGTGAAGAATCTGGAAATTTTAACAATCTATGTCAACTGAACTATAGGCGACGTCCTGCTAGAAATTAAATCTTATTTATCTAAGCGGGGACATTCTATACTTTATATTAGGTGCTACGATTTCTCAGATGCTTTTTTTCTTGTGATGTCTTAATCTTGCTAAATACGTAAATATATTCATTTTAGTTCATATTAATTGGTTTCTACAATATTGCAAAAGCATCTCTGTGATTAATAGCAAATCGCCTTATTCATAATTTTTTTTATGAGCCAATGTAAAATTATCAATCTTGACTTACATTCTATAGAAACTTCAATCATGTTGATTTATAAACAATTATTCATTATTTCCGAAGGCAATTCACTCACCGTTTTAAATCTGTTTTGAAATAAACTTAAGGAATAGTATAAAATTTATATATTACTAAGTATGTAAATAAAAATAAATAATGAAGCCACGTGAAAATCTTGTGCCTTCGAACTCGGCGGTCTGAGAGAGTGGAATCGCAGCATCTTACCTTTGACGAGGGGTGTGATAGAAACTTAAACATCATTGCTTTTCATTTCACCAAGAAACCAATTAACTGGATGTATTAGTATTATCATTTTATTTAAAGAAGAAATCCAAAATATATCTTACGTAACTGGAATTTTGCTAGCATTTAGTTATATGATTTAACAACCTGAAATATGATTCTAATGTATATAAGAGAATTGATATATTTAATTGACTTTACCTCTAAGCTCTAGCTACCGAAATATTTAATTATATATTTTTATTTTATTTATTTTAATTTTTTTATTTAATTTATACTGAAATAAGTTCATTTTATGGTAATATCCTTTAATATCCATATATGATATGATCAAGTAACATAGTAACTATAGAATATCATCGACTATATTAAATATAATTTATTTATTTATTTACAAAATAGAAATATTATTTATAGTTCCCATGTTCCCATGGATAAGTTCAGTACCATTTAAATCCTGTTTTGAAGCAACAAAAAGATTATTTTAAAATGTGACTGTTAATTCTAAGCCTAGATCAGATAACGAAGGACGGCACCTGAAGCAGCACTCAATTAATTAAATTTTAACGAATTTTTCAAAAGGAATTTAAGCATAATTTATAACAATACTTTTTAGAAATTTTAATTTTAATAGATTAATTAAATTTTAATTTTAACCACTTAATTAAATCTTAACCAATTAATTAGAAATTACTAACAATATTTTTTACCAACTTTAATTAATTAAATTTTAACCAATTTTTCAAAATGAATTTAAAATAATTTATAATAATACTTTTTCCGTCATTGAAATATTAAATCTATTTTACTCTTTAATTACATTTTCACTTCCGTGCTTATGTGAACATTAAAGTTTATATTTCAATAATATGTATCAGAAATCGTTAAGATTAATTAATTGATTATCATTTAAATGATAGTTATAAATGCTAAATAACTTTGAAGAGTTAATAGGCGAAATATAGAACGAATAATTCTCAGGCAAGTGTAGTGACTAATTATTAATATTAAATTGTAAAATTACGAGAAGAAAGCATCAGAAGAAGACCGCCCTGCTTTTTAAGTAAATATATTACAGTTTTTCTTATTTATTTCTCTCAAAGAATAATAAAAACAGAAGTGTCGGAACGGCACTCTATTATTTTTCTGAATTCACTAGACATCTGGTAATGAGAAACACATAACATATCTTATTCGTATTGATTATTACGGTTATAAGTTATCATGTTCAGAGACAAACATTGCTCCAGAAGAGAAAAAGAGACTGAATATTTTGGATTCAGAGACGTTTAAATCAGAGAGTCATCAGAGTTTATTATTGATCCTTTTAGTTTCCATTTGCATATTTTATATACGAAAAAAATAATAATTGAAAGTTATTTTCTACAATAACGGATTAATTATTTCTGAATTATAGTTACAAATAGCAGCAAATTTCTAATTCCAATATAATCAACTTATTTGCGCCCGATGAATAAAATGTCAAGTTCTTCATTGCTATTCTTTTGTTGTGCACTGCATTCTAAGCCCATTGTTGAACAAAACACGATAATGTATTCTTGAACTTTCTCTAACCTTTTTGTACCAAAGCAGCGGCACTTTTAGTTGCTACAGCGAGATTTCTTGCTAGAAAATAAACGAGTTTTCTAGTACATGTTCGGAAGTCGAAAGGCTCATAGGATACCTAGAGTTAACAAACTGTCTTGCCTTTCTTTTTTAAAAAGAGAGTACTACTTCAGATTCAACTGGCGCGTTCGATGCAAATTTAAGCGAACAACTGAACTAAGAAAACAATGACAGTCGAATGGGGTGGGGGTGGAAAAGGGATCAAGCCTTTTGGAACAAGTTGCCTCCTATTCTCTTGCGGTTAAACGCAAATTGTGCTGCCCAAAATAGATCGCTGAAGCTAAAAACTGAAAAGAGAACGAAAATATATTCTGGACGATTTAAGAGACTCAAACTCATTGAAATGCATGGACCTCTGCAACCGTAACCGTAACGAGTCTGAAGCGTAAACAAAGAAAAATAAATAAAGTAGGCAGCTGTTTCGTTCGGCTGACGTTTTTCAGCTGCAAAGATGTGTCCGGAATTTGATAGAGGGGTTTCTTCTTTTCTAGGAAAAAAAGGGCTTTAAAAAGACTTCCCATTTTATAAAATTTTTTTAGCAAGGACAGATAGGAAAGTTCAATGTACTCAATCCTTTTTTGGTAAAAAGGAATGATAAACATATATTTTTAAAATTAGAGTTAGATATCTTCATTTTCTATTATTACTCGTTCTGAATTTTTTTTGTAGCTATTTAAAGGAAGATTCTCTACAAAAACTTTCTAAAAGTGGGTCTCTTCCACTACTTTTTAAATTCAAAAAACATGAGAAACATGAAACGTAATTTGTACTAGTCCTAATTGCTCTAAGTTATTTTTATTATATCAGAAAACATTATCTCTACTAAGAATAAATGAAATTATACGTTTGTAAGAGTGTGTAAGTTTTATTTTTCTGCAGGGCAGATCGATTTACCTAGCTTTACGGAATTTAGAGCAAATATAAAGAAAGATTTGGTTGAAAATTTAATTAATTACAAAATTTGAATCAAATTTTGAGTGACCACTTTAGAAAATATTATTGTTCAAAATTTAGCTTGGAATTACTTAAAATACAAAAAAAAAATATTTTTTAAATGATACCAACCAAGTTAACGTGTGATTCCCCTGAATTTTTGACAATTTTTAAACTATTTTCTTATATAATTTTTTCAATATATTTTATCTGCAATGAAATTGAAACAATTTTAATTTTTTAGACGAATATTTAATCGAATGTTTTTCTTCCAATTCTTAAAGCTAAGGAAGACATACTCTCTTTATATTCTTTGCAGTTTACACAAGGATTCAGAAAGTGAAGCTACAGTATGCTAAACAATTTGCAGTTCCAAGATAGATTTATAGATGACCACTTTTCGACGATTCTATCTCATTAAGGGGAGAGACTCAGAAGGATGAGCACATTTACGGAATTCTAATTCTTTGACCTTGATTTTCACCCTATTAGATACTTTTTCGTTCAATTTTTTTTACGTGTATGTGAGTATCGTGTCGTTTCTGACTGTATTACGTTAATTCAGTCCACGAGCAATCCAAATTTATTTTATTGTTAAATGCAAGCATCTCCTCCTTTCATCTTTCCTCTCACCCCTATTTTGACGAATTAAACCCATCCTAAAGCATGCGTAAAAGGGTGGAGGGTTTCAGAATCCGTTGTCAAACAATAAGCTACGTTTTAGAATTGAACAATGATGTCCTCAGATTTGACACCTTAGAAGCAATATGTGTTTCCACTCATTCTTAAGATTTCAAATGATTATTATTTGACATTGCTGCTGTTATTTAGCATTATCGAGTTATAAAGCAGCCAACAATCTTATTTTGATGGTTGACTCTAATGTCAACCAACATGTGTAGATCTTCGAGAATGTTTGACATATTCCGCAAAGTGTACTTTTCTTTTCTTTTGATTTATATTTATAGCAATATTTTAAAGTTAAGTTTGTATTTCTTGGTTCAGGATAATTTGGAGGTGATTTCTCAATCATTGTATAAAACAGTTAATAATTTCACTTCGAAAAGTGTGTTTCCTGTGTACAACATTATCAGCTTAGAACACTAAAAATTTTTAGATTACAGTAAACAAACTATTATTATATTTTATTTTATATTTCGAACTAAATTATTATTTATATTTCGAATTACAGGTATCACTGAGTTATGAATTCAAAAAAATTATTACATAGGAAAGAAACAGGAGGAATTCAGATTTTGTGCCTGAAACTGAATGCAACCGTTTATTGGTGATGCAAGAATTTGATTCGGTATCGGTGTAATCCAGAGATAATCAGAAACATGTTAGAAATATTATCACTACCAGTACTTTCTATAAGCAGTAATATTGTTGGTCAGTAAAAGAAATCTGTTGGTCAGAAAAAAAGAAAAGATCTGATTTTTGAATGGGTAAAGAGTGAAACTGAAACAACCATGGCCAATGTTTCTTCAGAAACAAGATTCAAAGATTCCAATTCCAGTACAAGATGCACTATTAGATAGTTTGGATTATTGGGTCAATCATGAATCTAAATGCGGATCACAATACTGTCAGTAATTTTATCCATGGTCGGATGTAATTAAGTTCTTTATTTTGCACTTTGCAGAAATTGTTTCCATGCATTTTATAAGAAAAGAGTAAGACTTATTTAGAAAACATTCAATGTCATACTATGATCAAAGTTGCTTACAACTAAACAATTTGAATTTTTTGTATTAAGTTTTAAAACTATATAATATCGTGTATGATGTTTTCTTCGCAAATATAAAAGTTTTTGTCAACACACTAATATATATTATAATACCTTGCGAAAACAAAAAGTATTCGAATAAATAATTTCAGTAAAATTTATAAAATTCGTTATATATTTAAATAATGTCAATAACTTTCATATTAGGCTTTTTCGAATAATATTAAAGTGCAAGAAAGATTCTACAAAAACGATATTAACCACAAAATTTAAGTCATAAATAAAGGAAAATTAACACATTTATTTAAATATTTAATATAAGATCAAGAATTGTATTACAAAAGAAAATATAAAATATTAAACAAGCAATAAATTTCATGTGGTAATCGAATTTTTTTCAACATTAAGGGCATCAATTGGTTAATGTGCAGTTGATCTCAAATTTGACGTGGCGCAACGCACTTTAGGTGTATCGCATATAAATTGGCTCCAATATGTAAGTAATTATTTACATATTACTTAGCAAACTATTAATAAAGTTATTGAAATAGTAGTATATATATACAACGTGAATGGAAAAAATAAATGTTTTAATCACAGTGTGTCAAGTCATTGAATGGAGAAAAAATTAATAATGGAAGTATTTGGCATGTGTGCGAGATGTTAATTTTTTATATTTTACTTAGCGAGAAGTATAATAAAATAATAACCATGGCAACCCTTATAAACAATTTTAAAGTAAGCCGTTAAAAAATTTTCTCCGACCATCGCATTAAGAAAATGTTTTTAAATTTTATTTCTTTTGCATTTCCAGAAGAATGAAATTTTTTCAAAACATAAATAGTAGAAAAAATAAATTAAGAACTTTTTTAATTATTATTATTATTATCTTTGCCATATATTAGATTAATATACAGAGAAGAATATGCAAAAAAACCCTTAATGAATTAAAATTGAATTTTTTAAAATTCTCATTTGTTTTTTAATATTTTTCCGTACGTATTGCTTTTTTAATGTTTCTAATTTATGTTCTTTTTGTTTATATATTTAGAAATCATGCTTGTACATTTGCTGGTATATTTTTTGTGTAATATATTCTAAAAATGTGTGCATATTTTAAAAACTTCCAATCTGATTAAAAAATGCCATCTCAATTTCTGTGTTATTATAAGATTCGTGGGAAAAAAAATTCATTTATGTAAATAAGCATAATTTACGAAAGGGTTTTTGCTTTCATTTTTCTTATCTAACTAATTAAAGAAATGTTAAAATTATTAAGAAGTTTATTTTATTAAAAAGTGTTACATACAACTAATACGCATAAGAAAATGTTGAATATAATTGTTATATATAAGTTAAAAGACGTGTTCCTTAAAAAATAAAAAAAAAATAATTGCATTAAATAGTTATGAAATATCTCACTAAAAAGTAATTTTTTTCCTTCATGCAAAATTTCACCATACTTTTAAAACTTATTTCCTGTCTTGTAAAATATGAAAAAATTGCAGTTTTTGAAATGCTATATTTCTATTTATTTAATTAAAAACGTGTTACTTTCTCTAATTAATAAACAAAGAAAAATTCCTGAATTCTTTAAATAGATATGGAATATTTAATTATGATTTAATTAAGAATATTTAATTAATTTAATTGAGTGAATTCCTGTTGAATATGTCAAATGAACATAATTGATTTAACACTGGAATTCGTTTGACATCCTGCCAGAGCAAAAGGGACCAGGGAACACAACACAGTATTTGATGACATGAATTAGGTGTCAGATGACATGCGCAGTTATGTTTTTTATGTGACTATGATGCCAGCCTAAATTGATTGAATGGATGAAATTTGGTACGTAATTTTCATATCACGATTGTAAATGTTGAATCTCATATTGAATCAGACAAGAAGTAGAATATTTATCTATCCGTATGTCTCAAAATATTTGAAGATGATAATTCTGTGAAGCATAAAGCTATATGAATAAAAGCTATATGCCATATGGTTCTTTTGTCATTAAAAGTTTTTTTATTAAATTTTTGACCAAATTTGTAAATTGTATGATGCATTTTTCCTAAATAAGATTTGATTTTTTTAAACTCATGTTGAAGCTGAAAACATTGGTTTTTACAATGAAAGATGATTTTAACGTTTCTTTTGAAATTTTTTATACGAAAGTTTCCATATTTAGGAAATTTAAAATTACTTAATTAAGAAAATTTAATTAATTTTATTAAGTAAATTCGTTTTAAACACGTCAAATGTACTCTATTGATTTAATTTTAGAATTCGCCCGAGAAAAAAGGATATTTTTAAAAATTACAATGAAAGTATCAAGTAGAAAACATTTTAGATTCTAAGTATGATTTTTAAAAATAAAAATTATAAAAAACGAAATACATTAACCATTGTGCTAACAAGGTGGCTATTCATAACTCAAATATTTGGGTTCCAAAATCGAAGAGACCGATTCAGCTACATTAGCTGCTACGTTAATTTTGGCCGGATTTCAAAGTTCTTTTTATTTTATATATTTTTCAATATAAATATTTTGTAAATAATTATTGTTTGTCTGTTTTTTTTCGACTGGCAACATGCTATTTTTAAAATTCTTTTATTATAAATTTAGAAGAATGTGTTATTAAGATTAGAAGTAGAATTAATAAAATTGGCAGCATTGAATTCTGATTATCTCTGTAGTCGCTTCTTTCTTATTTAATAAGTATGTTAATATATATATTAGTTTGAATAATTGAAAATCTATCTAAATAATGAAAAATGATAGCAGAATTCTACTAATAATAAATTCGGCCTTACAGGAACATTACTGAAATATTTTTTCTTTTAACTGCCTCCTTATTAAAAACAGTTACAATAAACTACTGTAATTTTAATTGCTTTGTTTCGTGCTCACTCCAAAACTATAACTTTAATATATATTCAACCATTCCCTATTTATTAATCAACGAGTTTTCATTCTTTTGCACAAATCACAAACAAACGAACGTGAAAAATCCCAACATTTTAAATATGCTACACGCAGTATACAGAAACGGGAAATTAAAACGATATTTTTCAACAACATCTGCCCTTTCGAACTGCTAAACAAACATGTCCCTCAAATAAGCTGCTCAGAAATATTCTCAATGCTTTCATATCACTTAATATCAGCTGTTAAATGTCAACCTTTGAATTTCGCCGTATGAGATGAAGTGAAGAGTGCTGTTGACGCAAAGCTTCGGCTTTGTCTGATTTCTCAATCGCAGTGAAGCTCTTCTTTTAATTTAATAAATGGCGAAGAGGCCTTTTAAACGCATTATTATGTTCTGAATTCATTAAAGCGGTTTGTTGCTCGGGTAAATAAGAGCTGGAGCTTGGGTAATTGAAAATATATTTAGAACAGTTTTGAGGTCTGCATATTTTATCACCCGCATACTGTTGTTGTCACCTGAATTAATTGAGGTAGCAAACACTTAAAGCCCGAGAAAGAGATTTTAAGGTTTTAACGGCTTACATTAATTTTTTTTTCGAATAACTAAAAGAGTCACCTTTAATTTAGAGAATAACTCACCTTTTGATTGCTTTGTTGATTATTTATGAGCAGGAAAATCAATTGAGAGTTTTTCCAGTTTCCTTTATAGGCTGTATGCGATGGAAGTGAACTGGGAAATGACTCGTGGCAAAGGTTTTATGGTTTCAACTCATTAACATTCAACATAATTTAAAGCTTAGATTTCAGTAAATTTTTAAAAAATTATGTTGAAAACCTCTACAATCATGATAACTATGATATAAAATTAAATTATAAAGAAAATTAGTTTGAATTTTTTTTAAAGAACTGATTAAAAACGCGAGAAAAAGTTTCTTTTAAAAAAGATTCTCACACAATTTAAAGCATTGATTTTGGTAAATTTCTTTTCATTATGTTGGAAACTCCTCAATTATGGTAACTATGATTTAAAATTAAATTATAATGAAAATTTAGCTTTAATCCATTATTATTTTTTAAAGAAACTCATTAAAAACATGATAAAATGTTGTTTAAAAAAGATTCTCCTGCAATTCCAAAGCACAATTTTTTTTAAAAATTGTGTAGAAGAACTCCACAATTATGAAAAATGTGATATAAAATTAAATTATAAAGAAAATTCAGTTTCAACTTTTTAGTTTTTAAAGAAAAATTATTAAAAAACGATACAAAGTTGTTTAACAAATTTGCAGAAAAATGTTAAAAAGATTTTTTTAATGTAGTAAAATATAAAACAAAGATTAATTTCGAATTCCTGCTATTGCCCGGAAAATAAGTCAGTGCAAAAGATAAACAATTTTAAAATGACGATACTTTAATTTCAAAATCTGGATAAAAATTAGGATATGCAGGTAATCATAAACTGACTGCTCTGACTCGCCTTGAGGCACGCAAAGAAATCGAAAGGACCGGACCGCCGCAACAGCATTGGTAAAAACTGAGGTTGAGTTCTGAGGACCATCGCCAGCCACGGTCAATCCTTCCCGTGGGAAGCACGTCCCCTCATCGGTAAAAGGTAGTCGACCCCCACCATTTTTGTACCCACCATGGTGGTGAGAATGGACCACCATACCGGAAGCTTCACATCCTCATTTCTGAGGGGCCCACACTGTGGCTGGTATTGTAGTGTAAAGGGTAAAAAAAATTGCTTAGGAGTTTGGGAAACTATACTAATTTCTTAGACAAAATAAAAAAGAAACAAAGATGCTGCCTATAAATACTGCCTATATACATTACTGCCCTTTAAATAGGGCACCGGGTGTAAACGGTTAATCACTTCAACATGGCCCCAACATGACTACCTTAAGCTTTCCTCTATGCCGAAGTGAACTGTGGCAGCTAGGCGAAAAAAATGCAATGAAACAGAGTTTTTTTCCAGTTTTATCTCTATCACACATTTTTACACCGCAATGTCAGTGCTAATTGTTATCAAAGCTGTAAAAAGTTTTCAATTTACGAATTAAATGCATCATTTTCCAAAAATCGACACATAAATTCAAGTATGTTATCAAAAATATATTATATACGAATGAAATAAAATAAAAATGTTAATACATTTTCTTTTAATTTTACATATTGAAATAAAATAATGTTTTATAACTGGAGAAATTACTTGCAAAAAAGAAAATGCAAATAAGGAAAAGCAATCTTTCTTATAAATGTCTTTTTCATCCTCAGTTATTTTTGTGAATTGATAGTAAAAATGAAATATTTATGCAGCATAAACGAGATCTTACACTTCATGTTTCAGAAAATAACACAGCTCATCTTTCAAACATTTGCATTTTTTTCTTTAATTTTCCCGGTTATAATATATATTTCCGTCACACAGTTTCTATTTTTTTTTTTAACGTTGAATAAAGATATGGAATAAGAATTCTGAGATTCAACAATTGCATTGAAAGTGATTAGAAATACGAGGAAGCATGTTGGAAATTTGAAACTTTCGAAAAGAATAAAAATTTTCTCAAAAGCTCCAGTTCGCAGCTTGGTAATTGTTCACTGTCTGCAAATAATTTTTTTCTGGCTTGCAATCGTAAATGAATGTAGATCTCGATAGTATCAAGTGTATTTTATATCTTTAAATGACTCTTTTTTGTTTTATCATTTGGTTCTTATTCCTTCAATTTGTTCTTTTAGATTTTTTTTGTAAGGACATTCATTAGATTTTTTCTTATAGACAATGTTTTAAGGTTATATGAATCCTTTTTAATGAAGATTTTCCTCATAACTTTAATATTTTATTAAAATTACATTAAAGACTGTTCTAACAGAGAATAAGGATATTATTGATATCAAATTTGATTTTTAATTGCTTCTGATAGCAACGAATTGCAACGTCACTGGATATAGATTATTTCATTTGCTCATAGATGGCGCTGAATCCACGAACAAATTGAACGTCGTTATGTACTGGAAGTGAGATTCTGTTTAAATATACACACATGGTCAGTCATTCGATATAAAGACAGCTTAAAAAATAATTTTTGGTTCTCGCTCATGCATCTCTAAAGCATGATAAATAATGGGAATTGGATGAAATTCGTAGTACCACTCAGGAGCTAATAATTTTTCATTTTCACTATTTAACAATGTGCAATAATAATTTATATTACATAATAATCTGTGAGACGTTTCTGTTTTATTCTGTGTCGAATTTTCAGCGACAGTTTAACAAATTTTATGCTATATTTGGCTCTTTAGAAAACATCTCATAAATATATTCAATTTTTTTCTTAATAGCGACTATAAAATTTTAATTATATTTAAATTTTTCCGTGAAATATCATAGTAAATGAATACATAAAACATTTTCAAACAAACATATTTTGATCAATGTTAATAATTATACTTTACAATACATTTCCCTTTCACCCTACACTAAAACATGAAAGATAGAATAAAAGAAGAGCAGTCAATTTGTATCTATGCAAATAAAAATGAAAATTCATTTATTGTTTGTTCGTTATAAAAATGCAAAGGGCTAAATAGATTTCCTTCAATTCTTCCCTCCCAATGAAGCATTAAAAAAGTTTTTAAGAATAGTTCCGTGATAATTAATAAAATAATTAAATTTCTGCTAATTAAAATCTATGTTTCCATATGCGGAAAAAATATTTCTGCAAACGAAAACGTTGAAATTTCAACTAATAGCGTTGAAATTTTAATTAAATGACGGTATTGGATACATTTTCATTCCTTTTATTCATTTTTTTGTGTTTTTAATCACATTAGTAAATTAAATTTTAAATCATTCGTTAAAAATTATTAATAATTTATGGAAAAATTATCATTTTTTAAAAAATATTTGAGATATACTTAAAAAAGTATAAATGATTCTCATTTTGATGTGAAATAAAATTGAGGAAGTGGAATTAATTTTCTTTTATATAAAATTATATCTTTATATTAAAAACTAAAAAGAGATTATTTACAAGGAAGCACCGATTTTTATTAATACTAATGAAATGTTAGATGATTTTGGAATTACTTATTTTATTACAGCATTATTATTATTAACAGCAATAAATAAATTATTTTATTAATTTTCAAAAACTTCTGCGGAAAGTCTTTTTTTATGCATCATAACATTTGTAAACCGAATTCAGGGAATATCTTTTCGGCAATAGGATTCTTATGACATACAAATTATTTATTCATTTTCATTTTTATTTATATAGATTTAAGATATCTTAAATGAGGATCATCATCATTAAAGCTGTTTATTCATCGCGGAATATATTTCAAATTTCAAACTAAATTAGTGAGAAATAGAATCGATGGAAAAATAATCATAAAATTAAAAATTAACGTTCATTTTGAAGACAGAGAGTGTTAAGTGTTACACACGAAATAATTTTACATGAAAAAAAAAGACATTCATATATAGTGAAATTAAATGATCCTAAACGTTATTCTTCAAAAACAATATTAAAGCATTAATTATAGAGAACACACTTCCAAAATGTTGTGTTATGTATATTTGAATTACACAAAACCAAGAACAAGTAAAAAGATAGTAATTAGGTTAAAAAATAAGGCATATAGCAGCATTAAATTAACATAAATGTTATTCTGTGAAAATAACGTTAAATCTTTGATTATGCAGAAAACGATTAAAAATTGAAAAGTTAGGCCAATATAAATAATGCAAAACGAATAAGCAGTAAAGGAAAGACGATAGGTGCCAAAATTACATATACATTTCATATAATGATAATAAATTGGATAAATGTTTGTTTGCAAAACAATATTAAAGCACTGATTACACTGAAAAACACTTAAAAATACAGAATCATGTGAATTAAAATATTATAGAGCAAATAAAAATTAAATTATATGCATTAGACTAAAGTAGAATCAAATCGTTACGATTAAAAGGAATGTGCTGATCCAATTCAATTTTGAAATCTCTTGTAAGAGGTAAAAGGATATGCTAACACAAAACAACATATGTCAACTATAGTTAGTGGGAATGAATGATTACATTTCTGATTGAATCTAGGTATAATCAAACCACCTTATAGAAGTATCAAGTCATTGAATTGCAGCAATAGAGCTATATTATCGTATCCTCTAACTAAAACACTTTTTTTTTGGCTAATTGCTTATTTTAATGTTATTTTGAAAAATAACATTAAAGCATTGATTACACTGAAAAACTTAAAAATGCAATGTCATGCGAATTAAAATAATATAGAACAAATAAAAGTCAAAGTTAGCAGTAACAAATCCTTACAATTAAGAGAGATATGCTTCGCCAATTTCATTTTGAAATTCAAGAGGCAAAAGAATGTGCCAACACAAAACAACGCATGTTAATCTATAGTTAGTGGGAGTGAGCGATTACATTTATGATTGAAACTCGAATCCAGGTATAGTAAAATCCCCTTACAGAATTATGACTGAAATTCTGATCTCGATATAGTGAAAACATCTTACAGAAGTATGATTGAAATTCGAATCTAGGTACAGTGAAACCACCTTACAGAAGTATGACTGAAACTCGAATCTAGGTACAGTGAAACCACCTTACAGAAGTATAACTAAAGCTCGAATCTATGTATAGTGAAACCACCTTACAGAAGTATCATGTATTGAGACAACAATAAAGCTATGATATCTTCTAACTAAAACTTTTTTAAAACTAATTGCTTATTTTATTTCGAAATACCTTTTCCTTTCTATTTTGACTTATTTATTCATGTAACATACGATTTAAATGATTAGAATTTGCAACAGATTGACAGAAAATTGAAAAGGCTTCATCTGTACAAAATCCAAAGCTATCCGTTATAATAGTCCAATAATAAAGAAATCAATTCCTCCATAATCAATAATAACAACAGCAACCTCGAAAAAATAACTGTTTGTTTTTCCTTTTCATGTCAAGAACATGTAACATTTCCACATCAGATCTGCAGCCGAGTGCCATCTTGAAGCGCTTCCTTCAAGTGGCCAGCCAGACCATCAAGTACTATCATGGAACATCAAGTGTCATCGCGAAACATCAAGTGCAATTGATAAGAGTTCCATCTATGCTTTCGTGGGCAATAAATGATTTACTAAGGATGGCTTTTGATGAAAGGATTCGAATTTTCTCTCTGGAACATGGACAAGGGGCGGGGGGATTTTCAGTATTATGTTCGTCAGGCAGATACTGAAAGATGACTCTTTATTAGGTGTAGTGATAGAAATATGCGGTAGTTAATGATTTATAATTTAAGATTCATTAGTGAAATGCCTTTTGCGTTGATTCTTTTAAGTTATAATTGATGAAATACCAATATATCCATTTAAAATAGATAATTTGGCTGAAAAATTATAGGAGAGTGTTTTCTTATTCTCTTAAATTTCTGGATATATGTTTACGTATTTTTGATTTTCCTCTCCTATTAACAATTCTATCAAGGGGAGAGATACAAAGAAGCAAACATGACTCCATGGGATGATGCATTAAGACAACAAAGTAACAGCATCAATTACATGCGTCCCACTCAAGTGTGACAATTATCGCGACAGCAATGAAATAGAAAAAAATGACTGAGTTCTAATGGTTCTCACCGGTAACGACACAATCCCTCCCACAAGAAGCACATCTTTTCATCGGCAGGTGGTAATTCAATGTTCATCAAAGAAACGAGAACTTGCTACCATACAGGAAGCTATCATTTCCAAAGTTGGGGTATTCCTCGCTAGGGTAAAATAACGGAGCAAATCTGTCTATAAGACGATTAGAGGGGAGAAAAATAAGTTTCTCATTGGAATGAAATCAGAGTAATTAAGCAATATAGTATTTGTTGAAACCCATAGATTAAGCGACAAACATTATCGATTAACACAGAACTAACGCCGGTATATTTTATTCTAATTTATATTTCTTTTCTATTCAATATTTTCTCATTATTTTTGATTGATTTGATTTAGTTTATTCACGCTAAAGCCATTTCTGACTATGCAGTGCCAACCATAAGGTATATGCAAATATATGGTTCATAAAAAGGCATATGGTCACATTTAAAAAAGTTAATTAAAATTTCTGTTCAATGTTACAAATATTATATTCTGCATTTTAATAAAATACTGTTGCGTAGGTTTTAAAACATTTATAAATGAATGAACAATTCTCATATAAGATAGAAGAAACTTATATTTTTTAAAAAGGTAAAAAGATGAGGATGATGCACGTTATAAAGAATGTTTTTTAAAATTGAGAAAAATGAAAACATTGAATTCGTTGGGAATTAAAATGTGTGCACTCTATAAGAATGTGCCGAACTGTCAGTAGGCATTGGTATACTGTACATCGAATAGCGGCCTCAACAACAATCCCAAACAACAAATGCCTATGTGTTAGCCTAGTATGGCCAATTCTTAAACGAGTAATAATTGCATCTGATTTTCTGTTAGATAAACTGGGCTCAAAATCGATGGAATATTTGACAGAATGAAGCTTATTTGCTTCTTTACTGTCTCATTGCAATAAAGCAGCACAAACATCCATTGCAGTAAAAAGCAGTATGCGTTATATTTGCATACTTTTTATATTCTCTTCCTTTACTAATAATAAAAGCAAGTATTTTCAGAACAATTTTGTAGGCAGACAGATGATTTGACCGATACCAGTTTTTACATAAATATGCTTTAAGAAGAGAAAATGTGAATCTCGAATAGTATAAAAATATTCTTTTAATTGAAAACTCGTAAAATTTTGGTGTGTTTCATTGAAACTTTTAAAAATATTATCTTTCAAAAAGGAATTTTAAGTTATCTTATTATTAAAAAAAATTACTATTTAAAAAAATTTTAATTTACTTTCCTGAATTCTAGTAATTTTTAAACATATTTTTAGACAGCAGCAGTACTTTTCTATATCTACAGCAGTACTTTTCAGTATATCTACAGCAGTACTTTTCATCATTGCAATGAAATATAGGATGAAATTCTTAATAGGTGTGGAAGTTTTCCTCACATGAGTCAACGCAATGCTGTGGCGCATTTAAAAATTTAACAAGTTTACTTTTGTACAATTTTGAAAAATTGCATTCTTTCTGCGAACAAGACAAGCAATAAACGTTGATGATTTGTATGAGAACGAAAGCATTGAAAAAAAAACCCGCAAGCGAACGTTAAAATCAGTCAAGTTTTTGATATTTTGTAATCCAGCTTGCAGCATTGTTCAGCAATTTTTTAAAAAAATTATACAAGTATAGACAAAGAATAAGCTAATTATTAATATATAATAGTCGATAAGCAACAATTAAGAAATTTTCTAATCGTTATTTTGAAATAAATTATAGAAGACCTGGGAATAGGGCTTTCTTCTGATGTGATAAAAGTAAAGTTGATTTTATACAATTCGTTCACTGTAACCACATGGTTAAGGTAATCAATATTCTTAAGATCCGAAGTGATTTAATAAAGCGGTACCTACTATATAAGTTAACGAAAATATACATTCTATATACTTTCTTTTATAAGAAAAACTATAAACTAAGTGGTATTTTATACATTGTGTTATGATACGTTTTACGAAATTTCCGAACCTCATATATTTTAGATAATTTAGATGATAGCTTTGATACTTCTTTTGATAGACAGATATTTTAACAATATAACTGTAATTTTTTCTTTGACTCTTTATTACTAATTTGTCTATAAGCATGAAGTTTGAGTTACAAAACATCCGCTTACGTCCGTTGAGCGAAATGTCACAAAAATATATTCGTACAAGGATTTCAATAACCTTCAAAATCATCTCTCACAAGAAAAAAATATTAAAAAATATTTTATTTAATGCATAAAATTAAAAAAACACTTCAGAAATTATTAAAAAAAATCAAACGAGAAATCCAGTTTTCGAAAGAGGAACGAATAAAACTAACTTTTTCGAATAAAACTAATTTAAAGAAAAGAGGGATTGATATGTTCGCAACTCAAAAAGAACTAATCGGATTCCAGAGATTCTTAGAAACATTTTGATTAAAATTAATCTCTAAAAATAAAATGCTGAATAAATTTGAGGAAGATTTCGCGAGTACTTAAGAGATTGAACTAGTGGAATCATAATCTTAAAAGATATGAATATGATTAAATATACAGACAAGCTAACTTTCATGATCATAAGAAAAAAAATTCGCATAAAAAAGGAGAAAACGAAGAGATATTTATAACTTTAATAAGGAATGTTGAAGTTATACGATTTTTGAAACACTTCATTAAAGATGCAACTTAGACTGATTGCGTCTATATTCTAAGAAACGGTTATTCTTAAAAATTTAAGGCTGCTTTTTAGATAATAATTGATATTGCTTCCGAAATGTTGTTTAGATGCAATTATTTACAGGTGAACTTTAAACATGTGACATTTTTGGACAAAATTCCGCCCTGCATTTTATTCTGAAAGTAAATGCTCCCATATTATGATTACATAAAGGTACTTGGTATGGGCTTTACTTTTATAATAAGAGGCGAATATAGAAGATGAAAGATATAATTTCTAATGAAACATTTAAAATTATCTTATAGTTTTAAACATTCGCACTTAAAAAAAAAAGGAATTCTTTTTCAATTTTTAATTAAAATTATTATTTAGCTTTTGATTTTTGTCGTTTTGATTTTAAATAGAATAAAGAAATAATATAATGATTTTTTTTCTTTTAAATGTTGATATTAAACCACGTTTTTTTCCTGATCTTTTAACTCAGTATATTTTCTAAAATATTTATTATTTTGTTTATTGTTTTTCAATCAAGTTGGTAAATTACTTTCATTAAATTAATTCAATTCCCTTAAGAAAATTCTAATTATTTTATTCTATTCAGGAATCAATAGCAATTATAAAGCGAAAATTAAAAAGTCATTCGACCCGCCAGTCAGAAGAAACACAGAATGATAATTTTTAGATTAATTCGTTTCTATCCTGAGCTATTTCGTGACAACACCTCAACCCTGAACAGGTGTAAGGACTATTACTGGGAAGAAGCCTGATTTATTTTTAGATATTAAATTTCATGGAAATAAGTTTGATATCATTGGAAAGTTTACATTTTCAATCTCAACATGCTTTAAAAAGAATGTATGCTGTAATAAATATACGTAGTTAAGGGGACAGTGGACTTTGAAATAAGCAAAAATGAAAGAAAACGTGCAATTTTATTTTTATCCTTTCATCACCAAAATATATGTTTATATTCAACTAAAATAGTGTTATAAAATGTATTGTTCAACAAAATAACTATTTGAAGGGTCAAGAGGGAAAAAAGTACATCTTATTGACTTTTCTCAAAATAATACTTTAATTAGATTTAAATATCTTTGAAATGTTCCAGGTGTCTTAATTTTTGAAGAAATTAAATGAAATTGATAATAAAAATTTCGGTCAAGCATTAAAAAAAAATGGGGGTATGTATTTTATGTTTCGAGTTTTTTTTAGGTAGTTAAAAGTCAATTTTAGCTCAGAAAAACATAAAGCTCCTATGAAAATTCAATGAGTGTGCATAAAAATAGTTTTAAAAAATTAACATTTAATTGGAATTACAAAATCATACGTAATTTTGTTCCAAATACATTTACATTGGGTAATTAGAAAAAAAGCAATAAAAAAGTTAAAAATTAAAAAGTCTGGAATATTTTGAAATTTTTAAAAATTATATATCTCTTAAATTTTTTTAAATTATACATTTTGTTTTAAAATGTTTTATCATGAAATTTGACGTATTTATATTTTAATACATATGCATAAAAAATTTCATAACCCTTAATAAATAATTCCCAAAATAAGTCCACTGTCCCATGAATGAGATAATTTTTTAAAAATTTCAATTTTTTTAAATTGAAATCCAATGAAATTTTTAAAAACATTTTCTGAACACTTGAAATTCAATAAAATGGTGGCAAAGCGTTCTGTTGAAACATTCTGCAGAATACTTTGAAAGATTTTTTCATGTATACCACAATCATGCTACTAATGCTATTAACATCATAATTCATCCAATTTTTTTAATTCGCTGAAATAATAATGTAATGACTTATTCGTGTTTCCATACATATTTTAGTGTGTGTTTTCTAAGTTGTGAAGAAGATTTTTTGAATTGTATTCATATACAGTAATATAGATAACATAATTAAAATTAATTCATTTTACAAGCATGAAGCACAATTATTTATTTCTGGTTTATTTTTATTATTTTTTTTCATAGAACTAAATTTTACTCTTCCTTCCAAACTTTTCAAAAAGAAATCGAAATTTTAAAATACAGCTTTAAAGAGTCACCTTATCACTCTCGTTGTAAAAAATACGCTATCTTTAACCTTGAGTTTATACTTGCAGTATTGTTTTTAAAGCTGGGCAATTTAATCATTGCTTTGCAAATAGTAGAGTGAACTACTATATGGCACATTTGGTAATATTTTATTCTTAGATAATTGAATAACAGCTACTCTATGAGGAATTTTGGGTGAATTATTGTAACGAAAATTTTCCAAAACCCCATCCATGAGTAGTACGGTTAAATGACCAATATGTTTAATAACGTATAAAGACACTTCATTCTAAACAAAAGGACCGATTTACTGCAGAAAAACTCAGATAAAACATGGATAAAATTGTACTTTTAGTAAGAAGAAACACGCAACAAGATAATGGGCAATAAACAACTATAACAGTGCACAATTCTCAGAAAGTATTTGCTCAACTACTCGATTGAGCTCAACTCAACTGATCTTAGCACACGACTGACAACAGCATGCGGTTCTCGACTTTTGACACTTTTCAGAAACTTTTAGAACAAACGATATAGCCCAAGTCTTTATGGAGTTGTCGCTAAGAATCTTGTAATTTCTGATATCTTCGATTTTATCGCCAAATACCTCAAGTTTGCCGCAAAGATCTAGGATCATTGATTCCGCACTCATTCAGCATCAATCACAGCTTCTGAAACTATCTTCTTTAGCATGAAATTAATTGCGAGAGGAAGATATATTACAAATTCGTGATAATGTGCAAACTGTTTTACTGAAGTATTGCATATATCTTATTGTATCTTATGAACAGATTTATTTTTACTCATCCAAATATTATGGAAGATCTCAAAATTTCAGATAATCAAAAATAGGAGCATTTTTAAGTCAACATGTGACTTTCACGTAGAATCAGACATGTTTGATACTAAAAAAATCATCTCTTAAATATCCGTAAGATTGCTGAAGATTTAAGCCCCATTTAAACTTCATTTCAAGAAATTTTTATTGACAATCTATAGCATATCGCATTTTGAAAAATTTTCGCCAAGGAACTTGTCTAATGAGATAAACATGGATCGCTTCAAAGACGTCAAAATTTTCTCGCTACACGGATCAAAACTTTCTAAATCAGGTTGTGCAATACATTATGTATCTTTATTTATGAACAAACTTTTAACAATTTTCGATCAAAAACTTTTCTACAACTGTTGTCAGTGCAAATTTTATATACAATATTGAGTAATTATTCAAAGAAATCCTATCGTCTGCGTATACATTTTGACGTGTTGTTTTCCACTTTGTAATTTGCTCAAGTAACAAATTGTATGCAATGAAATAAAATAATTTAATTGTCTATTAAATTTATTACTTTGACTCCATCTCTTAAAAGTAAAATTTTTCTTTAAAATATTAAGGCGGTAAATGTCCACTAAATAATTTTTGAATAATTTCATTTAGTGGTTACACGAAAACAATCATATCTTACTCATACAAGGCCTCAGGTTTACTTTATTAAAATTTATTTTACAGAACACTTAATCTGAATAGATTGGAACTTTTTTTAGAAACTGATTGCGATAATTTATTTATAGTAAAAATTTCTGCTTAGATAGAAAAGGAAAAAAGACAGTATACATATCAGTGAGTTAATGTAACATAAAATTATCTGATGAAGTGCTTCTAAAAATAGTAAATAAGCTAAATGGAAAAAACTTTGAATTCTCTTAATAAATAAATATGAAATAAACTTTTGACTTTTTAAAATATTGACTAGACATGTTTTTCAAAAATTAAAAAAAGTAAAACCTTCTTTTCAATACTAAGAATGCCTTTTAGATTTTCAAATTACTAGGAAATATTTTTATTATTCAATGGAATTAAAATTATTAGAAAGAAAGCGTTTCAAAGAAATGCCAGAACAATTTTCTTCATTGCAGTTTTGGTTTACAAATGAATTTTATGAATTTTTTTTTGTATTTTTTTTATTTGCAAAGAACATTAATTTTACGAATTCATTTGAAAATTCTACAAATTCAAAAGATTGCTTTGTATTTCTTAAAATTCATTTCGCCGACTATTTTGTTAAGTTTTGGTTATACATTAATTTTATTTTAATGATACACTTTCATGTTAATCGAAAATTGTATTTTTGATACAAAAGTGAACGTTATTTCCTTTTCTTTAGAAGGATTTACACTTCTTGAAACAGAATTTGCTGTAATTTAATTTAACTATTGATGTAAATGTATCTTTTGTGCTACATTCATTTATGAAAATATTGTTGTTGAATATCAAATTAATATACATAGAACGTTTAATATTTTCTTTTTCTTTTATCGAACTTAGATGGTTGTTAAGATAGAATTTTGTAATTGTTTATATACTTCTAATGATTAAGAGTTCTGCAATTGTGAGCAATTGTGTGTCCTTGCTGATAATAATAATCTGTTTCAAGGATTTCAGAATTGAATTATCAGCTAATTAATCAATTTTAACTAAATTTGAGTCCCATCGGAGTGACGCCATCTAGTGTTAAATTTAAAAAAAATCTATCAAAACTGTAATTTTAAGAATCCACAAAAATTACAGCAATAATAAAAATAATGGCTAAAAATTATAAAATAATCAAAATAAAAAAATTCTACTACGTAGTTTATTACTAAAATTGTGTTTCTAAAAAAACGCTCCTTGTAATCTATACTTTTTCGAGCAAAGAGAGTTAAACCGTATATTATAGAATGAAATTTTATTTAATTTTGATTTTCTTTTTTCGATATTATAAAACAGTAATTGCTTCAATTAATCAGAAGCCATGTCATTTCTATTGCCTTAATTCTTTGTTAAAATATTCTATTTTTAGATAAAATGATACATTAAGCAAACAATATTATGTGACAATTGTTTTAGATAACTAGTGTTTTGTAGTAATATAATTTCATATTTTCAGATTCTGTGATTTGGAAAAGCTAAAAATTGAATACCAGCATTAGTGGTCTCAACGGAACCTTCTTTCATACCCTTCGAAAAAGTTATTAACCCCCTTAAAATTGTGGATTCTGGGCAAGGTCGCGAACACTACGAAGGCCCAGATTTTTGCTTTAACATATGAAAGTTGCGTGTTTCATAGTATAGTCTGAAAATCGGCTCTTGCATATTAACTGCATACCGTTGTTGGAAAATAATAGGAAAAGATGATCTTGATTGGAGTTTAATACATTCTTATTTTTTTGTCCGCAAGAAAATATGACGTGGAAAAAAATGGTGGGAAAAAAATACCATCAAGCCCTGAACGCTGTTATTTTCTTATTAAACTGATGATTATTGTTGGCGAAATATTCATGTTATATCCTGATGGCTACTTGTTTACCACTGAAGACTTTGTATGCGTCACGTCTTGCAATTTTCCAATGGTGAAGAGTTTTCAATCACTGACTTGTGAGAATAACGGCCAAGCCATGAACATGTCGAAAACATGTAGTTGCTAATGTAAAAGTCAGAAAACATTGCAAATGATAAAGATATAGAAGGCAAGAGAAACAAAACTGAAATTGAACAAGAAATAAACTGTATTTTGTTTCTTGTTAAGATTAATTTACCTTTTATTGTTATTTGACAATATTGAATTTCAGTAATTATTCAAAAGTTCATATGTGAGCTTCTGTGCATTTGTATTATAAACAATGTTAGTGTCATATTCTTCAGCAGTAAATTAGTTCATGGGTGCATTAGATCACATAATTCGATATTATATATTACAAATTTGGATTGTACATATTCCATATTATATATTACATATTTGGATCGTACATATTCGATATTACATATTTGGATCGCACATATTCGATATTACATATTTGGATCATACATATTCGATATTACATATTTCATATTTGGATTGGGATATTACGAAAGATCGCAGTGCCAGTCTTGAGAGTAGAGCAAGAAGGGGAAAAAAATGGTCCGGAGTACAGCATGGTTGCCAAGATCAAATTCTGTAAAGCGTTAACTTGCCAAATGTGGCATTAGATTTAATTCGGTGAAAACGAAAATTTGCTAACTTGGTAATGGAAAAGTACTGTGTTCTTGACTGTAACAATATTTTGTATTGAAATCTACAGATTTTACGAAAAAGGCAAAAATATTTCTATGCCCAGCTTCTTCCACTTGTCACTTGTTGAGTACGTTTTATGAGACTATTGCTTCTTTTTTTCATTCGGAAGTAATTTTTTTAACTATGAAATTGGAACTAACTTTTGTAAAAAAATTAACACGTAAGAATAGAAATTCAAAATAGAAGCGTTACCGTTTTGTAAAACATGCATGACATCCTATCCTCGTCCTCCGCTGCCGCACAGTCGATGAATCCGTCGCAAAGCATGTGATCGTCTATACATCGGTATCGGCCCATTCTGTCGGGGGTGGGGCAGGCAAACCTTTCCAAGCCGTCATCAGAAGGAGCGCATTCTGAAAAGAGAAATCAACATTATCACAACAACACAGCTTATAATATTAAATTCTAACTTTCATTCGCTAGAACTTTAAATGAAGATACATGCATTTTTTTTCTTAAAATAATTGTTCCTTCAGAGTTTGTAAGTGATCTTTGTATACCAGCTAATTTATTTTAAAACTGCTTTTACCTATTTATTTACATATATTAGCATGATACTCTTTATAGATATTTGGTGGCATCTTTGAAAAATTGCGTATAAACACCAAATATAGTAAGATATTTAAGATTGCAACATATAAAACTGATCAAACTGATGCTAATAATTAGAGGAGACTATAATATTGTTAAAATAATAGGATCCCAATTTCCGATGTTTGGATTAATTCAGCATTTTTCTATATAAAACATATTAATTGTCTTCAGCGATAAGCTGGCGGCCGCGGTGGCCTGGTGGTAAGGTCTCGGCTTCGGAACCGGTGGGTTTCAGGTTCGAGACCCGATTCCACCGAAGAACCGTCGTGTAAGGGGGTCTGGTGCACGTTAAATCCGTCCTGACCAAACGTCCTCCCGCTGGTGTGGAGAGGGGGATGCCAGCTCAGGTGTCGTTCTCGTCATCTGACCGCGGTTCAAAATTACGATTTCCGTCCCAAAATAGCCCAAGTGTTGCTTCAAACGGGACGTTAATATAACTAAACCTAAATCAGCGATAAGCTGTTCGTTAGTCAAATCGATTAAATTAACCCTGTCAACCACTTTTAATGAAGTTCATTTTTACACAAGAGTGGAAAGTACAATTTTGAATTATTTTTTGAAATTGGCGAAATAAATTAATCAATAAAATTAGCGAAATCGAAATTGGAAAAAATCGAGAGTGGTAGGGGGTAAGTCGATCATTGATGACAAATGATGAATATATTACTAATGATAATATGTCATCATCAATGACATATAACATCATTTAATATGAATCTTCATTTTAAATGAAAATGAACGCAACAAACAGTAACTATGATCAGAGGACTCTGTCTACGTTTTTTAATATACTTACTGAGTGCACAAGAAAGGAATGTTCTTTTAGGTTTACTCGAAGTTTGCGGGTGAGGAGGTTTGAGAGAATAGGAAATAACCGATAACATATTAAGGATTCATGAACTTTTTCGTATAAAATATAATTTGTGAGATCTTACTATGGTTGGAATGGGGCACAGATTCTTTGGTTTCCCCGACAACTTTAAATGTATGCAAGGAAAAAAGAAGACATAGTGAGAATAGTAGAGCTGTTAAGTAAGAGCAAATGATGGTTTACTTATAAACACTAAGATCCTAATCAAAAGGCATTCAATTATATTTAGATACAGTCCTCAAATAGGAAAAAAGAATATGATATTTTTTTATAAAATTTCATAGATGACGACGTTTAGAAGCAAGTTTCAGTTCGATGACCATTATTCGATCATGGATTTCATATTGAGGTCGCTACCTTTTTAACTGAGCAATAGCATCCGATGAAAGAAATTCAAATTGTTTCTTTTTTTAATTTAACAGATAATTTATAAAAGGCAGAACTCAAACAAAAAAGCAAATTTGTAGCAAATTAAAAAAAAAGAAGAAATTGTTTACATGTATCTATGAAAAACTGTTTTCAAACATATATGCAAAACTATTTATTAACGTCTATGCAAGACAGGTTTCAAAAATCTTGGTAAATCTTTTTTCAAACTTCCGTGTAAAATATCAAACAAATTGCTAACAGACGTCTCTGTAAAAACTGTAAACAAATATCCGTGTAAAATTGTTTTCAAATATCTACAGATTTTACAAAGGCCTATACAATTCTACAAATGTCTATGCAATATTATTACAAATGCTTATACAATATTACTACAAATTTCTATACAATATTATCAAAAATGTCTATTCTATACTACTGTTTACAAATGCTTATGAAAGAATGTTGCGGTTTGGAAACATCTGTATAATAATAAAGAAAAGAATATTATACCTTTATTAATCATTTCATGATGAAGCAAGTAAATATTAAATTTATTTAATATAAATCTCCACAGATATTAAATTTATTTAATATTTACTTGATTAACGAGAGACGAAAAATAATTCAATAAAATTAAAAAAAGATTAAATTAAAGTTTAGGAAAAAAAAACAAGATTTTAAAATTGACCGCCAAGGAAAAAATTAAATAATTAACAAAAAATAAACCTGTGTTGAGGGAAAACTGGACATTATTTTAACTAATCAAACTTCATATATTGGATATATCTTTTATGTACGTATAAATTACCATTCATCATCATTTTTAAGTAATTTAAGTAGTCTTAAAAGTTTATTAAATATAAATCTCCACAGAATACTCCGATTTAATGCAGCAAATCAAAGTTAAACTAGCAAAGCACTAAAATAATATTCAACTTAAGTTCCTAAAAGATTTCCCGCTTTATAAATCTGATCACGAGGCCGGGCTTTCCCAGAGCTTTTAGCTTCCTTAATCCAAGTCGCTGCCACTATATATAGAAAAGAAATCTCAACCCAGAAAACTGAAAATAAATTTTAGCTTCGATACACATATAACTCCTCTGCCTTTTACACCCCCTCCCCTTTATTGCTAAGAAGAAAATATGGGATCTCAAACCAGACAGCTTGATCTTCACACCCGGAGATATACGTTATCACATTGGCGAAAAAAATAAATATCCTATTTCTTTTTGAAAATAACACCATTTCTAAGCTTAAGATAGCTACAGATATCCACATTGCCGTTAGACTGTTGCCGTGGGAATGAAGTTTTTGCTTTGTTTACGGCTGAATTTTCTTGAAATTTTTTCCTTTCTTTTCTTCTTATTCTTTTTTCTTGATGTTATGTTATTTCACCATGGTGTCTTTTTTCAGATCTTTTGTTTTTGCCTTGTTTTTGTACGGGAGATAAAGTTTTGGTTGAAGAGACGGACAATTTTAAGCCCTGATGTCTGAAACTGTGAGTTTTTAAAATCTTTTTTCTATAAGAAAAAAGAAAAAAGAATTTTAGACTCATTCATATTTATTTAGGTTCTATAATCCTGTTATAGATGACTGAAGTCCAGTTTTTGCGTGGGCGGTGAAAGCTTTACTTTTTTGTATAGGAACATGTGAAGGCTAGAGACCTTGCATTGAGAATTTAAAAAAATATTCAAGAAATACAGGACAAACTTTGTAAAAATCGCATATCGGAATAATGCCTCTTCTTGGTGCAAAGACTTCCTGTTTTTATATGTTTTTGTATACATTTGGCTATATATGTCTTGGCGTCAAAGCTGGGAGTTTTAATTCAAAAGACATAAAGTAAGCATGAGTACTAATTTCGCCAAAGATTCGCCAAATACGTGAAATTTTTATATTAAACATAATGAATCTCTCTTTTGGCTGTATATGATCTCAGCGGTACGGTTAGAGCTTTCTATTCAAAATATATTTCTCCAAATGAACTTGATCCATAGAAAAAAATAATATTCGCCTTTGGCTCTCTGCGGATCTGGTCGGTTTGTTATTTTTGAGCTTTGAATCCAAAGGACTTGGAATTCGAGTATCGAGTTTTCAAATATTATCTTGCGAATTTGGTATATAGTTATATATTAATATCCTCTTTTAGTTGTATATTATCTGATTATCTAATATTATCAGTTTAAGATATAGAGTTCTAGTAACGATTTCTTCAAAGATTCACCACGTATATAGGACTTGGTTGATCGAATTCGAATGCTGATTTCCCCAAATTTTGGGGAAATGTACATGGATGGGTATTGTACGGAAGGGATATGGTAGGTAGAATATCTGTCAAACGATAACGATATAGAATTTGGTGACTGAAATTATGAACTAGTTATTTAGATGGTTGAAGTGTATGAGAAACATACAGTTGAAGCTTAAGCTAAATACAAGTGGTTTTCAAAACAATGGAAACGCATGTGAATAAAAGTGACTTTTCAGAATGAGTTTCGTAAGCATTAAAATATAATCCCAGCTACCATCTTTTTAAAAAGGAAAAGTATATAAATATGATAATATGAGGCAACTTCAATGAAGGTGTACACGTCTTGGATTATTATCAAAAACATAAAATATGATATTTTAAAAGCGGCCAAATTGTAGGCAACAAACTATTTGGAGCAACTGTGGCTGAAAATTCCCAGTTTTCAGTCCTTTCTAGAGATAAGGTGCCTAAAGTCAAGTCAGCGAATATACAGTACGGCAAGAAATGCTTGGCAAATCAAAATAATAGAGGTAGGATATACTGAGTAATATAAACCGTTGGTTATTGAAACGGATTCTTATGTCTAAAAAGAAAACAACGGCAGCTTCAGTGACCGAAGAACTCAATTCAACATCTGTATTTTCCAATGTCAATAATAACAGTTAGGAAGCATCTTCATAAACGGAACATTTACGGCAGAGCAGCAATTCCCAACCCACTTGTCATACAAAGTTGTCTCCAAAAGTCGTCTACAGTGGTGCTATAACCACAAAACCTGATCTATTGATAAGTGGAAGACAGTTCTAGGTTCATATGAATCAACTTTCCCATTTTTGGCCCACAACAGGACGGGTACAAGTTTGGGGAACACCTGCGTAAGCGTATGATCGTGATTATTGTCTTCCAATTCGAAGACATGGGGCTGGATCTGTCATGGTATGGGCATCCGTCTAAAGACGTTAGGGTAATCCTGAAAAGCAGAATTACTAATTAGAAAGAAGGAGAAGGTTTAGATGACTAGAGTGACTAGAGATGATTTAGATTTGTGGTGCTTCCTATGATGCAAATTTTGTTTCCTGTAGGAGATGGAATTTTCCAGAATGGTATAATGCTCCTAATCATGCAGCGGAACTTGTTCAGTCCTGGTTGAAAATCTACCTTGGTCCTCCAACCTCAATATATTCGAACCGTAATGATTTATTTTATAGCATTCAATCCTTAATCGGTATCCTCCACCGACATCTCTTCCGGAATTTTCTACTTGAAGAATAGTGCAGCATTCCTTTAAACACTATTTAGCACCTGTGCGATTCGTTTCCCAGGTGAATCCAACCTGTATTACATGCTAAAGGTGGCCCTAAGCCTTATTAATAAAATTTCTTGCATTCGTTCGTGGTGTTTTCATTATTTGATAACCACCTGTAATTTTGTTCTCATATGGGATGCCTAAACAGAACGAAGGATCGGTGATTTTAGAGGCGTTTATATCTACGTCGTAAAACTTTGAGATTACTTTGGTATATGACTACATTATATCATGAAATGTCTGGCGCTAATCAGATATTTGTGGCGTATTTTAGAGTGGCATAGATGACATCAGACATATCATGTCAAATCATTGATATCTCCACTCAAACTCAGAATTTAATATCCCTCCCGTATGAAATACATGAATGAAGATATATGTAGGATTGACAATGGTGCAGTGATTCGAGTGTATATATGCATCTAATATTAATATTAGGGGGCTAGGGAGAAGATATTAGTATTTTAGGTTACTTTTAAAACAAAATTTAGCAAAGAGATGAAAAAAAATACTATGCTTTGGACAGTGCTATCTTTTATTTAGTCATTGATCAAGACTGGAAAAGAATTAATCATATTATATCTTGGACGTCACTTACTGTCGCTGCGTCATTGTGTCAGGTTATACAACTTTTTAATCATTGATTTGAGTGGACACCTTAATCACATTTAGTCGGTAGTGTAAAAGTCAGAAAATGTTGCACAGAAGAAAGTTATAGAAGTCAGTGGAAACAAAACTGAATATTTTTTTCTGAAATTAAAATTAATTTACCTTCTATTGTTCTATGGCAATATTGAATTTTATAAATTATTGTGAATTTAATAATTCTTATACGAACTTCTTCTCATACATTTAATTTATAATCATATTTAATGTCACATCATAGAGTAGTAATTTAATTTCTGGGGGCATTGAATCGGACATATTTGATTATTTATTATAATTTTTCTAAAATTAATTCATTGAAATTTCATTGCCTAGAAAACCAAACAACATTACAGTCTGAGAACTCAAAAGGGAGTTAATAATTTGACTACTCAACCTTTACGGTAGTATTCAGTTGATCACATTGAATAATATTAATAATATACATAGATCTTGCCATATTTTCTCGAGAAGGTTAGCTTTGTTTGAAGTAATTGCGTTAAATTATAATATTTGAAGCACCTTCTCTTTAAAATTCTGTTCATTTAACAACCACTGGAGGTATAAACCTTCAGGTAATATATTTTTTTAATAGAAAGATTGCAACATTTTGTTAAAAATTATTTAAAAATAACTTTAAACTTCTATTCAGACTTAAATTCAAAATCAAAATAGGAAAATTCGAAGCATGGAAAATAATAGAAGTGCTAATTAAAAAAACAACTGCGTATAACAAATAAGATTATCATTTTATTTTAATTCTTTCAGAAAAAAAAACACTCAAAAAGATGTCGTACATTAAAGTGGACAATTAACCAGAACTATAGCCTGCAAGATTTAATTTTAATTTTAATTGTAATGTTTTACTTTTAAATTGTGAATTAATTAATGAAACTCAAGAACCCTCTCAGAAGAGAAGTAGTTTCAAGTTTGTAACATAAAAAAATTCTTCCATTAAAATGCAAATCAGCAACTAATGAATTTGACGCACTTCTTCTAAAAAATTGTTGCAAAAAAGTGAGAAAAAATGTGTCGTAAATCTATTAAGACATAATTAACTTTTACTTAATTAATCAAAGTTTATTTTTTTAAATTTTGTATAAATATTTTTTTCCTGCGGCGGAAAACTTCAAAATCAATTGAAAGAAGCTCTACCTGCACATGATTTTCACTTCTTGCGTTCTCATAATATAACTCAAATTTCAAAACGTTGAATAATTTTTCATACAGACAGCTTGAAAGTAATTTTTAGAATAATATATGACTGGATAAAAGTTTGTTTATTTTTATTTGACCATTTTAAAAGAATTTAAAACAGAAAGGAGACAAAGATATTATTTATTAACTCCTAATTAACCAAGTGGTCTTGAAAAATGAAAAATTGTCTGACTGGAGATTTTTAATGTATGATTGTTTTAAACCATTATTTCAAATCAGGAAAGAAGATATACGTTTAAATATTCAACCATTTTTGCCACGTCTGTTGGATAGAAAAAAAAAAGAAATAAAACGATTTTGGAGTAGAATTTTCAATTATACTCGTGTCTTGAATTACAAATAAGATGAATGTTGCATGTGTTATTAATTTTCTGCTAGTAACATTTTAATGTTAATGAGTAAATTGATTATGAAAATGAGGTTATTTAAAGAAAGGCCTCTTGGTAAAAATAAGAGAAATTGAGCCTAACTTAATTTAATTGACGATTATTGCATAATTAGCCAAGGGAAATTAAATGTAGTTATGCAGTGGAGAATTCAAAAATACAAATTGGGATTCAACAGTTTTAGTAAAAGAGAATATTCAGTGTTGAATTTATCCATATTGAATTTTTATGCTATATACAATCTGTTGTTCATGCAATATATTGGAATTGGATAATGGATTATAAGAAAATGTGACTGATTTTTAATTGTATATATCAATTCGATTATAGTCAAAATATTCTATATTATGCAAGGGTTCACTCTAATTCTGATCAAATAGTTAATTTTTAAAACATAATAGATAGATCCATATAATCAGTCCGAAAAAGGCTCTAAGTGATGTAAAGAATTCTATTTTAAATTGCTTAATTTTAATAATTGCACAGTTAAAAATTTGCAAAGCCTAGATTTTTATACAATTCTGTTTATCATATTTAGTAAACTTTTTTTTAACATTTTCATATTTTAGATAAAAAAAGACTCCTTTCTTTTGTAATTAAAACCAACTAACTTTTGAAGCTTTCCATATAACTTTTTTAGGCAATTTTACACCGTTTCAATAATCTTTCTTTCGAAGATTTGCTAATGAACTCGCGGCATTTCCTTGAAGAGGTCCTTGATAGCTCTGAGATATTGAAATTCAAAATTTTGACTCATTTAATTTTAATTGGTGCGGAGATTTAATTGCTTAAAATATTATACTAAATATATATATAAATTAGATTAGAGCATATGCTACTTCATTTTTTTCATACTCTTTAAGTTTTCTTCTTTTAGCTTATAAGAATGAAATTCTGAAAGTGATCATTCACTCATTCCATAAATGTAAAGAGTTTTAAAAAGGTTCAGGCTATAAAGTGAATTTCAAATAGCAAGCCATAAATACACGACATCGATACAAACATATTTTGGACATTCTGGAAAAACTGACAGAGAAGATGAAAGTTTAAACACAAGAACAGAAGCAGTAACTTTACTATTACGATGTAGTTATTTTCTTTTCCTTGTTTCTTGGGCATTTGGCAACTTATGCTATATGGCGTGAACAATGTATAAAAATACTTACAAACTATGCACCCAGAGAGTATGCGCTTTTGCAATCGGTGCTGATAGAGAAATGAAAAGAATTGACAGATAGAGCTGTAAGTTATGCAAAAAATATACATGGATACTTTTAAATATCCATGGAACCTCGAAGTAATGACGCCACATTTCAATGGAAGTAGAGATACTATCTTGGCAGATGTAATGAGTTTAATCGGAAGCTATTCTCTTCATTTGATAGAATAACTATAGAAAATTGGAATCGGAAAAGCTTGCCTATCTAATATAGGCTATATTACCAGATACGGCTATATACTACCTATTGTCTAGATACTGAATATTATCCAGACTACCCATCTGCTGAAACTGACAAACAGCTTTTCAAGCTCAGACGAATATAACTACAAGAGTAACCACGCTGGCCACTCCGCCGTGCCTAATAAAGGTATTAAGATTAAATCTGATTGACCGGACCTCCATAACAGCAATTCATTTATTTTTTTAAATTTCAGCCAGTCATCCCATTACCACAAAACTTAGCCATATAAATAGGGGTTATTGTGACAGCTCTTATGCTCATCAATTAACCAGCTTTTACTTAAGAGGGCAACGACCAACAAACGTTCAAAGCATCTTCAAAATGCAGGTAAAAAACTAGAAATCTTTTCCACTATTGTTTAAATGTTTTTAAATTTTTAAAGCATTGTAATATAATGTTAAATTTATCTCTATCCATAATGAGTCTTCCTTTAATTTCATTAAGTTCAACACATTCTCTTACGTATTGTTAAGCAGCCTATTTCCCAACATAGTGACAGAAACTCTGGTGGGAACTGTGGTCCTAAAGGCCATCACTGGCGACGGTACAACCCTTCCCTTAGTTTCTTCTCGAGAAACTAAGAGAGCCACCCGCCATACCGGAAGCTTCTCATCCCCATATCTGTGCCTCCCTCCCCAGAAGGATATCTAACAGGCAACATAATAATTGCACTTGCCATCTAACTTCTAACAGGATGTTATTCTCTGTTGAGTCTGGATGTTATTTCTCTGTCTCTGAAATGCGCGATGTATTCTAATTGTTTTAAACAAATATTGTGATGCAAGTATTAATTATAGCTGACCCCCCCAATTTGTGTACTCACTAAGGTGGCGAGAACCAACCATCAACCATCATACCGGAAGCTTCTCATCCCATATCTGTGATCCTCCTAGAGGGATATCTAATATGCAACATAATATAATTGCACTTGTCATCTAACTTCTAACAGGATGTAATCCTCTGTTGAATCTAGATGTTTTTTGTCCGGGAAATGCGCAATGTATTCAAATTGTTTTAATCAGTTCTGCGATGCAAGTATTAATTAAAGCAGACCCCCACCATTTCTGTACTCCCCAGGATAACGAGAACCTACCACCATACCGGAAACTTCTCATCTTCATTTTTGAGGTGCATCCAGTGGCCGTAAGAATTTAGATAAACAATATTTTCTTTTTTAAGTGTTGAATGATAGTGAGTTGCTGAACATAATTTGTTGCAATTAGTTTTATAACACTTTTTGACAAATATTCGACCCATTTCCCAAATAATTAACATTATTACTTTGTTCTAACCATTTCCCCTTCACTATACATAAAATGGATGTTTGCTATCAAATTTTTTTTTTTAATGATAAACGCTTCGTTAGAAAAGTAATATTAAGACAAGATTCTCCTCTATTAAGCCAACGCGTTAATATCACGTTACAAAATCTGAGATCGTCTCCTCATTATGTTTTCGTAAATCTTCGCCGAAAATAATGATCCTAATGTATTTGTTTTCTCTGTCATTAGCAAATACTCAGCGAAGAACAAACAAGAGGCGCTTTGAACAGTTTCGAACGCTTCTGAAAATTCCTATCGATAGATGGAATAAAAATTGCATTTCGTGATCTATAACAAGGTTGCTATAATGACTTCGAAGTGGGAGGTGTAAGCTTTATTCCTACTCATTCATCTTTTTTTTTTATTCCGTGCATGCTTCATTATTTAGGATCTTTTTTAAATTAATCTTTGTATGCGTTTTCGGATAGTGTATGAGTAGGAAGATGAAATTTTTTGAAAGGAAAATAGGGAGAAAGAGTTTTTCAATTTTCTCTTTCAGCGATTGCAGTTGAGTTTGAGTAAAAAATATCTTAGAAGAGGTAAGAGGATGTTTTTTAACATCCAAAGCGTTCGTTCATTCTCTCTCAACTGAGATATTTTTATTCATTTTTTGGTGAGATTAATATAGGGAGTGATATCGGTGGGAGAACTAATATTGAGATAGAAGAGTTCCATGAAAGAATTTTCGAAAGCTATTTTATATGAATTGCTTTTAGCCTAATTTAGTAACAATTCAATTTCGTTTCGAAATGGAAGAGAAAAGTGTATTGTGAAATTGCAGATAGAGAATAATATATCAAAGAAGAATTCAACAAAGTAATAAAAAGGAACTTTCTACTATAAGTACTTATTTTAATGCACAAGCCAAGCATAGTGCCTTTTCATGATTACAGAACACTAGTTCGAATCAGCAGCTGAAAATGACATGCGAAACGATTTGAAATCTTTATCATTCTACGATATTACTCCCCAAGTTTTTATTTATTTCCCTATAGACTAGAAATTAAGGTGACAAATTCCGATGTTCAATATATGCAATAATAAGCACATAAATGAGAATAAAAGGTATCAAAAATAAGAAGAAAATGTCAGAAGCTTAGAATATTAATAAAAACAAGTTAAATTATATATAAAAAATATCAATAAATATATCTAAAATAAATGTATATTTTTTAATCAAAAATTCTGAAAGTAAGATAATGTAAATTAAGATT
>JAPMOR010029006.1:164260-184519 GCA_026543865.1 Argiope aurantia
ATTCATTATTTATGAAGCATGTAACTCATCTTTCGGAATTTATTATTTTCTTATATTTCTCAAAGTTCATTCACAATACAAACTCCTTTTTGCATTGTATGAGAAATGCTTCCGCAAAAACATCAAAAACAAGCTTGAATAACAAGGATTTTGAGCTTGAGTTATTGGGATTCTGTTGTCTACATTTTCTTTGTTCCCGCGGAAAATAATAAATAACAATTCGCACCTTAAGAAATGCGTTCTATAATACAGAAATCCAACAGAAGTTTCTTATTCAAAACCCATATTGTCTACTGATGGTCTCTTCCCATGAATGAAGGAAGGGGGAAAAAAAAAGATTCCAAACCCTTGATGCTATTTCGAGGGCTATGAGTGTCATTTATCCTACTTTGAAGAAGAAAGGTACCTTTCATCGGATATACTCTGACATTTAGAAAACTTGATTGATGACCTCTTATCGGTGACAGATATTTCAAGATGATTACATTTTTCCTGCTGTGTCCTGAGACGCTCGGGAATTGAAGAGCACGGATCCGGAAATTGTTAGAGGAGCCCAAACACAAAAAAGATGAGCCTGTTTGGACGAGCAAAGACGAGACAAGATGAGCGTAGGCGTTATTTCGGCGAAAAATTAATCCACATTAACAAGGCTTTTAGCGCTTCTTCGTCTTTGTCGAGTGTCTTTAATATTTCGGTTCAGACCTGAATTATATTTAAATATTAGATTATGGAGATAAGTAAGTAGATTGCGGCTGCTTTTTGTTATTCTTTTTATTTTTCAGATTGGGAAGATCGACTTTGATATTTTAAGAGATGGTTTTGATGGATGAAGTCACCGCAAGAAAGGCTTAAATTCTAAGTCTTAACAAATCTCAATTATCTTTTAATATGTCATGTAAGCGTCTCGGAAAAGAATACTCTTTTTTTAAAAAAAAATTTCCATCAATATTTTTAAAGCGCTTTAAACAAAATCGATTTCATTTTGAGCTGTTTTGATGAATGATGGCTCGTTAATACGTGAATGAAAGGAATTGTTTCTGGCATTTTTAGGAACCACTTTAATCAAATTTTTCAATGAAATAAAATGCAAGGGACGCGTTGATTTGGCAGTAAAATTTCGCTGCATTGTCTAGCGTGTTTTTTTTTTTTCTTTTTACTTCGAAATGAGATTCTAATGAAGGTATTCATTTTATGTGAGCCTTTTGTATGCTAAATCTGACTTCGAGATTCAGGCGCAATTTGTTTGCAAGACGTGAAATTTTGGATTATGATTCAAAATTACGAAGAGCCTTAAATAACTTAAATTCATTTAATAATAGCCAAGTGTATCGATAATAGGAGAGGATTTAAAAGCTTGTCTATGGTCGATGTAAATGTGCTTTTTAAAAAATGATAGAAATTAATTATCAGTCAATCGATTCCTTTAGTCAAATTTTGTTCCCAATCACGTGGCGCCATCTAGTAATTAATTAAAAAATGATTTCTAAGGTATTTTAAATTTGTATTGATGAGTTATAAATTGTAGACTGAAATGTAAAAAATAATTAAAATAAAAAATTGAACTGTTTTGTACATTAATAAATGAGTGATTTAAAAACTACTTTTATTAATCGATTGAGTGTGTTTTATTACTCTTCTATTAGCCATATCGTAGTATAGTGAATGTTCAACTGGTAATATTATTCGATATTGATTCCAATGTAATATTTTGATCAAAACACTTATTTCACAGTAAATTTTACCCACCTGAAAATTTTTAAAATATTTGCTCCACCATTTTTCGATAATGAGAGGGCAAATAGATATAATACAATTTTCTTAATCATCAGTCAGTCAAAATAACCCTTTTATTTATTAAAAAAAATTCTTTCTATTGCAGTTTCGCGTTATTCCTGAAGCTCGAAGACATATTCTTTTTGATCTGTTTTGATTAAAGAGGGATCTATTGTGAAGTAGAAAAACACATCTTCTCTGATACTTAGAAAAACAGAGGCGGTCTATATTTGTAGGAAAACGATAAAATGATGGGTTTCAGGATAGACGATAAAAGAACAGTATGTCTGGGTAAAGAAGCCAGATCTTATTTGATCGTATAATGAGGCGCTAAGTAGTTGTAAATGCTAATGTATGATACTTAACTTCTGTCTGACTGCGAAAAGGATAATGAACGAATTGCTTTTATCTTAATATCATACTGATTTGCAATTGAGTAATTTTGTTATCGTTTTTCATCACTTGGGAATATATTTTCCCCCAATAAATTAGTTGCGGGTTTGAGAAAAATAATTTTATTGAATTTCAAGATATTCAATATATAATTTAATCAATTTCCTATTGTTTATTATTGTATTGGCTGCTAAGAAAATAATTAATAAATCATTTTACTTATATTTTTATTCTTATTTGATTAGAATATAGTACTTCTGCGCAATTATTTCTTTTAGGGCTTTTATAAACGTAGAAATTAATGGATCTTCCCCATATATAAGAGAAAAACAAATTAAAGAATTTCGAATGAATTGAATAGTTAAATAATTTTCGAATAATATGCTCGAACGCTGGAAAGATAATTAAAAAATGATGTTGAGTTCATCAGCATGATATATAACCCAATTATTCAATTTACTATTTTTCTTAATGCTCTTTAAATAGTTCTTTTATGCTCTTAAAATGCTTTCTTTCCTTTTTTAAATTTTTAATGCTTTCTTATCTTTTTCTTAAGTCAATTATAGACTTGTCAGCTAGACTTAAGATGAATGTACAATCGCCAAATTTTAAGATGATTTCTGGCCAAATGAAATCGTGATGCCTGCAAAGTGTTGATATATAATAAATATTATTTTATTCGTTTTTAAAAAGAAATGCTTTATGTATAACGTTAAGTAAAATTATTTTCGATCGAGCTCTTTAAATGTTTTGACTTTATGGCAGCATAATGATTAAAATGGAAATATGTTACACTTGATGTAAATATGTTACACTTGAGATTATTCTTGTTATATTAATGCTACATTACATTATGCCATTGTAATATGATGTGTTCGTTTTTAGTATGGTATACTATCTCATACAAAATGTTAATTTCAAATTAATTTGCGACTGATTTTGTAATTTTTTTATACTCTATGTCCTATAGTCGAATTTTCTGATTATTATGATTCTTTCTTTCTGCATAATTCGTATATAGGAAAATGATGTCAGTAAGACATAAGATTAATGCACTATTTCTCGCCAATCACATCAAAATCGCCAAAAGAAAGCTATTTTGAATGGATATTAGTAAAGGTAACAAACGTTTTTAGGCTTGCAATAAAAATTATCACGATTACATTTGGCGAGAAATCGTTAAAAAATAATTCAACTTTGGCGACAATGCTTTAATTTTAACTAAAAACTGAAAAGTCTATAATAGACTCAAAAATAAAATAAAAAACAAGAAAAGAACCACTAAAAAATGATAATAAACAAATAAAAGGAAGCATTTTTGACGTTATCTGTCATGGATGACTAAACATTTAAAGAACTCAATCAAAAATAACTTTACTTGATAACCTTAACGTTATACATAAAGCATTTCTTTTTTTTTTTTCAAATGACAAAACAAAATATTTATTATATATTAAACTTTTGCAGGCTTTTCTCAGACACCATTCAAAATGGTACATCATTTTTCTGTTTTCTGTATTTATTTTGAAATTTTTGATTGTTAAAATTTCCTGCAGAATAATAAAAAGATTTAGATTAATTCTTTAGGGAAATTCCACTTAAAATAATTATACATATTAATTTTTCGGAATAATAAACAAGTCCTTATATTAGGTGAATAATTATGCATCGAATTCCGATTGAAAATAGTAAAAACGCACTCATAACTTAACGTACACATCCTAACATGGATTCTACAGAATTATTATTATTGTTCCAAAATATCTAGTTGTTGCCTTTTCTCTGTAGGCATTCTTTCTTCAACAACAATAATTAACAGACATTTCGGCTTTTGTCGGTTACAAATATGATTACATTCGACCATTCTGATTTTTCAATTGTTTTTCCTGAACTGAATATTAACATATATTATAATAACAAAAAATGAAACATGAAAATAGAAACAGCTTTATATTTAGATTTAATAATTTTTTTTTCTAATTAGCAGTTTTATGTATAACAATTTCTAAACATTTGATTCTGATATATGGTACGACATTTACCTTTAAAAACCTTAAAATCTATTACTTATACTCTCCTCACTTTCCACTTCTTGTTGAACATTAGAAACCTGTTCCCTCTGAATTTAAAAGGCTGAGATCTTCTTTTTACTGCTGCCATAAAAAGAGGTCCACGAGGCATTACGGCACTGGTTAGCCTTAATTACTGCGGGCTCAGGTCGCAATAAAACTTTTCTACTGTGCCTTCCATCGGTTTTTGAGAAACTATTTCGCGGGTGAGGATAACAAAGGTAGCGTCATTAATCGGGGAAACGTACACAGAGAAGAGGAATGAGCGCAGTTTTATGGGTGTAGATCTTCAAGATTGCTGCGTGGGCGTTCGTCACAGGAGCTGGGTAAAGATCTGGGAATTGATGTGAGCGTAACAAACGGAAACTGGTAGAAAGATTTGGGATATATAATTTAATTTCATTTTTTTGTATGTGAAGTATGTAATAGAAAGCTATTGTTGCAATCATCAAACAATTTAATACTGAGATCATAGATTGATTTCTGCAAATTCGATATTCTTGAGTGAAAAAACACCTTTTTTGGAACTAAATTTGGTTGTCTGTAAGTACAACAATTAAACATAAACTAGACAGATAAAATTTGGAATAGGGCATCACCATCGAATATTAAATTTCTACCGAAATTTCAACGAAATGTGTAAACGTTGAATCTATATATCAACCCATTGTTGTATCTGTGAATAAGGTATTTCAAAAACGAAACATGCAAGACTGATAAAATTGGCCTTCTGTAAAATTGTTATCATGGGTAAGGCCGGTCTAACTTGTAGAGCAGTGGCGAACAATAGTAATGAAAATTACATCTTTGGCCTGAATCTAGAATTTTTATTTGAATCTGCTGTTAGAATAAGTATTTTGTATTCTCAACCAAATGCAAGCAAAATTTTGCATGGAACAACAATTTTATTTAGAAGATCATGCACAGAATTTCAGTGCTTTCAGTCATTGCATTGGCCAGCTGTATTTTCAGGCATACAAAAGTACAATCCAGTAGATGCTAACTCTTTGGCAGATTTATCTGAAAAATTGAGAAGTATCTAGAATGCTTAATTCAAAATACCAAAAATTCTATGTATTGCAGTTCTTTAAATTTTGCACTTACCGAGTTCACTTGTACTCGAACAGCAATCCAGATATCCTATGAATAGATTTCGTTCAACTTTGACAAAAATTGCCAAATTTGGTCTTAAATCCCTATACGAAATTACATCTATCTAGCTCAAAGCATTTATGAGTTATCATGGTCATAGATTAAAAACTTGTGTTTCGAATTCAGGATGATTTGAAATTATAATCTTCTGTATGGCAGATATTTTATTTTGTAAAAAAAACAGCAACCACATATATTATGTATGTAACCAGTTGCAGTTTTTGAATTTTCGCTACTAGTTACACACTACTGAGAAATGAACAGATTGACAATTCTATTACCACTTTAGGTGAAAATATAATATAGCTTGATAAGGGAAATATTAAAACTATAGAACCGTTAGTCTAGAAGATCGCAGATATGGTACAATGCTTGATTTTTTTTTTTTTTTTTTGGCTATAAACTCTCGATTCGCAATAGCCTGGTGGCGCATTTTGCTTTTACTGATAAAAACATGTAATGTTTCAAAAAATGATTTAAACGTAATAAACGAAAATTAACTGAAATATTTTAGTTCCTTTGTATTTAAGTTGTCTAAAATGCGTAAAACTTTGTACAGAATGCTGAAAGAACATGAAATATTCAACGTAGCCTTTTTAAATATGTACTTTCATTGGAAAATAAGTGTTATGTAAAGTAACTACTTGTTTTCAATAAAATTAGAGAAAAGTTTTGAAATAAAAATTTATAAGATATATTTTTAAATTAGCAGTATGCTAAAAAGGGGAAAGTATATTTTAAACCAAAAATGTGAAAGAAAACGCAAATTGAAAGCTTTGAGAATTGAGAGAAATATTCTGAGAAAATTAGGAAATTTTTTTCGTTGTTCATAAATTTTCTTTTGAAAGATATTTGCTATATCTTAATTTCCTCACCTTGTTACTTAATGTGTTTCATCCTTTTGTATTTCTGTATTGACCAGGTCTCTCTCTCAGATTATGATAAAAGCATAATATTCTACTTTTATTATTTATTAATATTCCTTCTTTTTATTTTTCATATACCTCATAGTTCATGAATGCAAATGATATTATTATGATGAATGAATTAGATAATGGAAATAATTAAGAATTAATGATATCCTCTTGATTTATATTTAGACGAAACTTCATTTTATGCCAGTAGATTTTGCAACAAGTTCGAAAACATAATCTCTCTCTGAAACCAAATTTTTATAACCATTTAATTTTTATCAGTATCATAATCTTAAATTAAAATAATTCTTCATGCTGCAATCTTAAGCATTGAAAAGAATCAAAACGTGAAAATTTTAACAAAGTATTAAAATTGCCCCTCTTTATCATTTTATTTACATGAAACATAAGGGCCGTTTTGCCATCATCTAGATATCTATCAACTGGTAAATAACAATAAGAAAACTTCTTCGAGGAGAAAAAAAAATAATGGCAAACATATTTCATCGACTTGACCATATCAATCGATAACCAAAACACCTGTTGTTATTCAATGCATACGGAAACCGGCCCTTTCCCAATTTCCCTCACAGAATGAATAATATCTCTTCTTTTCTTTCCGCTTTTTTCTCTTTCTTTTTTCTTTGTTCTTTTTCCATTGTTCTTTTCCATCAACAGCCCCCTACCATCAATATTCCTTCCCTTTTACTTGATCTTCCAAATTCGTCCTAGGACTAACATGGCACCTGACGTTGCTAGGCAACGGCGTGGTTTCGTACTAAATGGATAATTTACTCCCCATCCCACCCTTCAGAGGGGGTGTTCTTCAAGGTTCTATCGTGCCCTGGCAGGTTAAGCGGTGGCGTTTCGAATTGGGAATGGGTTTTTACGGGGGTTACTTGGGCAGCTGGAAAATCTTTGAAGTTCATTTGCTCTCGCTCCGATGCATGATGGCAACGCGATGGAGTGCCAATTGAGGAGGAAGCAACCCTCTTTTGGTCACGTGTCAACGGAATCGGTGGTCGTTTAGGCCGTGGTTGGGCTTTTTCAGCTTAGCCGCTTCATTAGGTTTAGTGAAAAGGGCAAGACCACGATCGGGAATGATCACGCAGTAAATAGGTAAATTTAGCAAGGCAAAACTGTTTCGGTATTATATTTCACTTTCTCGTAAACGTAACATAGAGAAAGTAAAGTAATCGTCAAAAGATTAAAGAACTAGAGATTTTGATCTACCTGAGTTCGAAAAACATATTTTTGAATAATGCCTGCCTGTGACAAAGATAACTCAAAAACGCCTTGAGTAAGATGTTTGAAATTCGGTATATGGTCTTTACACTACATTTTCAGATCTCTATCAGATTTTGAGTTAAATCTGTTGGAAGGAAGTTCGTCTGTCTGGCTGTTCAAATATAAGTTAACACGATAACTACAAAACGAACAAGGCTATATAGATAAGAATCAGTTCACAGGCTTAACATCTATAATATAGACACCTGTCAAATTATGAACCAAATCCAACTACGGGTTGACTATCTGTCAATACTTTCAGAAACATGTAAACGTGATAGTTCGAAAATGCAATGACTTAAATATATGTGGAATTTTTTGACTATTAGTGCAGTTTTGTGTCAAATCCTTGTTTCAATTGGTTGAAAAAAAATGAGTCGAAATTCGATTTTCGCATACTATTAACGGCGTATCAGAAAATAATCGCCAACAAATCTCGCCAAGTGTCACGTGATAGAGTTAGAAAAAAATGCTAAATTCATGCTAAAGTATTTCGCAACTACTGTACGCCTCTGGCATGACAAGTTTATATGACAGTATACGAGAAAGTTTTGGTGAGCCCACTCCCGCTGGTTTAAACCCTGAAACTTGTTTGGCAGCCTCTTAATCTCTGTGGTTTCCATTTCATCAAATGTTTCGACAAACGACAGTAGTACTGAAAATTAGACAGACGATGGTGATGGTTAGGACTTTGCTTCCTTTCTAGATCAACTATAGAGAGATGAAAAGACCTTCCACATTCTGAGGATTCGAATCCAATTGCTCACAATTTTACGATCATTTCATTTTCTCAGCCAAATTCAAATGTTTACTGGATAACTGTAACCACTTTTCATGCATGCGTTAGCATTTATTAACTGTATATATATATATATATATATATATATATATTTAAAGCAGTTTTTTTTTCATTTTGCGTTGAAATAAATTATTTATATGTAACTTCGGGTATTCTTATTATGATTTTTAAAAGGAACCAATAATGGCGATACTAAGCTTGTGACTAGACACTAGTGACGGCTCCTCAGAAATCAGCAGTGACGAAAAAGATATTTATCAAAGGGTTGCAATTAAAATTCCTTTATCCATAAGTAGCCTATGTTTTTTAATTTCAGATTCGCTTAAGAATTTTGTTGCATTTGGAAACAGATTAAATAGCCAATATTTGATATATATTCCTTGCAGTTCCGTCAATAGAATATTATGTAAATGGTGAAGTGATAAATCATCAGATACCCTCCCCCCCCTTCTTGACTAAATAAATGCTCGTCCATAAATGAATCTAAAATATGATGTCAATAAACGATCTGCAACATTCATCTTTTTTACATGGAATATTTGACAAATAATAGCGACATTTGTAATTTTTTTAATAGCATTTTAGAAAATTATCCGCATATATTTTATTCGAAGAGTAACCTTTAACAAAAGAAGCCAAAGAAATAAAATATGTAGCAACGAAACCAAAATTCATAAAAAAAAAAAATTCAATAAGAGAAAGAGTGTGAGAGGAAACACTGAAAGAATACAGATGCACTTTCTATGGGACAGAAAAAAAATGATTAGCACTCTATCCCAGATCTATTCTGATTGCATTTCAACATCGCCAAATTCAAAGTACCAAAAGGGTTATTTTTTCTTCAAATTAACCAATCATTCATGTGCTCGATGAGCTTTTATAAATTTCACACGAATGATCAGGATCTGCGATTTTCTTGCTTCTTAATTTATTTTTTGTTTGATTTTCTGTTTTATTGCTTTTTCTCATTTTCGTTGATCATCGCACTCTCAAACTAAGCAAAGACCATCGAACTCTCAGAGTATAAAAGTAAGGTAATACGATAAGAAAATGAAAATACAACTTTCAATAAAAGAGAAAGAAATTTTGCAGTCCTAGTGAACTGGGTACCACTGGGTGTAGTAGAGTCCTCGCCAGAATAAAATTTACAGATCCTATGAAATGTAAAAATTTTCTAAAGTTTTGCTTGAGCATAGATATGCACGAAATTCCGTCTAGGAACTGCCATCTAATTAATTTATTGCTTTTGAGACGCTCAAACATTTAACAAAGAACCCAAGACTAGAAATGATTGTTTAAATAAAATTGCTTCATGAAAGTCTCGAAAAGCTAATAGAGATTGGAGGACATCAGCCGAATTTACCAGAGTTCGCAAAAACTATGTGATTTGAGATTATGCATTTCTCTTCAGTCGTCGAGTCTTTTCCCCAGGTATAGAATTAAGGTAAGCTCTGACTCAATGCAGATTGGCGGAGTGCAGACGCGACAGGGTTTAAGTTGGAAGCGATTAAAGCGAATAACAGTCGTATTAAGTTAATAAGATTAATTTTCCTTCTCTGTGTTAGTGCGCATTATGAGAGATTAGGCTTAATCAGAATAAATGTTTATTTATTACCTTGGGTCTTTCATTTAAAACTAAATCTGACAACGGAAAAATATTTTATTTTATTATATTTTGATTTGAATTTTAAAATCCTTCGCATTGATGTTTTAACACAACCGTTCTATACTGAGTGGAAGAGAGAGAAAACAAAATTATCAGCTGGAGTAGTCAGAAACGTATGTTATAGATGAATTTTATATAAGATTGTATAAAATGAATAATAGGAATATACTTTTGGAATGCAAAATAATGTATAACAGGGCTCATTAAATATAGTTTAATATAAAATTAAAAATTAATCGATTTCACTGGTAGGAAAGTTCATAATTACTCCTGTATACTTCCAATTAACTCGGAGATTATGAGGTTATGTGAGTACGTGTTTCCGATTTTGATCATGGAAATGAATAGATTTGAAGAAAATATATATGAGGCTCAAATTATAGTCTTTAGTGTAAATATTTATAGTCTATCCCATCCCATAGGGTTGGAATTTTCATAGTGACAACTATTTACTTATAGATGATACTAAAAGGATACATGTTACTTTTACTGTTTTTTTTTTTTTATGTTTTTGTATGTTTAAGTTTTTTTTTATGTAGGCTGTAAAGGAAAATTAAAAAATGTATATTACGAGTAACAATTTCGTATTTTCATTTATAGTCTATAACACTAAAGAATGCTTTTCGAACATAAAGAGGAAAAAATATTTCAAAGTGAGTAAATGAAATATTAAAGAAAATATTTTTAAATTAATCTATTGTTTTATGCCTTATAATTGCTTTTTGAACTAAGTACTACTATGTGGTCAGGAAAATAAAATACTAAATGCTTTTTTATTGCTTATTGGGCTCACAATTTTTTAAAAATCAAACGCATCATATTTTAATAAAATTATCTCAAAAATGGCAAATTGAAGATTTTATAATTTTTTGCATGTTCTATGCTTGATAAAATATTTATTCCAGCACGCATGCACGCACGCACACGCACACACACACACACACACACACACACACACACACACACACACAAACAATTATGAAATTTGGTTTCAAAAATGTTGATGCTAAAAGGTGCAATATAAATTGAAGAATATTTTTTCATTATTTTTCCCTTTTCAGAACATTTATTGAAAAGCAGCGGTGCCTCATTTCACGGGCTGACGCCATTTTATATATATATTCTACTCCTATTTAATGCTTTTTTGCAATTATATATTCAAGTAATGAAAATTTTTTACAAATAAGCGAATGGTATTTTTTTACCGAAATTTCCACCTGGGGTTTGTCTTATCAGTAGTTATTTGATAAAAGTAACGAATCATAATAATTATAACACGAATTTATATTAAATGTACGAAAGTAAAAGATATTTTATCTATTCGATACTAAGAATTTTTTTGAAAAACTTCATGTTCAGCATGAAATTTGCAATAGATTCTAAATGATACGGAAAAATCATTGCAGGATTAATATAAGTGACGGATTAATAGTGGTTCATTTTTTAAAAAAGCATGTTAATATCAAAACTATGTTTTTGCACAAAACATATAAAATTATATATTCCCCTTAATATGTTTGGATTGCCGAATTACTGAAAATTTATTTTCGTGTTTCATATGTTTTTTATTTCTTTTGATTTTACATGCATTTTTAATTTACTTTGAAAAGCTGCCAGATTTTTCTCATCATCTATATCTATATCTATACTTATAATAAAGCTCAATGTGTGTGTGTGTGTGTGTGTGTTGGCGCTCTACAGACCAGCCCATTCAACCTACAACTACCAAATTTGGCACGTGTATACCTTGGAGGCCGGGAATGTGCACCTGGGGGTTATTTTTTCGAATTTTTAACTAGAATTTTATTTATTTAAAAATTAAGCGAAATTTTGACGTGTTCTTGACGTGTAAATTTTATAAGTCTGAGCAATTTGAATTTTTCTGAATCTCAATACAAATACTTTCGTTCGTTCGCCTTCTAATAAGGAAAATTCATAATGAATATTAATAATAGCCATATGCTATTAAAGACGGCTGGAATCCTTGGTAAATGGCTGAAAATTCATTTAAATTTAAATTACTATTATTTAAAAGTTGTTGATAATTTGAGACAAATGATATATATTTTTTTGAAATATTGGATTCTCCACAGTGGTATCATTTGTTTCGCATATGTAATGAATAATGTGCAGGAATATTAAAAGTATCATTTTTTAAAAATTTGTATTGATATCTCAAATTACAAAAGATTTGCACGCAAGTACTGAACAGAAGATTTCACATCGTTTTTGTGGAATTGGGAGGAAGAATATAAAAAATAAATTATTAATTTCAATATTATATTTAACAACTTCGAGCGGAGATAATTATGTACTTTTAAATATAATGTTGAAATTAATAATTTAACGAGTGTTATATGTAGCAAAAGAACTTATTTTTCATGCAGGAAATTATATATTTTAACAAAAGTTAGCAAAAGCTTCAGAAACAATTAGATAAGAAATAAAAGCTTGTCACTTCGTTTTGTCTACAAATGAGATTTTTTTATATACACATGTCATCGTGCTTTTTTGTTTAAAATATACGTTATGCTTTTGAATAATTCATTTAAGTCTTAATATTATATTAAAGCTTTTAATTTTTAATACACAGATAACAGAATATGAAATGCTTTTTAATAAGAATTGCGATTTTTATTTGTAATATAATTTATTTTTTAAGATGTTTTAACCAGACACTAAGGCTATTTCAAGACGATTCTCCAAATTTTGAATCATGGTCAGATGACGAGGAAGTCACAGAGCTGACAGTCCCATCGTCAAACCTTTGCAGCGTTCCAATTAGGAAAGACTTGTCCTGACGAACAGAATGTGCGTCACACTTGCTTATAAGTTGGTTCTTTGATAAATACAGTTTGGAACATAGAACTCTTTGTCTCTGATGCAAAGACCTTGCCACCGGAATACCACAATAACTTTATTACTTTAATTAAATCAATAAAATATATATTATTTTCATTGTATAAAAATATTCATTGTTCAATGTATTTATTATTCATTATATAAATTAAAATTATAAATCTGTAGATATTGGAAATTGAATTCTTCATTGCTTACTACGTGTGGTAAAGTTACTATAAAATGTTAATATAAATCAATCGTCTTGTACATTTTAAAAATTACATAACACAAAACCCTCTTTTCCTCTAAAAATTGAAAATATCTGGATGTCTGTTGTATGAAAGGTTAACATTCGGATATAAAATAGAGCTCAAACTATTTCTAGTAACCATTTTTACAATGAATCGGTGAGAACAAACGTACACATAACATTACTCATAACAGAACTGGAAATTGAAAATCTAACGGCCTAAAAGATTGCACCGTTCTAGAAAATAGAATACAACATTCAAAAATTTACTAAAGGACTCGAAAATGGAAGGGGGGAAAAACCAGTTATCTGAAGAGCATCTGACAGAACCTTCAAGTTTAGTCTGCGGCACCATCTGGATTTATTTTTAAAAGGTATCTTTAGAGTTACATATTTTTTGGAGTGTTTATTCAACAATAGAATCAACTACTTTGAAATTCGAAATTCATGAACGCTGTGTGTGCCCCCAGGTGGCGCTGTTGAAAATATGTTTGGGGAAGTTCGATATTCTATTCGATCGTAAATTTCTGGGACTGAAGAGGTGTAATATCCCCCAGAAATCATTTTTTTTTTTTGTTAAAAAAAATACTTTTCGGAAAAAAAAAGATATGCTGGTTTTCCTTAAGATTTTCTGCAGGTAGCCATGTAGCATTATGAAATACCATCTGGTCTGGAGTTGGAAAATGTGTGGGCATACTAGGGATATGTCAAGAATTTTTTAAAGGTAATAAGCGAACATATGTCATAACCCGAGATTGCCTTAAAGTGGGAAATATTGATAATGTTCTTTTTTAAGACTATTAAAAAAATAAGTGGGAAATGAAATGAAATAAACAAAATTTCAGCCAAGATTGCCCAAGAGTGGTTATATATCTATTGTAATAAAGTAAATGTACTATTATGTATGTAGCTATGCTAGAATATATTGAAGAAAGAAAATGAAATAAGAAATCTTATTTCAAATGAATGGCGTTTTTGTTTTTCTTCTATTTTAAACAAATATTTTACTTTCTATTAAATTTATAATTTTATTTTTTAGACGAATTACTAGAGAAAACCTGCCTCAAGTACGAAGATGGGAAGATGCTAGATAAGTAAACGTTTTCTTATATCCATCGGTGTAAGACGGATATTACTTACGATATCCGGTTATATCACTTTTGAAAGGATTCAATGAATGTAGTAACTCATTTTTTACTGCAGAGACGATATACGTGTTTACGAAATCTAATCACCGTTTATTCATATTCTTTCAGACTATAATTAGTTTGAATTTGCCTTTCTGATTCTAATTTTATTTTCAAAATTAATTCATCTCATATGGTTTAGAAAAATTGTAAACAGATAAAACATTAGCCGAAAATAAGCAGACAAAATCGATTGTGATAGAAAATATGTATGGTTTTATGTAATGTTAAATAGAAATTAGATTAATTTGTGTTAAAAGAACTGAACTTCAAAACATATTATAAAAAATTAATGAAAGGTTTTACATTCCTTTTATCAACTTTTGACGTCTTAATCTATACTAATAAAGCACAATGTGCGTGCGTGCGTGAGTGTGTTAGCGCTCTACAGGCCAGACCGTTCAACCTACAGCTACCAAATTTGACACATATATACTTTGGAGGTCGGGAATGTGCATCAATGAGCGATGTTTTTGAATTATTAATTAGAATTTTAATTAACTAAAAATTAAGTGAATTTTTGGCATGTTTCTGCTATAAATTCCGAAAATATTACAGCACAAAACTTATTTTTGCATCATAGTAAATTTCAAAAAATAATCTTTCTAAAGATACTCATGTTTTGACCTATAAATTAAATTACTAAATTTAATGAATTTTTAAAAAAAATAATTTAATTACATTTTTACACAAAATTGATTTTTACATCATATTAAAGTTCAAAAAATAATCTTTCTGAAGATACTCATGTGTTCACCTATAAATTAAATTGCTAATTTTAATACTTTTTTAAAAAAATAATTTAATTATATTTTTTAACACTTTATTTCGGAGAAAATAAAAATAAAATTTAAGCTGCACGAGCACGTTATACGTCAAAGGGAAAAAATTAAATTTTGTGAAAGCGTTGACATCACATTGGTTAAAGATCAAATGAAAAAATAAGTTAACCATTATTACGAATTAAGCATATAAAAGCGAAATTTTCAGCACGTGTCCGTATGAACAGAAATATGATATTTTTTGAAAAGAAAATGAAAAGAAATGTTTTTTATTATCTTTTGCAATATCTATATAACTAATTCAATGGAACAGTTTCATTTAAGGTAAATATAGTCTTTAAGATATCTATTCTAATCAGAGCCCAGCAGTTAATTTGTAAACTTTTAGTAATAGATATAATCTCCTAAAAAAATGGTCTAAATGAAATAAATAATTATATTTTATCTAAATTGAATCAATAAATACTGATGAATTGTGAATAAATTTTAAATTTCTACATATATTCTCTGCTCTGTGAATCATATTTAATCAAATATTATTGAGACGATAATATCTTAAATAAAAAGAATTGCACTCCAATTAACTAAACCAATCACTAAAGCTGGACGATTTATAAAAATCTAAATATCACTATTCTATAAAAACGGAAGATTTTAGATTGCTTAATCGACAGTCTGAAAGAAGCCAATCGTCTCCCAGGGTTTCTCAAGAGTGATTGGCCTAGTTTATGAAAATGTTGATTGCTCTAAAATTGTAATATTCAAAACTTAATAAATCGGTCAGATTCAATCGCAGAAGATAAAAATTTTTATTTATTTTTTTTGAAAGTTGGAGTATAAACAATATTTTACGGAATATATTTCCTTAGGCCCAAAGGGAAGTCTAAAATTTAATCTTCATAATTTTTAAAGTTTATTTATAAACCAAAAGAGTATTATTATAGACATTATTTGAACCTTTTTGAAATCAAAACTGAATTTACGATGAACCCGTGAACCGTTTTTGTTGAATAATTGTTTGAGATATGATAAATTGTGAAAATTATTCTGCAATGCACATAAAACTTCAATGTCAAACGATTTTGCTTTCAGTTTGCATATATTTTTTTAAAAGACATGCATGGTTTCAGTAAAAAATATCTTTACATTACTTTATAATTTCCACTTTAATTTGAAGTTCAATTTTCCGTACTTATAAAAAAATTGATAGAGATATGTAGTACAGTGAACAGAACAGCTCATGCCTACATAATAGTATAATAAATTACATGACCATAAAAATTTGAAGCTTAAAAATAATTTTCCTAAGAAACCTGTTATGGGACCAAATTACATAAAATATTAATTAGACATTTTAGCTAGCATTAATACTGGCGAACCGGCTGGTCGCCAAAGGCGGCTAGTCAAAAATAAAATGAAAAAGTTTCGAGAAATAAATAATTCTTTTCAATTTACTATTTATTATGTTTGATCGAACGTATTTTTTGTCCTGACGCTGCTTCCTATTTTGATTTTAAGGGAATATTTCGTAATAGATTAAAACATCAGAATGACATAATTAATTTATTTTGCACCCCTTCGCTATTGGATACTGATTTGCCATTTCAAAAATATATAGATAAAGTTTCTTCTAATAAGGACGATTTTTATCTTCTAGAGATAATGGACAAATTTGTACTGCCAGAATTCCTCCCTCCATACCTTTTTGGGATGTGCTTATCTCGGCCAATGCGATGCTAATGAACATCTTAGTGCCATTATTTTGCAACACCAGATATATTTCTCCTCAAGGAAGTCTCCCAAAGGCTCAATCTGTCATGGGAATTAAAACAATTTTCCTGTCTTCAAAGAAGCGTTAGCATTGATTCTGGAGTTGGTTATAATGAATGTATATTTGGAGGCCCTAGTTAGTACTAAAGAACATATATTTCTTGTGTCGGAAGACTAGCAATAAGTATTTCAGATTTTAAATTAGTATATTATTTAAAGTATGAATTATTTCATCTTTAGTTTTTTTTGTAAATTTGCTTTTAAGGAGATATTTAATACTTTCATTTGTTTTTGTTAAAAATTAAAAAGATAAGAATTTGTATTTATTACTTCCCTGAGCGGTTAGTTTCATATTAAGGAAAATAATTTTAAAGAAATTTTAGTAGATGTTAAATGGATACTATATAAGTGATCTCCGACATGTCTATTATCTGGCAACTTGGTGAAGAATTTGTCACAAAAAATAGCAATTCTGGAAAATACAAGAATTATGACAATACCTCCATTCGGAGAAAAAACTCACAAATCTATCAAAAGCAATACATGTCTTATTAAATAGACATTAATAAACGAGAAAGAATTAAGGCAAGTTAATGAAATTAAATTTTTGGAGTGTTGATAACTGGAATAACTCTAAGAGTGCTGTTATGCTGTGCGGCTATTTAATTAGATAATTTACAGACATATAGTGTACTGTTTTGATTTATGCAAGTACTATTATTGAAAACTTTTCACCTGTTTTTTCCCATCTGTATTTCAAATTTTCTTGTGGAATAAAGCGAGGTTATCTGTTGTGGAGATTATAGGATTTATCTCATCGCATACACAAATGAAAGAAATTACTACAAAGGTCTAAAATAATTATTTTTATAATATTTCCTTGTAAAAACGGTACCAAGAAAGAAATTTAGCTCAATACAGAAAATAAGTTGAATTTTTGAGGGGGTAGAGGATAATTGTTCTGTATGGCTATTCCTAATAGTTGTGAGAAAAATAGTCGTTAAGATGTCCATGAATTGCATATATAATTATTTTTATGCATCATGGCAAATCAGCTGAACGAAAAATGGGGATAGTGTCAAAATATTCAAATGGCTATATTTGAGCATCTTACGAATTGATATAAATTTTCTCATTGACTTTAGATTCGGCATATATAATCGTGGAAAAAATTGGAGTCAACCAACTTTATTCTCACGCCATTCATCATAACGTATTTATCATTCACGCCATTCATTCGTGCAATCATAAAAAAAAGTCATCATTCCAAAAGAATTGTTGTATTCTTAAAGATTTTTGAATTGAAAATTACAGAAGGGACCATCTGTATAGAGAAATAAGATTTCAATATATTATTAAGATTTCGAAAAATAGCTAAACAAAACAACAATAAAAAAACAGCAATGAAAATTGTAACAAGTATAAGGAATAGTAGTAAGATAATCACAATAATGGATCCAGCATAAAAATATGCTGTAAGAGAACAAATACATTTATCATGTAATATAATTCAATACGGTATATATTTACCTAATAATTTAAAAATGGTATTATCTATCTATTTAATTTTTGTTAAGTAAAGTTAATGATTTAAAATAACACCTTAATTAAAATCACTATCAAATATTCACTTTACTTGCTAACAAAAAGATGACCAATAAAAACTGACACAGAGAGAAGGGCTTATTTTGATTAATGGAAGCGGATTTGATTCAGTGTTGTTTTTCGTATAGGATTCCATTTTTTTTCTTCGCTCGAATGAAAATGTCTCATAATAAATCAAAACACTATATACACAGAATGCCATAAATCATTTGTTTCGCACCGTATCGCTACTGGGCACTCGCTACAGCCAAAAGAATAATAGTCTTCCAATACAGACGATTCTCATCTACCGGAGATAATGGAAAACCCACTCAGAATCGTCTGCACTGCCGGAATTTCTATTCTCCGTCCCTGACTGGGACGTACTTATCTCTCAAGAAGTCCCGGCCAATGCGGTGCTAATGAACATCTTAGCACCATTATTTTGCAACATCAGATAGACTTCTCCCCAGGGAGTTCTCCCAAAGGAGCGATCTATCATTGGAGTCTAAAGCAGTGCGCCGTCCTTCAAAGGAAGGATACTCAGTTTTGATTTTGGGTTACTTATAATGGAAGCCTGATTGGTGGCCCCAATTAGTGCCAAAGGAATGTTAATTTTTGTAAAAGTGGTGACAAAATACCCCCTGAATGTTGAAATTAATAGATTGTTTGAAGTTTTAGTTATTTGATCTTCTTGCCGCTTTTGGTAAATAATTAGCTTCCCAGGTTGTGCTTAGCATCAGTCAGATGTAGCTTTATTTTCATGGTTTCCTCAAAAAATATTTCTAATCGATGTTGACATTTAGCCACTTAATTGTTATAATTAGAAAATATCTATTTTATATAAAAATTGTCTGCAATTGAGGATCCATAGAACAACTGAAATTTTTTATGTATTCCTTTTAATTATAGAATTTGGGATTAGCTTAATTGTTGTTTAACCCTTTAAATACAGTGTTTAATTCGCAAAAATGCCTAAAAGAGTCCACCGTCCCCTTAAAACTATATAAATGTATAAAGTTTTATAAAATTGTGATATATGAATGCACATCCATTGACGACTGTCATATATAAAAATACGCTTAAAACATAGATTATCTATTGACAATAGTCTGAATACAAAACAGTCTTGCTAAATCACTTATTGACGACAGCTAGACTTAAAGGGTTAAAAGTATAAGAATATGATAAATCGATGCATAACGGTGTATGGACAAAACTTTAAGTGGTTTATCGGTGCCCTTCTCGGAATTTTACTCCTGTTCTTTCCATTATGCACATAAACCTTCTTAGTTCTTTGCACTATATCAATTTAATTGATATTATTTAAAGAATAAAATATGTGATAGTATAAACTTTTTAAAACTTGTGGAATAAAAACTAGCTATTATTTCATATTACTTTTCTTAAATAAAGATGTTCAAGTTTATCGAAATTTTTAGTTGTGATGCATATGCCTGGTATCACGTGAACAAAAATCACTACATTTCTAATATTGCAGTACAACTAATCATTTTAAACATAATGTAAACAAGGAAATGATGAATGTGGGAATACTTCATCCATATTCATGGTGAATTAAATCAGGCTTCTAATATGATAAGGAAATCCCGTATAGTGAAAGCATTGAAACCGCTACCATATTCGAACTCGAGATTTCGTCCAATCTCCACGTTTTGATCTCTTTCAGTTCGGAATACATATTTTTGGTATTATGTCTGTCTGTTCTAATGCTTATGAACATTGTTACCTCAAAAAAGCTTCGAGCTAGAAGAAGAAAATTATTGGTTAT
>JAPMOR010029015.1:0-19126 GCA_026543865.1 Argiope aurantia
TATATATATATATATATAATTTTGATAGAAATTTTATGTTAAGATCGCATACAAAATTTCACCCAACTAGCGTTTTTGATTTATCAATTTCATAGGCAGACTGGTAGATCGATGGACATTCACCTAAAAATATATTTTCTGAAATGTAGAGATTCATCAAAATCTCTGCGTCAAATTTTCTGGCAATGACAATATTTTCGAGGGGGGAATTGAAACAATTTTATGTTTCTGTTGCCACATCAACTAAGAAAGAAAATAACATTAAAACAAATACTGCAAAAACTATATCGCTAGGATTTAAATACATGCAACAAAAATATATTCTCTTAATAAAAAAATATTTACATTTATTACAAGATGTTTCAGTTTCGCGTGTGTTATCTGATTCTGTGCATGAACCGAAGGATCATGCCAGAATTTTGATACTCGTGTATTTTTATTTACCTTTTGGTAATATGACAGATTGTAGTGGGCATTCATTTTTTTTTCACGGTATACGTTATATTGTCACGCGAACTAAACGATTTTGTTCCCAGATTTGTTTTGCAAAATAGTACAGTTCAAACATGGTACTGCTTAAAAAAATAAATAAATAAAATCCGGTAGTGGTAAAGTTTAAAAGAAAGGTAAATCTCAAAAATGCTACAAAATGGGATTATCAAATGATTTCATCTGTATTTTTAGTTAGTTAGTCAGGTTTTTAACTCTTCTCTCTTTTGCAATAGTTTTATTTGAAAGAAAAAAAAAATGCTTTGATGGCTTCAACAATAAATTTAAAACTTTTTTTCGATCCAAAGTAATCACTTAATTAGGAAAAGTCAATAGAAAAATTAAGTATTTATCCAGTGGCATAGCGGCACCCATTGCAATATAACCTATATGGCACCCTTTGCAAAATATGAAATTTTTTCACCCCCATTCTTTATCAGTAGTTTCGAAAAGGCAAATGACACCTGGAGATTAGCATTTCTTTTTACTTTTATTTATTTATTTATTTTGCCTTTCATGATCTTTTACTTAAAAAAGTGACTCAAAATCACTAATATTTTGCCATCAAGGAGCAGCTCAAGACTTGTGCACAGAATCTGAATACTTAATTGTTTCCCTTTCTTCTCGGTCATTAGGGTGCGGTATTGATCAAAAATAAACAAACAAAAATAAGTTTAGTTAAATTTGTTATCTTTATGAAATCTCTGCGAAATTTGTTAATGCAAAGTAGTATGCTAAAATACAGAAATGTGCACGACGAAAAAATTTGCTCCTACAATACATGATCCAAAATTCTTGAGCATGATCTCTTTCAGGAACTAGGAATATAATACAACAAATCTTATATCATATGTTGACTTTTTAGCATCAGATAGCATAAATAATTATTAAAGTTGCAAGGACTTCTTGAGATTTTTGTCTTTTTTAACGCAAAATATTTCATAAAATCATCTTGTTGTAACAGATTTCATTAAAATCTGCAATTTGCCTAATTTCAATTCACTTTCAATCATCTTGAATCAATATTCCATTTTCTGAATTATTTTTTAAGTTAAAGTAAATTTATTTTGGTCGAAATGTGAAATAATGGGGGTGATCCCCCCCCAAGGGACTCAACTGGCAAAAATGGATAAAATTAAACATTCCTCAAGTCGCCAAATTTTCTTAAAGAAGAAGAAACATTTTTGGAAAAGGTTTTCAGTGTTTTGGAGCAGAAAAGTTTAGAAGTGCAGACCCATAATTAAAATAAGCAATCTTCCTTTTCATTTTTTTAAAAATATAAAGCCTGCATATTTTTTAAATATTTTTTAATGAAATCGTTTGGCTAAAACAATTTAATAATTCTTTAATCAGACATTCAAATATTGTCTGATATTATAAAATTTTCTTTAATTACAAAGCAATGTTTGTAAATTATTAATGAATAGAAAACTATGTTTTTTATTTTCATCGAACATAAATACTCTTGTTCTAATATTTATCTAGATCGAAGATTCTAGATCTTTGATTAGAATAATTCTTCTAATCGAAGATAAATATTCTTCTCTAATTCAAGAACGTTATAAAAGCTTAAAATCGTATGCATTTTGCGGCCCTAGGCAATGACGATTATAAGACTTCTCATTTAATAAGTTGGTCTATTTAATTTGAAATTTCAGAAATACTTTAAATTTAATCAGTATGCAGATAACAATTTATTTGGGTTAGTTTTTTTTATTTTATTGACTTCGTGAAAATGTAGATGCTATTTATTTATTTAATTATGATTCATATATGACTGTGAGGCATCTACAATTATATATAATATCATTTAAGTAAGCTCTCGGCATTTTTAAATATAAATATAGTTAAAAGAACACAATAAAATACTTGACTAATTACACTTGGAAAAGTTATCCTGCTATTTTATCCTAATAATATTATCTTTAGATTCCTTAATTAATTGGATTTGAGTTTCCGATGGATTTTTTTTTTATGTGACAAACAGTTTGGTTTAAAACAATTTAGAAATTCTTTGATCAGGCATTCAAATATCGTCCAATATTATAAAATTTTCTTTAATTTTGCAATTTTTTGAAAATGTAGAAGTTATTTATTTATTGTGACTCATGCATGACTGGAGTATATACACATTTGTATGGAATATTATTTAAACAACAGCTCAGCATTTTAAAATACACAATAATTAAAAGAATACAATTAAACATTTGACTAATTACACGTGGAAAAGTTATCTTGTTATTTATTATCCTAATAACATTATCATTAGATTTCTTAATTTAGAGAATTTGAGTTTTCTATGGATATTTTTATATGACAAGTTGTTTGGTTTGGTTAAGTTGCCCTAATATTATCCTAATAATATTATCGTCAGATTTCTAAATTTATAAAATTTATTCCATTAATAATTATTTGCGTTTTTCTACAGATTTTTTTTATATGAGAAATAATCTCATGAAATCTTTTCAATCGACTTGCCCGTGGCATTCTGTAGTTCATACACCTTATGCAGCAGTCTGAACAATTTAAATAGAAATTCTCCTGTTATATGATATGTCAAAAGATACGGCAAATATGATTATTAATAATAAAAGTTAAACACGGAAAAAATTTATAATCGAAAAAAGAATTCAAAAAACATATTTTAAAAAGAAGAGAAATTCTGCGAATATCTTTAAGATAAGATATATACTTTTAAATTAAAATCTACCAATTCAAATAAATACGATGTCATTGAATTCGATGGTTGGAATCTTGAACTCACCCCACAACAAAATACATTCCTCCTGCCCCCCGACTTCCTTTTCTTATATATATGGCAGATTATAGACTACAGTGCAGAATTCGCCATCTACTGAAAAATGGACAAATTTTGCAAAATTTGAAAAGAAAAATAAGTGGGATATCAGCAAATGAATGCAATAAAACGAATTTAATTGCCGTAAAGTAGAAGAAATAAATTTGAAATTTACTTCAATTTATTAATGATAATAATATACTTTTATTAAATACTCACTAATGCTTATCCTTACGCCTATTTCGCCGTCTCAGGCCAGATTTCACATGGTAAAACTGAGTGTAAGCTAAAAAATATAAGTAATGAGAGATAAAAGTGATACTTTAATATAGCAGATTGTTTCGAATAACATGTTAAACTAAGTGCACTCATGACTTTTTTTTATTTAAATGACAAGTTCATCTGTAGTTAAGATGGAAAATAATCATATGTAATCAGTATGTGATTTGTATCCAAATATTTTCTCCGAAAAAAATGATTTTAGAAAAAAAAAGGTTTGCATATAGGTAAAATTGAAAAATATGCATATGTAATCAGTTTACGATTCGTATCCAAATATTTTCTTCGAAAAAAACATAATTTTACACACACACACACACAAAAGGCAGAGCGAAGCTTGATTTTCTAGATCTAATATTCTATATTGATAAAAGGCTTTTTTTTTTTTTTTACTTCGGGAATCAAGAACTGTTGCATTGGCTTTAGATAACAATATTATTATGATAAAACATGATTTTATATATACACACACACAACCGCTCAGCGAAGTTCATCTTTCCAGATATAATATTCTATATTGATAAAAAGAACTTCTTTTCTGGAATCAAGAACCCTTGCACCGGCTTTGGATAACAATATCACTATGATAAAAATTAAGATGTATATTGGTAAGTTAAGATAATAGTAACCATATAAATCAGTTAAAACCCAAAAGTTTTATGTCAATTTATTTTATGAAGTCAAAATTGTGTAAAATGTGTGGCAACGTCTATCGCATTTGCGACCCTTTCAGTATTGTTCAAAGTGGTAAACTTCCCTTCTCGTTCAATCCACTCGGAATTTTTGCTTGCAGTACTTAAGCACAGTGGGAGAGGGTTGATAACTACTGGAACCGTCATCATTAGCATTGACAAGTGTCATTTCTATGTTTGACCCTTTCAAAATACGGAAGGAAAAGGGTAAAGTATTATCGATGGGGTTTTATTAGTACATCACCGGGGGTCTTGTACCTCCCACAGACAGCCGGCACAAGGGTGAGAGTAAACTTGTTTGCAGTCAATAATTTAAAGGAAGTGATGGATTATGGATCAATAATCAAGCTTAACTCAGAAGTGTCTCTGAGAGGCGTTTGACATATATAGGGTTCGATTTAGATGTGTGCATAAATTTTCAGCACGTTGACTGCCAAATAAATTTGAACAAATATTGTTCGTTCACCAGAAGTTGGCACTTGACTCCGCCCTCGTCACGTGGGATCAGACGATACTATTTCGATGATTTCGGAAGGAGAAAGTGATCAGTGTCAAGAAAGGTTGCCAATTGGCGATCGTTAGCTTTTACCCTTTTTTATATTATCATTTCAGTGAGACAATTGACGAATTCCATGAGTTATTGACTGACATTCAACATACCACACAAAATGTACATCTTTTAAGAGATTTTACCCTTAATTTGTTGTCTTTTTCTAGCTGAAAACAATGCTGAATAAAATCTTTGTTTTCAGCTGATCAAAATAAATAAATAAAATCTAGCCATAAGAATATTTATTTTATATTAGCTTGGCATATGCTGTCTGTAATGTAAATATCAATAACACTAACCACTTCTTTTAAAATTGGAAAATATTTTAAAATTTTTTTCATTACTGCATACCAAATTATCAAGAAAAATTTCTAAAAAGAGATAGACATCAGTTTTATCAATACTACCATATTTTATAAAACAATTTATTATTTTATGTTTAATCTGTGCAATATTAAAAATAGATAGTTCAAATTTAAAAATAATATACAATACTTAGTATTGTTAACACTGAAATTTTGTTGCTGAAGTTGACATTTCCATTTATAAAATCTATTAAAAGTTGCAAAAAATATAAATTTGTTTAAAAAATATTTTTCTTAAATTTGATAAATAAGTTACAGTTATTATTTTTTGGAATGAGACATAATTCAGTATCTAGTTATAATGAAGAATCCTGATTTAAATTATTTCATGAATAAAAATAGTATTTAAAAAATTGCATTACCTTTGTAATATTAGAACTTGTATTTATTAGAACTTGCTAATAAATAAACCATCAACTAGGCATTTATTCATACTTGTATTTATTTGAACTTGCTAATAAATAAAACATCAACTAGGCATTTATTCATACTGCTTGAACTGATTAAATTTTATTCAAATGTTTCTAATTAAAAATAACCAAGACATTCTTAACAAAGGAAATGAAAACTGTAGGAATTAGAATTAATGCTGATTGTCATAACTATCATCAGTGTCATCATCACTAAAATTGCTCTCGGTATCAGAATCCGAATTGATGATGAAAGAAATGTTTTCCACGATTTCTTCGACAATGCCGTCAGTTTCCCAATACTTTTTTCAATGTGTTCGATATGTTTGCAATGTTTTTCCCATCTCATATTTCCAATATTTATCATGGCTTCCGAAGCAAGACATTCAAGACGTTGAAAACTCATGTCGGCAGTCGCATTTCTCTCTCGCACGTAACGTTTAACATCCGCCCAAATTAATTCTATTGGGTTTAAGTCACAGTGGTATGGGGGAAGTCTCAAAACATGATGACCTTGTTCTTTTAGAATTTCGTCAATGAAACATTTTTTTTTCCGCCACTTGCATTTGCAGCAATCAGTTCAAGTAACTGAGCTTTTCGCATTTTTTTAACATAGCTTTTTTTCCAACCAGGCCCACATTTTATCCTTTTTTTAGCTTTTTGTAGGTACGGGATCCATCACTTTTGTGTGATAAGCTGCATTATCCATAACTATTACAGAATTCGTTGGAATATTAGGTAGAAGCTTCTCAACTATCCATTTTTTAAAATTATCAGAGTTCATCTGCCCGTGATAATCTCCAGTTGCATTTGGAACGAAACCGGATTCTGATCCGGCATGAAGCACAATCAGACGATAACCTGAGCTATCTTTGATGGCAGCGCCAATTTTTTCATCTCTCCAACATTCGGTATCAGAATCCGAATTGATGATGAAAGAAATGTTTTCCACGACTTCTTCGACAATGCCGTCAGTTTCTCGAATGAAAGATTGCTGTCGAACCACGTTTCATCTATATAAACTATGTTCCTCTTTGCTTCTCGGAATTTTTTCATTTCTCTAAGAAAACGAAATCTCCAGGCTACAATGTGCGATCTTTCAATTAAGATCTGTCTCTGGTTTCTGCAACGTTTGTACTGAAAACCTGCAATGTGGAGGTATTTCCATAGAGTTCCTCTTTTCCAAGGAAAATTTATTCTTTCCTTCACCACGGGAAGCAATCGAGATAAATATGGAATTTTGTTTGCATAAAACTCATTCACAATATTTCGAAGAACACACAGATCAAAATTGTCCAATATTTCATTTCGAGTCTCGGGACGCTTTCGATGTTTCCCCGGCGTAGATAACTGTCCATTTGTAGAAGTATCTTCATTTTTAATTCTCTTAATTGTTCTAAGTGAAACACCAGTCGCTGAAGCAGCACGTTTTTGGGCTTGGGAAAGGGGAAACAAAAGTGTTCCAGCTCTAGCCTCATCTTCACAAAATTTAGTAACATTATTTATTATATTTCTCTCTTTCGAGTGAATAGTTCGTCCTTTTAAAGACATTTTGCAGTTGTTTGCTTTGAAAAAAAACAGTTTTTGAAATTAAATATATATTATTTATTAATAACTAGCTAGAAGAATGAAAAGTGCGACAGCAGACGATAAAACAAAGTAAGTAATAGAGTATAAAGAGTAAACATTCGCCGTTTGGCGCGCATTTAGGATTGTCTCATTAACAAGAGTGGGGGAATTTGCACGTCTCTCCCGCGCTGAAATGAACTCTAACTCCAAGAAGGCGGACCGAAGTGCCTTCTCCTGGTGAACATAGAATATATCATTTGTAGGTTATATTGTTACATCTACATAAGATTCGAACTACTTGCCATCTCCATTCAAACTACTTGCCAATTTTAAAAGCGATTTTTTCTCTTTGGAATAAATAAATAAAGCGATTTTACTTTTGTTTTATTTTAGTAGCTTTATTTTCACTTATTTCATTTCGATTTTGTTTACAAAAAAACTGTACTTCACAAATGTAGAAACAAAGAATTGAATGAATTCAATTCATTTATCTTTCTATAAGAATAGAATTTTTCCAGAAGCTAGATACTTTTTTTTGTTTGTTTGTTTTTGATATGTTGGCATAACAAATGACAAACGAGAATTTTCTTCTTATAATTTTTTTTCGAAACTTCTTTATGTATCTCTTATCACAGACACTGTACTAAGGTTATTCATAAAAAATCTAAACATTGGATCTAAATGACTATTTATAAAATATTTTTATGATTTATGTAATGCTTTCTCTCCAACCTGTCTTGACATCATAGATAATTTCGTCCTTTTGTCCCTGCTTTTTATTTTTTACTAGCTGTTACCCGATGCATTGCTGCCGCGGAAGAAATAATTTTGGAAATATCGTTTGAAATTTGGAATAGATGTCTTGTTTAATTAGGAATGATGGAAAGAATGATATTTATTTTTTTGCTAACAATGAATACATTCACTGAAATCGAATGATATGTAAAAAAAGAAGTATAAATAATATTATTCTATTACTTTGACTTTATTATTCAAGTATACTTTAAACAGTACTTTTTTGTTTTCCGTCATGCAAAAAACAAATAAATTTCTTGGCTATCCCGACTCGTGAGCATCCAACATACAACTGATCATGTGAAAAAACATAAATTTTCTTGGTTCAAAGCAATAAGGTGGCTAATTTTTATAGCCATCGGATGAACGGTACGGCAACACATAAAATACGAACAAACAAAATATCATTTTTATATATTAGATTAATTTTATTATTATTATTATTTTCTTTTTATTCGTCCGTTTTTTTTCCCTTGATGTATATTTGTTGGACATTTCCGGAATTTTGATACTTTTGAATCTTTTATTTTGAATGACTGTTTACATTCTGTTCTTGGCGATTCTTAATTCTGCACGATATGTATTACTAGTAAAAATGCTGAAAAATTTACATATTAGTGATCACTCTTTATATGATATGATCTTTGCTGTATTGACATCCTACAGTTTTATAATTTCGTTATGCTCGGGATTATGAAGAGTGGCGAATGTTTGATTAGATAAAGTCCTAAGACCAGAACTTGGAATCCTAGGTAGTTGCCTAGGGTCCGTGGGCTAAAGAGAGATTAAGACAAGTCAATTGCAAATGTCAAGTACCTAATTTCTAAATAAGCAAATTTATAAAAAAAATTGTAAGATTCCTTGATAATGAAATATGACATATGTACTCTGAATTATTATAATAAGTTGGACTATTAATTTCACTTTTATATTTTTTATTCATTTGACTTTTTATTTTGTATTCAACTTGACAAACCTTTAACATAATAGTTTTTAATGTTATGTTTGTTTGAAGTGCATTATTTCCTTATTTTTATATCATGATAGTTTAATTCTTTTATTTTTATAAGTTAGGAGATAATTAATTACTTATTACGGTTAATTTATCAAAAATTAAACTAAAATAGATCATTAATGTGTTAATTAAGCTATAAATGCGTTGAAATGTGAAAATAAATTCACTAGTAATTAAAAGAGAGACCTCATAAGCAATGCCTAGAGTCGCAAAATGCATAAATCAATCATTGATTGTCATAGTTTAATGTTGCTACTTTATTTTTTTAAGTATTGCTCTATTTTTTTCATTTATTATTATATTTGGAAATTTTATTTGTTTAAAAGATTTGGTTGTGTTCATATAAATCAGGAAAATTTCTTTACTAAAATAATATTTCAGAGAATTTTTTCCAAAATTGCGTTTATATATTTATGACTAAAATATTTACTTTCTCTATATATTTTGAAATACTTTGATACTGTAGCATAGGCAGTATTCATAAGGCAGTGAATGCACATCCTTAGCGTTGATATTCAATTTGGGTCACAAGTTTTGTAGAGCAATCGTTTCCTCTGTAAGAAGAGCAAATTTATGTCCCATAATAATGTCAAAATCCAGTGTGCTTATGCCACATATTAATGCCAAAATATAGCACGTTTATGCTACATATTAATTTCAAAAAGTATACATGCATGCTACATTTTAAAATTCATCATAAAAATGTTAATTAATAATACCTATATCCCAGACACTATTTATTCTTGTTAAACTATTGATGGCGATTACAGTGGGATAATCATATATTTTTCTCTGGAGCTACTTATTCTTGTTGCCCAGCTGTATATATCATTCCATTTTGTGAAATAAGTATTCTATTTTTATAGAATAAGTATAAGCCATTGTTTCTCTTTATTTCAGTTGCAACCAGGGCTGAATTATCAAATACGCAATAGCCTAAGAACCATCCAACTACAGGAGGCTCCAAAACCTATTCATATTTTTGCAGTATTTACTAGTTTTGTACTCACATTTCGTTTTTAAAGGCTATGTACTCGAACTAAAAGAAAATATATTTTAAATTTCACAAAATTACAGTGAAGATTATGTCAGATTCTCAAATTCGCTAGTGGATCATTGCGAACCAATCTCCCATCCTAGCATTTACTAGAATGTCACATAAACAAGTCACAACATTAATCTTAGTCAACGAAGCCTTTTTACTTGCAAGACGGAATTCTGGGAGCACAGCTTACATGTAACATGTTGTTAAAATGGACCAACCCCCTTTCTGAAACGGCATTGTGATAGTTCCCCTTGAAGAAGATATTACGACCCTCCCTCAGAACAAAGCTTTTCTTTCTATGAACTCGGTTCGGTGGGCTAAATGCGTCTCCAGACAGAGAAAGGGGGTGGGGAATCCAATTGTCGAAGTTCTAGTTTTGAAGTGAAGTAAGCTAAAAGGTCTGTAATCTGTTATGTCTGATATGATGGACAATGAGATGAAAAACTTGAATAGACATCTTGAATGGATATAATTCATTGAGAGAAAAGAATTTGAGTGGAAGGAATTTAGTAAGATCAGCCTTGAAACCCTTCCGAATTTCCCACGCCCTTCTACCTGCTGCAATAACAATGTCCGACTCAAATTTCCAGAGACTAACTAGTATTCCATTCAGGTAATGTGTCGCCTGACGAACTACGTGACACTCGACTGTCTGCCATATAAATGTCAAGAGAGATGGATGATGTTTAAACAATGATGGCGGCTTAGTGACTGTCCCTGAATCAAACGGACAAAAAGTTGCAAGCGGATCCATCACAAATATTTCAGTAATTGGAATGATTTTTCAAATTCACTTTTCATTCACTTTTTCGTAAACTCACGCCTTCCTCCGTGTCCTGCTGTAAGGAAGGTCCGTCTCTAGCGCCAGGCGTCTGGAAATATACTCAATGCCTCGAGTTGCCTGACTGGCTGTATGCTATTCATTGTTTGGCCACATAAAGGGCAAGGGAAAGAATTGCATTTAAATATTAATTGCGGTTTGGCGACTGCTATCGGATAAGATAATACAATTCTAACAGGTCATGCAAGTCAAACAGAAAGGGGTCTACATGAATAATTTTAATCTCTTGATTGCCATGGCCGCCGAAATTAACTGATAAACGGGAGATACACATTTCCGGCACCAATATCAACGGAGGAAGATGCGAAGACTTCGCTTTTTGTCTGCAAATATGAGGAGGAGGAGGACAAATATTAAAATACTATGACAGAGGAGTCACTCACCTCTTATAATCTATTTGTAGTGGCTCCGCAAAAGTAAATAAAGGGGTATGCTTCTGACAATCAGATTGTTGATGGCAGCTGTTGTAAAGAAAATATAACTGCATTTATTTTACTACATGAAGTTCAGATGTGATGGATAGGTAGGGAAAATAATAACAAAATGATACAGACTTCAGTTTCATCGCTACCGATAAAATCTGGTTGGCTGAGCCTCTAGATTTTGTGACTGAATCTCTGATATCGGATAACACACGCACACACACACACACGAGCGCGCGCGCGCGCGTGTGTGTGTGTGTATTTGTTGACGGTATACAGAATGAATTGTTTAAATGAGAAAGATACCAAATTCAGCACATATATGTTTTTTAGGGTAAAAAACTTCGCCTCATAGAGATTTTTTTTAAATTTTAATTAAAACTAAGCAACAGCGAAACATTTTCCTTCGATAATTGTCGAAATTTTTAATGCGAAAAAAACCCCCCTTATTTTTGCATCATTTTAAAATTTACAAAGTCATTCTTTTAAAAGTTTAAAATTAATAATTTAACTGACTTAAAATATGTCTTCTTATTTTAAAAATTAAAAAAATATTTTTTACTTAAATTTTAACAATGGAGTAAATTATTCCATAAAATTCAATCCTTTTTTCATTGTTCCATCAAATAGTTAATCAAGTGATTTTCTTCCACCACTGAAAGCTAGGGAAAGGTGTTTTTTTTATGTTTATCCATGCAGTTAATATAGAAATAACGAAATGAACTTGAAATTAGATATTCATTAAACAATGAATAAAGCAATTGTATGGCAATAAAATAACAGGTTTCATATATCTGTCAAAATTCGACATTTAAAATTACTTTGTTGAAGGATTCATAAACAATGTCACGAATAAGAGATTTGATAGAAATTAAATATGTACACTATTCGCGGCGAAAAAAAACTGACAGCCAAGAGTGACTAGTTAACATTATTAATATTTTTTTGAATGACGAGATACGTGTTAACATCAATGGGGCCAATTTTAAATAATTTTTATAAGAACTGCCGTGAAAAGTACTTGACAGCAGTAAAGGAACAATTTACGTTTCAGCTTATAGATTTTGTGTATCAACGAGTCGCTAAAATATCATCAAGCTTTAATTATTTGTAAAGTATTTACTAATTATTCTGTAATTTGTTTTGAATATTTAAAATATGTATATATATATTAACTTTTTTGTGTGCCAAAACTTAATTGCTCCAATTACCTGTCATTGAAATTCCTAACTTTCATAAATTTTGTCAAATATCAAAAAAATTTACAAAATCGTCTTTCCATTATGCTACATTTTCGAAATTCCACTAAGACTTTAACTTAGACAAACTCTCTTTGTTTAAAACTTAATCTGAATTGGCGTATTAATATACAATCGTTTGATCTGCAATAAAAATAAAATTCGGTATTTTAACAGGTAATAAAGTATGCTTTTTTTGCGGCATCCGATAAATGTTGCTGAAATGCGCGGGGAGCCAGAGGAGAAGAAAATGCGCCCAAATGCGGGTATATGTCTCTGTGAAATTCTTCATTAGGTGTCTGTTTTCCAAGCCAGAGATAAAAGGATGCCAGTGATTGTGGATGGTTGACACAATTAAAGTTTTAGTAAACTTTACCATTCCTTAAAATTTGGCTTATGAGTTCCATATCATCCAGTTTATCTAAGGTTTGTGAAATATTTATTGAAGTACACTTGCTTACAGTAATTTGAAACTGCAATTTTCTCGGACAACATTTTTTTTTATTTAGCTTCTATAATTCAAGAATTGTTGTATATTAATGTATATGCTTAAGATTTATGCAATGTAGTTATCACCAGGAGTGGATTAAAGGGAAGATACATCAAGGGATTCAAAAAATAAAATAAATCGAGACAGATTACTAGATTAATCTGTATACGCATTTTTTTTAATTGTAAAATGAAAACGAGCTGTATATTTTGAAGGCTAACAAACTCATGATAATCAATATAAAAAAAATCTTAAGACAAAAAAGTTTCAATGATTAAAAATTTGAGAGGAAATTATTTTAAAACTTAAAAGCTGACAATGATGCACAAATGCAATGCTGAAATTTTTTAAGGTTCACCAAGAATTTTAGAGCCAAGAATCATCAAAACGACCCTTTGAAACGAATCCAAATACTTGTTTTATTCAATCAATAAAGTCACTAAAAAAGTCGCTGAAAAAATAAATCGCCTTATTATTAGCATTTCTCATACAATAGACATCCAAAATTAATGTAAAATTAAAATTAAAGCAGCAAAATTCTCATTTATTTTACATTTGAGTACACTTATTATCCCAAGCATATAACAATATAATTTTTTTTAATTTTTGAAATTTCCATAATTTAGAATAAAATGTCAAAATTAATTAATTAGATTAAAATTCTTTTTTAAATTTACATAAAAAATAATGAAGAAATCGAATGTCATAAATCTGAAATGCAACAAAACATCAAGAATAACATCAAAATCCGGAATAAGCTCTTCTAATTTCAACACTACACCAATTAAGGAAAAAGGATTTAAAATCAAATCATAAATGAAAATGATTGAAATCCTTTGACAAAAGAGGCTGATAATTTTAGGAGCATTTCGAGTGGAATAAATTGAAAGAAACTTTACTCTCAATGCCTTAATTATACAAAAATCTGACTGAAATTTCCTATGTTGCACAGGATGAAATTACCACATTTTAAATTTAATATATATATATATAGTTTGATTAATTTTCATAAAATTTTTATTAAAACTTTGCTTGTACTTAAGTATTTGCGATCAAATTTTAATTATGTAGTCGTCCAATGAGATGGAAAACAAACGCTTTTTTATTAACTTTTTTTAATTCAAACGAGTTAATAGCAAGTTTCTTATATTTCATAAAATATAGTACACAAAATCTTTCCTTTCTCTACAATTTTATTTTTTAATAAATAAACTCTAGATTTTTTTTTTCTAAACCAGGAAAAAACGCGTCAAAAATATTTTAAAATATAAAATAGGAATATCAGAAATTAAGGTAGAATTTTTCAAAGCCTCATGGTTGCCTAGCAACGAGGTATCTATAAATTTCCTTATTTTATTATCGTCTGCACTTATTTAATTATTTATTAAATTTTGAAAAAAAAATAGCTTTGTGAAACCAATTTGGTATAGTTCAAATGGTAAAATTTTGAATCCTAAGCTGGTATAAAAATATCTGTATTTCTTTTGAGGTAATTCACTTCGAAGTTATTGTGGAAGCGTGGCAAAATTTCGTTTAATTCCAAATTAATTCAGTTAATAATATGGTCCAATTGTTTAGGAGCAGATATGGAATATGAAAACATAGCCACAATGATTTTTATTTACATTAAAATTTCAGTCATAACTGCGAACGGATACAGACAGATTTCCGAATTTTTTAATTTCTTAAATTTAGGCATTTGTGGTATAGCAATACTTATTTCTTTTAATCATTTCCTCAGAATGAATGTATTATTCCAGTATTAAAGAATCTACATTATCCGAACCTTTATCAACCGAGGTATTTGTTAAGCGAGCTGGTACCATATAAAAACACATCATTTTTTACCCCTTTAAATTAAAGGTGACAAGTTTTTCAATAAACATAGTTTCTGTTCTTACTGGAGTTGATTTTTGTGATGCAAAGGCTTATAAATACTCTTTACCAGTAGATTATTTTAAATATATAAAGAAATTTTTCTAGACAGAATAAAAATAAATAACAGTTTCATTCTTAAACTTTTGATATGAACAAAGTCCATCTAATTTCCTTTAAAATAATGTTAGGATGATGAAAAGATGGCCCAATGGTCAATCGGATAGCGTATGCAATTTTTTTGCATCCAAAAATCATATCTATCCTCAACACGCTCCTATTTATTCCAGGTAATACAGATTTTTCATTCTAGTAATATGATAAATTTCATCTCTCTTGTTCTTTGCGTTTTTCCCTTTTCATATATTTCTACATATACATATTATTTATATATTTGTACATATATGTGTATTTATATATTTCATATATTTATACATATTTCATATATTTGTATGTACAGTGGCTCCCAAAAGTGTTCGTACACCAACAATCAATTAAAAACCTTATTATTTACCATTATATATTCTTATTTTTACATGAAAATTTTTTCATAGCATATTTTTACAGTTCTTAATAAAGCAGTGAAGAATAAATTTTAATTAAGATGCACATTACTTTTTAAAAAATGACAATAAATAAAATTGCACAAAAATAGGACACAAAAGTGATCATACACTTTAAAAAAACATCACTAAATATGAAATTTTCTAAATTTTTATAAATGTTTAGTATTTAGTAGGATATCCTTTATAACAGCTTTTAAACGTTTGGGCATAGATTTAACTAAACGGGCGGTTACTTCTGCACCGATCTTGTTCCATTCTTCGATCATTACTGATTTCAGCTGAATTTTGGATTTAATGTCGTGACTTCTTATTCGCACCTCTAATTCTTTCCAAATATGTTCTATAGGGTTTAAATCCGGTGATTGAGCTGGTGTTTTCAGGGTTTGAGGGCAATGATAGAGGCAAAAAAGACGAGCATTCATGGCCGTGTGCTTAGGATTTTTGTCTTGGTAATACACAAAGTTGTTTAAAATGCCCAATTTTTGTGTTGACACTTTTAAATTATTATTGAGAATATTTATATAAACTCTATGATCCATTATACCCTCAATGAATACTAAATTGCCTACTCCAGTCGCTGACATATACTCCCAAACCATGACACCTCCACCGCCATGCTTTACTGTTCCAACTAAATTCTTGGGATTAAGTTCTTCATTTTTTTTCCTCCATACAATGATTCTCCCATCCTACCCAAAGATGTTAAACTTACTTTCATCTGCAAATAAGACACGATTTCAATAGCTCTTTGGCTGGTTTATAATAGATTTGGCAAATTTAAGCCTAGCAATTCTGTTTTTCTGACTTACAAAGAATTTTCTTCGTGCAGAGCGGCCATGTATACCAGCATTCCGAAGAATTCTACGAATAGTTTCACAGGAAATAGAAGTTCCATTCGATTCATTATATTGTGAAGTAAACTTTATTGCACTCAGACGTGGATTTTTTAGAAATTTACTCACAATATTTCTTTGACTTCTAACCGACAGAATTTGAGGGCGACCATTACGAGGCTTGTTTGCAATCCTTTTTCCCTCTCTGTAAAGTTTTATTATGCTTTGCAGCGTTGAATGAGGTAGATTAGTTATAGTTGCAATGCCTCTAATTGATTTTCCAGCTTTAAAATGAAATATAATTAATTTTCGTACGTCTAAATTCGTTTCTTTACGAATGCGCGTCATATCTAAGAATAAAGTAAATAGAATAAATAATTGTGATATTAAATACTGAAATCAAATGATTTTAGTGTATTTTTCAATTAGAAGAAAAATAAGCCGCAAAAGATATTTTTCTAATGAATTTAAATAAATAATGTTTGGATGTACGAAGACTTTTGTGTTCTAATTTTGTGACATTTTTTATTTATTTATTTTTTAGAGCAATACTACTTGATTTTTTATAAAAATATTTGTTCAGTTTTATTAAGAACTATTTAAAGATGCTATTTAAAAAAAAAACCAACTAATAAAATGCTTTATTAAGAAGTATAGAACACAATTTCTGCAAATTTCTTTAGTGTACGAACACTTTTGGGAGCGACTGTATACATGAACGAAATATACAAAGAGAAAGTATTATAGTTGTCAGGAAATTTAACCTGGAGATTTAGAAGACTGAAAATGTTTTATATTTCCTTGAATCTAAAAAACATAAGTATGGAATTAAGTCTGTTTGAAAAATGATAATTCAAAAATGCTTTGAGCTAAACTGGTGGAGTTTTTTGTATATGGACTTACGACAAAATTTATAGATTTCTATAGAACTTTTAGAAAAACCCATATACAAAAAAATTGTATATCTGTTTTTCTAGTACAAGTCAAGTGAAAACGATAATTGGCAAACGTAGGAAAATCTCCAGATAAAATTTGTTGCACAGTTTTGGCATCTAAAATGTAGAGATCTGGAACAAGCAATATCTGACGCATTCGTTCAGTATTTTATCCTCAAATTGGAAAGAAATCAGAGTAGAATTGAGATCAAAGCCGTCTTGAGTTATTTTCAATCCATTGTAAACAATGTTTGAAAAGAAAAGTGAGGTGGGCTATTGTATACAACCCATTAAGAATATAATATAATTCAATTAACGGAATCTTTGATAACTCGAATTACAAAATGCATGGAACAGATTCGATTCCTACATTGATTTTCATAAAAAAGCTATTTCTTTGACTGACACACAATGTTTAAATGCATAAAAATAAATAAATAAAACATTTTGAAAGATTTTCCATATTCCTATCTCTCTAGCCTTTCAACACTCATTTATTGTTATTAATAATTGTCTTTTAATACCTTTTATAATTCAAAATATATCTAAAGAAGCCATTACAACAACAGTAAATACAATTAATTTTTGAATCTCGTTTATCTTTTGGCCTCTTGTCCCGTAAGATGATAAAATGGAATAAAATTAGTTTCTGATTTTATCACTTGAATTATATGCTGGTATGAATCTGTCTATTAATTAGCTGTCGGTTTGGTTATTCTTGAGGTGAATATGGTAACTGAAAAGCATAACAGAATATTTCAAGAGCGTCATTTTTTTTCCCTCACCATAACAGTTGGTTTGCATAAGGTATGTGATTAAATTCCAGATGGATTTTTCGATAAACGCTCGAAAATAGTTATATTTTTTAATAGTTACATAAAAAGATCTTAAACATATCGATAAAACCAAAATATATCAATTAAGTAGCAAAGATTTTTTTTTAATTTAGAAGAAAATACTTTTTTTTTGTTTAAAAAGCGGTATAAACCAAAAATATTCTAATTAAAGGTTTATCAGATGATTTGCTCAAAGTTCGGCAAATAGCTTAAAAAATATATTAAAAGTGAGCTGTATTTCTATCCATTCTTTTAATATTGGGGTTCGCTTAATAAATAACTCAAAATTTTCATTTTTTTATATTGTAAAGCACTAAAAGAACTATAAAATATTCCTAAATGAATATATTGCTTATCCTCTCGTTCAGCAAACATTAAGAAATCATTATATGAAATTTGAACAAAAAATATGCATTGGATTTTAATTTATGAAGCGTTTCGTAAGAAAATTCTTTCAAAGATTAGAATTTGAGAACAGAGTATCTAAAGATGTAAAATAGCATTAAAACCTATGTAAATGCAAATAAAAGAATCAGTGTAACTTGCTAAAAAATAGAAACAAAATTATAACGGTTTTTATAAAGAAACCTATTCAAACATTAAGAATATTAAACTAAAAAAAAAATCTTTATTTCTCAAAAAATCGACTTTTCTAAGTAGTCATCTAACTGTTGTTGGATAGACAATCATCTGTATATGTATGCCCGCATGGTAATTCAAAAGCACAATGAGTAAGTTAAATTAAATTTGGCATTCCTTTTGCACCCAAATACAGATCTATGTCAATTTTGATATCTAGTTGATCAACGTATTGGAAGCCGTTGATTGCCTCAAAACACTTGATTCTCTTTATGATTTAAGAAGTAAAATTCATAATCCATTATATTTGAAAATGCTGTTTTAAAAATACACAAAGAGCATATGAAAACGTTATATGCTGTCAGGGTCGGAATACCAAATAGAAAACTGTCAACTAGGCAACTAGGCAATTGCTTAGAACTCCAAAAATTTGAGGAAATCTGAGGCCTTAAATTTTTGCGGTTTATATATATATATATATATATATATATATATATATATATAT
>JAPMOR010029015.1:23423-40512 GCA_026543865.1 Argiope aurantia
AGAAATGTAGCGGATATTCAAAGCCGATTATGGAGTCTGCATGGTTTGTATCGTTCTTGCCAGCAACTTCCTAGAACCTCATTTTACATCTAGGAAGTGAATCTCTCTTGTTTGCGGAAAATGCGAAAAGAGTGATGGTAGTAGTGGTGAAGTGATTCGGTTGTATATTAAACTATTATTGAAATAAGTCAAATGTGTTTAACTGATTGAAAAATGTATTTTTAAATGCTCTTGATAAAAGATTTTCTATAGTTATAAAATGTTATTATAAAGTACACAATAATTTGCACAACACGTTTTTTTTCTCTTATCTTTTGCATTCCTAGTTTCTTGTGGTTAGGATTCTTGGCTTTCAGCCAAGCTGCCCAGGCTTAATTCCGGGAATGGGATTAGCTTTTTTTTAAAGGCAGGATAATGTTTTCAGGTTGACATTCCTTCTATAAATTGTGCAATACAAATATCATTCCAATGCTTAAAAAAGCAGATTGCTTTAGTTACCAAATTTGGTGAGATCTTGGTGGAAAGAGCTCAGTTAAAAAAGATTTTCTTAAAATTTTAATAAGATTTCAGTCATCTAAATTTAAGCGAAATTCTGCAGTTTCTACTCAATAAATTTGAACTTTATGATAAGACAATAACTTAATAACTTTTTAACATCATTTAAAAAATTTTAAAATTTAGATTTTCACTTTTACAAATTTCATTCCCATAATAATTTTTTTTCTTTACTTTTAATACATTTATTTTACATACAGTTTATAAAAACGATTTGTATAGTTCTAACGAAATTCCGATCACTTATATTGCTTCATTTAATTTGCCATTTGCACATTTTCGTCAGTATTATGGTTATGATTTTAAAAAAAGAAAAGAAAAAAAACCTGTATTGGCATCTAACCTAACCTAACCTAATTTAAGCCCAAAGATTTAGTAACATGAATTTTTGAGCATTAAACATCAAGCAAGATATTCTTTTTCGATTTTCTAGGAATGTTATACTTTTGGTCTAGCATTTTTTCTACAGATTACATTTGTAGGCATCGCTACGTCGAAACATGATGGCTGATGCAATCAAGCCTTATGAAGACAAATCAGACAAATCAAGCCTAATTCATTATAATACTACGATGTTTCGGACAAAAGGGTTAATTTTTTTTTTACTTTCTAATCAAAACACATTTTATGATAGCATATTGGGAAAATTTGAAACATCAATAATTGTTTTGAGATTTTACAACCAGCGAGGACTTAATTATGGCCCACTCAGGGAATCTACCCGATCAAGTGAAGATTTTCGGATTTATTGTGTCCAGATCCGATCTTTATGACAAAATAATTGGAAAAAAAGAAGGGGGTCCTCCTTGGAGGGCAGTAAGAAATTTGCTTATAACACATTAATGACTACAAAAACAATGCAATTTATATTTTGAAATCTTACAATGCTATAGTAAAATATTACTGATAAAATATATCAAATTCTGTATCAAATTTTGATTTCAATAAACGGAAGAAAAGGTTATATATTCGCTTTTGTTTATCATATTCTCAAGTCGAAAAGTCCTACATCGAGAATTCAAAAATCTCACATACGGGACTTTGAAAATAAAAATCAGAGCATTTATGGCGTTTACGGCTTTGCCCAAGGTCCAAAGCTTTATGTAGGGGAGGGAGGGAATTTTCTCGTATTTTCTTCTTTTTTAGTGACAGAAGCGAAAAAGTTTTCACTCTTGCTACTCTCTCTGAATGGATTTCGTCCAAAATTCGATAGAAATCTGCAAATTTGATGTTAAGATCGAATACCAAATTTCATCCTTCTAGCTCAAAGCGTTTTGGAGATAATTCACAGACAGGCAGACATAATTCCAAAAATGATTTTTTTTCGGTCTTCTGAGAGATCAGAAACTTTAAGATTCATCAAAATTTTGAGTTCGAATATAATGACGATTCTAAAACATTTTCTTTGTATATTGGAAATACATAGAGGAAAGTAAACATTTCAATCTAAAGTAGACCATAAAAAGCTCAAATTATTGTAGAACGTGATTCTAGCATATTTACTTAGGCAAAAATTGCAAACATTTTTACACAGAAGAAAAAGATACATTATGCTACAAAGTAATCATATCTGGAATAATAAATTTCTGATGACTTCCACTGGATCTTTATACAAAGTCATCAATTATGTTTGACTATTTCTGATAATCTGTTGCTACATAACGAATTTTCTTATCTTTTTGTCCCTCCCTTTCGTCGTTTGCCGTCTGTCTCCATAATCCGTGCGATACTGTCTTATCGATAAATCATCATCCATGTTTATCTCTTGGCATATAGTATAGATTATGGAGGTGAATTCGACTTCGATGTCTACTTGTCTCTCTCTCTCGCTCTGTACTGGAGCTCTACAGAGCAGACCGCTTGACTTACAAGTACCAAATTTAGTACATATACACCTTAAAAAGTTGGAATGTGTACCTCGGAATTATTTTTTTTAATTTTAATTAATTAAAAGCTAAACAAATTTTTGATGTTTTTTTCGCAATAACTTCTGAAAATATTATTGGAAAAGAGAAATCTGCACCGTTACAAAATTCAAATAATTGTCTTTTTCTTGACACAAATTTTATAACAGTGTATATATATATATATTTTTTAGAATTTAGAATTTTTTTTGCTTTATTTTTAATAGTAGATTACAAAGGCGTCTTGAAATTCAAGCTGTTTTCATTGTTTCATCAAATATTTAATCACATGATTTTCTTCCATTACTGAAGCTCGAAGAAAATTTTTTTTCAATGTTTGTATAGTTTACAAGACGAATAAAAAAAAAAATTAAGTTACGATTCGTGAATTAGATTAATTTTGAGAAGATAGATTAATCGCAAATTTGCACTTTTAATTTCTCTATGATGTTATAAGACTATCTTCATTAGAAAGGCTCATGTACACAATAAGCAGAGCATATTGTTACAAACCTACAATTCGGCTTCCCAGCATAGTTTATTCCATCAATAGAAAGAAAGTTTTACAGTCATCTGAATGGGACTAGCGCGTCGGAGGTCCCAGAGCTTGGCGACCATTTGGCGACTTGGCGACAAATTTGGCGACTTTGGCGCCAAAATAGATAATACCCGAAACTTTGAGAATTTTCCCGATCCGTCCAGTAGGAACCGAGATACGCCTCGAACGTCCCTGATTGGTTGAGAGGCTTCTAGCCCCGCCTCCTGAGACCTATAAAAGGAAGCAACCGCCGCTGCCAAGGAGACGACGAAGCCAGTAGTCGAGACGACGAAGTCAAGTCCGAAGACGGAGCGGAGGAGCCGTAAGCGACAGAGCGGAGTAGGAGGAGACGTCAGGGGAGTTCGAGAGCAGCGGAGTAGTCCGAGTTCGAGAGCAGCGAAGTCAGTATTCCGAGCCAGAGTCGGAGAAGTAGAAGACGGAGGAGTCGGAAGCGACTGAGTCAAGCTCGTGCTAAACTGAGCTGTGCGCTACTGTCTGCAGTAGATTCTGGTTGTATGCTGCTGTGTATGCTGTTGTATGCAACACGTCTCGGGTGAAGATAATCGTCTTCTGTGCTGTATATAGTTGTCGCCTTTGTGCTGTCCTGTGTGTCTTCGTGTAAATAAATGTCGTTGTTTTTATTCTACTTCTGCCTGATTATTGAGCGTTCTCCACACCATATCACTCCCACTATCCAAACGAACCCCGGTAAAGAAAATTTCGTAACAATATGTAAAAGACAATTAAAATAACATAGCTTTAAGGCTTTACAGTTTGACGAAATCGTGGACATAAAAAAATATCTAAATGATTAACTGGAATTAAATATAATTTACATCTCCGACGAAACAGTTGGTCGTCAAAGATGAAATATCTCATAAGTTTTATGTAATTACAAATGAAAGAACTGTGCCTATTTTTTTCTCTATAGAATTCTTTTTCTTCTCTATAGAATTTTACTGCAATTGATAGAAATTATCTGCCAATTCCTTCGGCACCGACTATCGACTTTTAAAGTTTATTTTCAATTGTTTACAAATGCATTTTTATACGCATCTTTACGCGATTTAATTACTCCTTATAAGTTTAATGTTGTGTTATTTTATAATTTAAAAAATGTGGAACTTAAAATTTAAAAAAAATGTCCTCTCTTATTTTCAAATTTTATTCAGATACTGTTAAAAAAATTTCTCACTACTTTGCATAAAATTGTTTTTAAATTTCAATTATGCAATTTTTATATGCAATATTAGGCGATATCATAACTCCTTGTAAGTTTAATGTCATATTATTTTATAATTTAAAAAAAGTGGAACTTAAATTTTTTTTAAAAAATGTTCTTTTCTATTTTTAAATATTATTTAGATTTTGTTAAAAAAAGGGGGGGGGGTTCTTCCTATTTTGAATAAAATAGTTTTTAAATTTCAATTATGCTTTTTTATATGTGATATTACACGATATAACTCCTTGCAGGTATTATGTTATGTTATTTTACAACTAAAAAAACGTAAGTATTTATAATTTTTAAAAAATGTCCTATCCTATCTTTAAATATTACTTAGATTCCTTTTTTTTTTAAACTATTTTGCGTAAAATTGTTTCTAAATTTCATTTAAACCTTTTTTTTATAAGCGATAAACTGAAACAACTTTTTAAAAAGAGAGCGGGAATTAAGCATTTTATTACCTCAGTGCGTTACCACTTAAAACTACTTATATAAAGGTTAAATTCAAACTAATAAAAAAAATATTAGATTTTGAAAGTTTGGTGAAAAAAGGAACATGGACATTGCGATGCCTAAGAGTCCCCACTGGTTTAATCCGGTTCTGTTGATTTGGCAAGGAGACAAATAAGATTTAATGTTTAAAGAACCAAAAAAATCATTTTCACACTAGTTAAATTCTAACAGCATCGTGTGCAGCGAACTCTCTAATTTCATTATCTAACTTTCCTAGAAAAACCTTTCTGCTGAAGGCTGGTTGCATGAAGAAAAGATTTCTAAACTCTTCAATCTAATCCATCTTGTAGCCACAGATAACAACATACCATCTGAGTACTGATAATGAGAAGCAATTGTGTCCACTTTTCACTTAACTTCCGTTGCCTTTTTCACTCTCAAGACTAACTCAATTAATGTATTTGATAGTGTTTCACACACCTGCTGTTAAACCAGCCCTGAAAAGAAATCGGAACACTTGTGTGCAAACAAACCGCTGTCGACAAAGTGGGCAAAATATGGAGCAGTTATTTTACATCCTCAATTATATCCAACTTTTCACTTAAGTGGACTGGCTTGAGATGGACCCTTCATTCAAACTATTTTAAAAGGTTTGACATGTGATTTAACAAACATGAATCATAGCCTCGAAGAAAGAGGGGGGACAGCTGCAATCCCCCCGAGACATTGGTAAACACTATGGGTGGTCAGTCACAGCTTGATTAACATCTGTCGAGCTTATTTATCAGTTAAGTGTGATAACAAGACAGCAAAATGTATGCTGTATCATTTGATACGACTTTCATTAAATGCTATAGATAAGGAACGGTTTAAGGTTCTTTATATCACTGTCGATATTAACGTTAACCTTTCTTTGCATGCTTTTCTTTTCTTTGAAATAAATCAGGATGATATGATTTATGCTCTAGATTAAAGGAAAAAATATCTAAAGGTTCTAGTATAAATAAATAATATAAAATAATTTTAAAAAAACAGTATGATGCAAATATCCATCATCATGCAAATTTACATGTTACGCTCAGTACAAAATAAATAAATTATATATATATATATATACTAGCTGACCCGGCAAAAGTTGTTCTGCCTTATAAATTATTTGTATTGGATATTTTGGTTGTTAACGAATGCATTGTAAGTGTGTGGGGTTGGGATCTATGACAGAAAGAGGAATGGAGCGCTGTAGACGATGATCGCCGATAAAAACAAAAAAACACCAACCATTCATTTTCTCAATACAATGTATTTCATTAACATAACGAACATATACATTGTTTGATTTCTTAAAAGTTAAACGTAAAGTGAAAAAAGTAATATATTTTTTGTCCTAAAGTATAAAAATGAAATAAAGAAATCAATATTCATTTCGAAGAGCAATTGAGTGTACGATATTTTTTGTCAGTCCGTCTTTAGCCAACACAAATAAGCTCGATAGTTTGCCCACGCGAGAACATGCCACGTGTGAAAAACATAGTGTGCCCAAATCTAAGCGGCAAACAGACATCGTTTGGCCTTGCGACTTATTGATTGTCACTGCGAATGTGAATCTAATAGGAAATTGAACACGTTTGAATTGGACGCGCGTGTTTATTTTTAGCTGGACTGTTTCAACGTTACCTCACAGTGGCAATGATTTCAATCAAGGGTTGATCTCCTCAGCGTGCAGTGAACGTGGATAGGAACACCCTAATTACCTAGCGTAATGAAATATACTTTACGACCTATTCTCATACCTATCAAATACACATAAAAAATTTCATGAAAATCAATCGAGCCGTTTCGGAAGAGTATGAACACAAACAGCGTGACATGAGATTTTTATATATTAGATATATATTAATTAATGAGATTATTATAACTAAACTGAACTAAATTAAATCCTGATGATAATTAAAAAAAACAATTACTATTCTTATTTAGACATAAATTAATTTCATATTTATTGCATGAGATTGTCGAATGACCCTTTGCGTTTAGGGTGTTTGCACCGGAGTGACCCACCTACTTTTAGCCAATCTTCTAAATTTCTCTACAAAAAAAAAAAAAAAAAAAACGTAAAATAAACAGATCGTAAAAAGCATTTTCGTCATACATAAGAAGAGAAACAACTGCATAGTGATGTAAATTTCTGTTACATGATTTTAAGAAGATTATTTGGCGTATTCGATATAAATTGCACAGAAAATAATAGAAACAAAAACCTTTTTTCCACTTATTATCACTTTCATTAGCAAAAAAAATCTCAGATTAGTTATAAAAAATGTTCAAGAAATCACACGTTTTTTTTTCAACCACAACAAATAGCGGAATGACAAATTCAAACCCGCTATAATGATTGCGACATTTTTTTAACAGCTACGTTCCTTATTACGCAATAGTCTTGCAAAAAGTTGCCAGCAATAACCAATTTACAATACACCTTTATTTACAGTACACCAACCAATTACAGTACAATTTTTTGTTCACTAATCATGGAAATTTCCATCATTATACAAAGAAGGATTAAACTCCGTATTAGCATTATTGAAATATCTGTAAAGTTTGTAAAATGATAAGAAAAAGTAATTAGTTAAACAAAGTAATTAAGTAGGAAGCTGAGATCCACTACAAAGTTGTTCAGATGTTAAGTCTATTGATGTCATACAATAAGACTGATCGCTCAAGAATCAAGAATTCGTTTTTGGTGGGACGATTTTTATTGTCTGCAACTCCTTGTGCCACACTATTATTTTCCTTCTGCTTGTATCAAGGAGATCGTGAGATTAGTTTTTGCCAAAATTGTGGGCAGTAGATTCATCGCAAAAACTACTACTTATCCTCAGATTCCGTTAGGATCTCGAAATTTGCATTTTCTAAGAGCCTCTATGAGATCAATATTAATAATTCCTTATTTCTCAACAACTCCTTGTATTCAGTTTTATGAACTCACCTTTTCATCTAAATAAATGGGATATAATTGAACATCTTTGCTCATAGATTATATTTAACAGAAAAAAAATTATTCTTAATTCGTGAAAAAAAAACTTGTAGCATTGCTTTTAGTGGGAATGTTTGCAGATGTGTCGAATTAGTCTCAGATTATGAATCTCCTGACTCTGGAGGACTGTGATCCGAATGATTCTTGCTTGAATTAGAAAATGCTACCTTGATCTTGGGATGATCCGTCGCGATATCCTTTCTTGTTTGGTGCTGACAACATACCACTCAAACAGAAAAGGTGTATGAACTGACTCAGTATTGGAATATAAGCTATTGGAATAGAATGCGTCTTATAAAATCATTTGAAAAGGGCAAAATTCTCCTCCGTGGTATACAAACAAAACATATAATTAACTTAATAAGACTCGGCCCATTGCCTCTGAATGTATTTGGGGGTATTATTCGCACATGGGGTTCCCGAAGGATCATGGAAGTAACATGTTAGGGAAGGATGACGGAAATTTATTTTGTGAATTGCTTTGTCCCGGTGAAATAATGCAGTTCACTGTTTATTCTCGAATTCGAAAACCCTCCACGTTTTTGCGCATTAGTCAGGAGACGTTTATTTTGTCAACTCCTTGCCTGCCGCGGGCGTATATATGTTACGGCCAAAGCCCGAAGTACGGCCAGTTCGCGAAATGGCCAGAGGTTCGGCTAAAGTCCGAAATACTTGCAATTAATATTGCATCTTCTACTTTGTCTGGCCATTTGTTATTTGTTTGCTGGCCGATGTGCTAATCTATACATATAAATAAAGCTCAATGTGTGTGTGTGTGTTGGCGCTCTCCAAACCGTTTGACATACAGTTATCAAATTTGGCATATATATAACTTGGAGGTCGGGAATATACACCGTGGAGCGATTTTTTAAAAATTTTAATTAGAATTTTAATTAAAAATTAAGCGTAATTTCGGTGTTTTGTCGCTATAACGAGAAAATAAACAGCACAAAATCGATTTTTGCATCAAAAGAAAGCTTAAAAAATTATCTTTTTAATGATACCAATGTTTTAATTTATAAATTATGCTCAGATTTTTAACGAATTTTTAAAGAAATATTTTAACAATATTTTTCTATAATATATTTCGCTCAAAATAAAAATAAAATTTAATCTGCACGAGCACGTCAAATTAAAAAAAAAAAAGCTTTCATCAACGGTTGCCATCGCATTGATAGAAGTTTAAATTAAAAAATACATGAACTATTATTGTAAATTTAATAAATAAAATTGTAATTTTCGGCAGGTGTTTGTATAAAATGAAAAAAAAAATGAAATAAGATATTTTCTGAAAAGTAAAAGGAGGAAAAGTTTTCTATGAGCTTTGATAATAAATATATTAATTCAATAAAACAATCTAATTTAAGGCAATTATAGTTTAATATACTCATAATCATTCTAATCAGCGATCATCAGCTAATTTGGGGCATACATTTGCTAATAATAATGGTCTAAAGGAACTAAATAATTATATTTAATATAACTTTAGTCAATAAATGCTTCGGTGAATCAGAAATTTTAAATTTTTACATAGGTTCTCTGTCCTTTGAATCATATTGAGACACCAATATTTTAAATAAAAGTTGTTGAATTCCAACCAACTAAATCAATCATTGAAACAGTACACAGAAGTACTCATTTTTAAATACTTCATTTTTAACAGTGTGTAAAACAATCTGTTCTTGATTCCTTTCTTCCTAGTTTGGCCGATCGTTCCAAGCCACTTTGCGAATTGGCCGGCCAAAGCCCGAAATCAAGAAAAGATCGGACATTGGCCGGTAAGTTTATAGCAACTTTGGCCAGTTCGCGAATTGGCCGATTTCGGGCTTTGGCCTTAACATATATACGTCTCCCTAAGTCAATGTGTTAACTGCCCCCGGCGTATATATACGTCTTGCAACTATATACGTATATATATACGTGGCACTGGGGACCGAATCTCGCAAGTTATCTTTGGCAGGTAAAGAGTTTTAAAGAGGGATGTGAGGAAAGATGAAAGTAGATGTTTACATTGAGCAATAAATGGATCTCGGATTTAAAGGACGGAATTAAAAGGCGTAATAGCCGCTAATAGAACAGTGAAAGCATTGTAATCATCAAAAATATTCGAACTGAGTCCGAATACACATTTTTGGCATTATGTCTGTATGTCTATGGACACGATAACTCATAAAACGTTTTGAAGTCGATATATATGGACTTCAAATCAAATTTATGAATTTTACAAAATTTAACCAAATCTACTTAGAGTGAGTCTATTTGTTCGAACACAAGCAAACTCAACAACTACAAAATGTAAAGAACTAGATATATAAAATTTGATATACAAGCAATTAAAATGTTGAATCTTATCAAATTTTAACCAACTGTATCAAAGGCTCGATCGACTGTCTGTCGATCTGTACTTTTTCATGTATATAAAAGCAATAACTCATAAATGCAATGACTTGAATCAATGAAGTTCGGTACGATACCTTGTTACTACAATTGTAGTTTCATGCCAAATTTTGGTGTCAATTCGTCCGAAAAAAAGACATCCACAATATATATTCTCACGACAGATTCAATAAAAATGTTAGGTTAAAGCTAAAGATCTATATTTCGTAACTATTATTCACTAATACAATGCAAGGCATTCGCAACCTCGCCTAAAAATCAGTTTTATGCTGGAAGATAAGATCTTTTATTGAAGAGAATGCGCGAAAGTGTCCAGGAGACCACTTTCACTTATTATTTATGTAATCAATAATATTTTACAATTACTGCTCAAATTATATATTTATATACAATTCTTATACTTAGAACTGGGCCTCTTTAAGAACGTTTCCTTTGGGCATCTTGCCAGTTCTGCCACTCTTACTCTTAACTTGAGTCTTTGATGGAGCATTTAGATTGTGTTAAAAATATTTGTAACTTCGTTTATCATTTTATTTAAAATTATTTTTAAATTTTAATAATTTGCTTGATATATGTGCAGAATACTGAAATGAATTTTCTTGAAGATCATTTGCTGCAATTTGATTTTTGTTATTTCAATTTGTCGAAATATTTACTGTTTTAAAACTTCTTATTTAGAATTTAAATTAAAATCAATAAAAAAGTATATTCGTTGAAAATAGAGGAAATAATGGGAATCCAGAATTTTACAATGTTTAAGAACCCCTACAAGGCTTGACTTTTTCTCGTAATTTGGTTCTTGTACCTTCTTTTCATTTTTTTGTTTTGAAAAAAGTTTAGATTCCCCCTCTCCTTGTCGTAGGAATTGAAATAAACAGTCTTACAAGGCAGCAAAATAAAGTTGCTTAGTTATGATACATTTCTGTTGGTAAGAGATGCCAAATAGAACTAGAATAACTGAGTAACTTTTAACTTCTTTTTATCTGTAACTAGAGGATAGTAACTAGCTTTGACTTTTGTAATCTTTTCCTGAACTGTTGCCAGATAGAAACTATTCTACGAATGAGATTTTGACGCCTGGATAGAAACAAAAATAGCTGAAGCCCTCGTGGCCCAATGGATAAGGCATCGGTCTCCTAAACCGGGGATTGCGGGTTCGAGTCCCGCCGAGGGTAGTTCGAAATATTTTAACGTGGAACTGAGCCTTTCTTATCTGCTCGCTCGAATAACATAGAAATAAACTTAAGCTGTATTAAAATTGTAAGGAGAAAAACATGTTTATCCAGATTCTTTAGCATATTCAGATAGCCCATATAATAGTTTAAATTAGAAAAAAAAAAAAAGACTAAATGATAAAATTTTAACTAAAACATAGTAATTATGTTATAATTTGCTGCATTTTAAAATAAGATATAAATATCTCGCTTATTTCAAAAATCATTAAATACTTATACCTCAAGATAGCAATGAATCCTCACATCTTTGGCATCACCTCCTTCTCGGGAAAATAGTTTTTGCGATTATAATTAGCTGGAAACACGACAATCAAAACAAGAAAGAGTTCGAAACTCGAAACTTTCTTTCTTACACTCTAATAAATACATTTATACATCATTAACTGCATATTTTAACGAACAATTCTATTAGAATGTAACCTTTGGCAATTTTTTTAGTGATTTATCACGAAATTATAAATCACAAAATGTGGTGAATACACAAGTACCAGAAAATCCAATGCGTATTTTAGAATTTTATTTTTTCTTTATCAATCTATATTTTTTTCAAAATCCGTTATCATCTCTCTACTAATAATAAAAATGAATGTCCACGTGTGTTTGTGTGTGTTGGTACACTTGGCCAAACCGTTTGACACAGCCACCAAATTTGGCACATTTATAACTTGGTGGGTGAGAATGTGCACCTCAGAGCGATTTTTTTTCCTATTTTATTTATAATTTTAATTGATTGAAAATTAAGTTAAAATTGGCGTTCCTTCGCACAGTAATTTTCAAAAATATCATGGAGCAAAAGCGAATTTTCCACCATTTCAAAATTTGCTTTTTTAATGATACCAATTAAATTATGGCGTATATTGTGTTAAAATTTGGCAATTTAAAAAAAAAAAATTTGTATAATTTTCAGCAATTGATTACATCTTTGCTCTGAAATACAAACTGCTTTCAATGTTTAATCAAATATTTAATCGTGTGAATTTTACTATCCTTGAAAGCTAAATAAGGATTGTGTTTAATATTTCTGCAGTTTATCAGCAGGAGTAGTCTCCCTAAAACTTTCTCACATACTCTCTAATAAACTTAGGCCAGAGAACGCCTTACTAGGCAATGTCGTACAATAGTTACAAAATATTAACTTTTGGCGCGAATTTAGCATTTTTACTAAATTTATCTTGTTATCCTTGGAGATTTATTTGGCGATTAGTATCTTAGATTAATGCTTTAATCGAATATGTATTTAAGACATGCTTTTCTCAAATGATTGAAAATAAAATTTGACACAGAACTACAAATGAAGTCACAAAATCCCATACCAAATTCGATATATTTAAATCATTGTGTTTATGAATTGTCATGTTTACATGTTTCTGAAAGTACAGACCGACAGATAGTCAACCTACAATTGTATTTGGTTCAAAATTTTACAGATGATGATACACTATAAATGTTAAATCTGTGCACCGAATTTTATCTATCTAGCTCTCTTCGCTTGTAATTGCCGTGTTAATTTACGTTCGAACTGCTGGACAGATGGACTTCCTCTGAACATATTTTACACAAAATTTGACAGAAATCGGCAAATATGGTGTAAAGACCATATACCAAATTCCAAACATTTAGCTCAAAGCGTTTTTGAATAATCTTTGTCACAGATAGACTGACGGACATTTTCTGAAAATGTGTTTTTCTATATGAAGGAGGTCTAAAACGTGGAGATTCGTCAAAATGTGGAAGTCAAATTTTTTGGGTGTTTACTATATTTTCACTGTACTACATATACGAGAACATAATAAAAAATGAAGTTACACTATCGTGAAATTTAAAAGATAAATAAACCGTATATATACATTTGTAATAGTATTATTATGTTATGGGACCATCTTCATTACGGAGATTCGTATACACAATAAACAGAACTTAAGTAAGGCAAAGTAACAAAGCTCCACACAATTTATGTTGAAAAATATATAATTAAGTACTGAAATTTCATCAAAATCTTTTAATTATTTATGGTTACTAATATTGGAAATAAACTTTCAGGAACATTTGTGTCTCAATTTAAAAAAAAAATATTTATAAAATACGGCTTTTTTTTTTAGTTTTTAGTACTTTGAAGAAAAGGGAACTGATTTTTTTTTAACTACTAAAATCGGAAACTCTTTACAATTCTACAAATTTTATGGTTACATACTTCATATTTTTAGTTTGTTTACAATTTCACACGAACATGAAAATGTATATCAATAAACATTCTTTCCTCTGACGGTCTATTTGGACTGAAACTTAATACAGAGCTTCTCTTTTGATGATAAAACATGTGGCAAATTTCATCTATCTAGTTCATTGGGTAATTTTTGAGTAATCATGCTCGCAGCCACACTTACGAACAGAGGTAATTGTTTCAACATTTCATATCTCTAGAGTGTTTAATTTTCCAGCAGTTTTGTTCATAAACAAATCACGGCTCCAAAAAAAAATCTTTTTAATTAATTTATTTATTTTTTAAAATTTTGATTCAGATTCAAAATGAGAAGATTCATTAGCATCTAGAATTTTGGCGGTTACAGTGCTTTCTTTTTGTATATGAGGAAAAGAGAGACAGTGAGAATATACAATTACTACGTTGCAAGTACAAGAAATTTTCAACTAATTAATTAATTTGGAATTACTTAGGAATTGTGTGGCACATTACTTGTGGCTATAATAAGCAGAAATTAAGACGAAAAGGCTTTTGGGCAATTTTTATTTGTAATAGTGGATTCACACATAGAATTATAATTTCTCATATGCTTTCTAACTGCACTTGTCTATTAACCTCATACTACTGACCTCGGTTAATACATTTATATCAGCAAACCAAATATATATTTTGGGCGGGTTTTTCTTTTCTACAGAATAGAACTGAAATTTGATATAGAATTAAAATTATAGTCACAAAAGTTACATACCAAATTTCATATATTTCACTCACTGCGTTTTTGAATTATCCTGTTAATATGCTCGTGAAAGTATAGACTGATAAACAATCGACTCCTCGACAGTATTAATTCCAGATTTTATAGGTATCAACACTTTAGATATTAAATCTGTGCAACAAATTTTATCCACATTTCTCTCTTTCGTTTTTTTAAATTATTGTGTTAACTTATACGGACAACCGGACGGACAGACTTCCTTTGAACGATTTCATTAAGAATTTGGTGTAAATATCCCATACATGTCATCCGTCTAGCTCAAAACATTTTTGATTTTTCGAGATCACAAGGAGATAGACATAATTCCAAAAACACATTTTTCGGACGCAGGGAAATCTGAAACGTGGAAATTCGTCAAATTTTTGAGTTCGCATTTTTTTTTTTTTTTTTTTTTTTGAAAATAACAGTATTTCGCACTTCGTGTGTGCTTCGTATACGAGACAGTATTAAGTCCATTCAATGCACAGGAAAGGAAACAGAGTACTTGCAATTTCAAAACAAAAATGTAATATTAAATTTGTTTCAACTATCGCCAATATGTATAATTCTTATCTGTATTAAACGAAAACGTTGGGTTTCAAATGTATCTTTAAATTGTAAAAAAAAAAATCTTCTGAAGAGTTTCTTAAAGAATGTTTTTTGGTTTTTTTTTTTTTTTTTTTTTTTTTAATATGCAGCAATTTTCTATATATTGATGGAACAGATTTAAATTATGAATTGCAATACACAGCAAGGTGGATTCGGAAAATATTGATATCCTGCTTTGACGATAACAATATTTTTTTTCCTTTATGTATTTCGTAAACGAGTGCTAAAAATAAAAAAGCTGCAAATTATAAGTGTTTATTTGCTTGGAAACACTTCCTTTTTCTTATTTTCTTTTATATAAAGTATTGTAAAAGTTAAAAAAAAATCGAACGTGAGATTTTGACTAATCTCCAAGTGTTTCAGACTTCTTTGCGTTCGGGAAAAAAAAAAAAAAAAAAAAAAAAAAGAACATTTATGTTTAACCCTCTATGTGAAATGAAAACTTAATACATATAAAGTTTTCATTTCACATAGAGGTTAGACATAAATGTTTTTTTCCCGTTATATATATATATATATATATAGCTTTAAAATAAATGACTGTAATTCGGTAAATAGAATTACGACCAAGATTGTAGATTTCTATCAAATTTTAAACGAAATCCATTTGCAAGAAGTCTGTCTGTCTAGCTTTTCGAATACAAGTGAGCTCTATAACTATAAAACGCAAAGAGCTAGGAAGATAAGATTTGGTACAAAAGTTTAGCATCTGAAATATGGATACTTATCAAATTTTCAACCAAATCCATCAAACGGTTGACCGTCTGTCGATCTGTACTTTCACACTCACGTAAACGCAAACAAAATGACTTAAATCTATAAAACTCGGTTCATTATCTTGTGACTACAACAGTAGTTCCATATTCGTTTTGGTTCTATTCAGTCGTTAGAAAATACGTATTCGCATGATAGATTTATGCTAATGTATTTCGTATAGTTCACCAATGCTATGCAAGTTTTTCACAATCTTATCAAGGTCCGCAATTTTATGTGGAAGAAGACCTTTAAGATCTTTATTGGGTTGAGTTCAGTTATATTAACGTCCCGTTTTAAAGCAACACTAGGGCTATTTTGGGACGAACCTCGTGAACATGAACTGTGATCAGATGTCGAGGATGACACTTGAGCTGACACCCTCCTCTTCAAACTTCCACACCAGAAGGAGGACGTTTGGCCCCGACAGATTTAATGTGCATCAGACCCGCTTACACGACGGTTCTTCAGTGGAATCGGGTCGCGAACCTGAAGCCATCAGGCTCCAAAGCCGAGACCTTACCACCAAACCACCGCGGTCCTGAGACCTTTATTGGAAAGTATGCGAGAAAGTTTCTGGGAGAACATTCCCACTGGTTTTCACTGCGATTGCTATATTTGGAGCAACATTTTATTTAAAAGTGATGCATTACTTCTTTCCCATCAAATACTAAGGAAGGATAATAAGGAAGGAGGGAATAAATAAAATTGGATGACAGCGGATAATCGAAAGTTTGGTGTATATTTACTAACATCAACATTATACTTTTTTAAAAAAAAGTTATGAAAATAAATCAAAAATGTGAGAATCGCAACTTCATAATGTTTCTCACTGTGACATGCCAGCATGAACGAATATTTTCTTCTAAGATTGCTGCACCTGTTTTCATATAACTTTCGGCTTAAGAGAACCGTAGTCAAACCTCCATTACCCCTCGCCTTTCGCACAGCAGGTATCAACTTCCCCTTCTGGCGTCGCCTGCTTCGAGGGAATTTTGCCTCCCCAAAATCTTTTGAAAAGAATCCTTTTGAACTGCTCGACCCTCACCTGATATAATGGTGGTCAGTGAAAAGGCATAGGGGGTGGGGAATGAGAGGCAAGCTTTGCCTCACGTCCGAACTTTTGGTCATTTTGTAACTTAACGTCGTTGTGTCGTGTGTCTTTTTTTTTTTGCCGTCTCTTCTTGGATAACCATTTTGGAAGGTAAGTTGTATTTCATATTACTGAACAACTGCTTATGTTTTGAAACATGTTCTCTGGTACTTAATTATTCCTTAATCAAATAATAATATTGCTCAACAAGATTGATTTTCAGTTAGGTAGCAATATTTACTGCCTGTGTAGCTATATATGTTGATACTTTTTAGCTGTAAGTTAGAAAATGATCTGTGTTTTCTTTATCTACAGTATAAGTGTTATTTTAAGTTTTAA
>JAPMOR010029015.1:40522-84987 GCA_026543865.1 Argiope aurantia
GATAATAATAAAAGATAGATTTAATTTCCCTGGGACTTTGAAATTTAAATGCGCCATTCTGTGCTGAAATGTCGCAAATTTTCAAACTTTTATTCGCATACTCTCCGAATTTCATAAATTTGGCCCTTTTGAACTAATTTTTTTCAAAATCTTCAAATAATCGTTTGCAGAAAGATGGATGTCAGCAAACCAACTGCAAAATAAAATAATTCTGAATCATTTTATTAATGATTGATATTAGTTCTTTGTGTCGGAATAATGTAAATAACTCAGTTAATTTTTAAATATTCTGCATATTCTAAGAGGATAAAGATTTTAACTTTTATTGAAAAATTTAAATATTTATTTCAATATATTCTTGATGTTAGATCATTTAAAAATAGTTACATTCTTTATCTGCATTATTGACTTTATGTTCATTATTTGTAATGCTTTTACTATAAATTATTCTGTTAGGATTATAATTTGTAAATCACTTTAGGAATCACCATACAAGAAATATGGTGTCTTAATAAGTATTGAAAGTAACATGTCTGTGTTTAATTCTTTAATCTTCTTAGACAAAAATAAGTAATGAAATTCCTTGGATTCAATAAGGCCTAATTAAAGCTAATTAAATAGAGAGTTAAATTAAATTTACCAATCGTTCTTTAATGTTCTCATTTTGTCTTTTCAATTGTATATATTTTTTGACGTTAAAAATCTTTTCTAACAAAAATGAATTTAATTTAAATTATTTTACAAAGTTCAAATAATCTTACATAGGAATTTATTTAAAGAAAAAATAAATAAAGAAATAAAATTCTAAATGTTTGTATTCTAAAAATAAAATTACACTTCAAAAATAAATAAATAAAATAAAAAAGCCCCCCTCCCCCCCCAAAAAAAAGATGTAAGTCGTAGTCGGAAACCACAGGAATTAGAGAACGAGAAAAAATTCTTCTTCAATAAATTTTCGTTGTAAACAATAAACATCATCGATTAAAAAAAAACCCATTACTAACAGTTTTTCAAAAATAAAAGTATTTAAATGGAATTTTTTTTTCAAAGTCTTCTAGCAAGTCAATGTTTCCAACCCAAATAAAGAATTGTTGACTTATTGGAACCTGATTGACACAATTACCGCAAATGTAGGACAAGTCCTCTGCAGACAGTAGGTCTGAACATCACTATTCAAAACACGTTTTGGAATCACCAGATGATGACGATTTGCCGCTTCATGGTGTCTACGAGATAAATGCTAGCCAACGATATTCCTATTCATGCGACGTGTATTCGCCACACGCAAAAGACAGTAATTTTTCAGAGCGTCACTCGGGGCGGCGAGAGTAACGACATTGACATTGACCTTGGCCGCCAAAAAGTGGCGGATTTGGGAGGATTTTCGAAATCCTGAATGCAGGTATCGCTGGGAAGGGGAAAAGTCGCAAGTGTGCTATTCAAAATAGTGCATTCATTCAGTAGTCAGCTTAATGACAAATATATTGGATACTATATTCAACTTCTGAGTGTATAATTTCTACAAGCAGTTTTAATTTAATAAACTAAGATTTCGTCGAAGAATCGCATAAAAAGTTATTAATATGAAAAAATACATTTTAAAAATTAAAAAGCATATATAATTAATCATAAAATTATAATTTCGGTTTATCTTTATCAACATTGATTCAAATATTTATTCAAAACCAAAACCAATTAATCGTAAAAAAAATTATGATTCCCGTTTATCTTTATTGATTCCTTTTATTCAACCAAAAAACGATTTGTATTAATATAAAGAAATTAATTGTAAAATAATAATTTACGTTTATCTTTATTAATATTAATTCTTTTTATGCAAAACCGAAAACAATTTACATTAATATAAAGAAATTAATCCTAAAAATGACAATTGTCGTTTATCTTTATATAAGCGGCAATTTCAATATTGATTCAAATATTTATTCAAAACCGAAAACAATTTGCATTAATATAAAAAAATTAATCGCGAAAATGATAATTGTCATTTATCTTTATTAATATTGATTCAAATATTAATTCCTTTTATACAAAACCGAAATCAATTTGCATTAATATAAAGAAACTAAATGTTGAAATGATAATTGCCATTTATCTTTATTAATATTGATTCCTTTTATTCAAAACCGAAAGCAATTTGCATTAATATAAAGAAATACATATTTGCCATAAAATTGTGTCTGAAAAATTTATTGATCAAGAGAGAGAATTTATGTAACAAGGATATTCAGACGATAAAAACTTCATTAGTTCCAACTTTATTTATAAGCTGCTAACTTTTATTTAGGCCAATAAAAAACAAAACAGATTTTATTTAATTGATTATCCAAATAGCTATTTATCATTTCTTTAAAAATTGTTTCATATGGCTTAAATATATATATTTATTTTATATTAAATATATATTAAATTTTTGCATATAGATTCATGATATATATGATGGAGCTATATATATCATGTTGTGATGATGTGTGACGCTATATCAATTTGTCTATTCAGATGTGTACAGCAGATTTTTAAAATTAAATTAAAACGGAACAGTTGAGGTGCATTATTAGTACGAATTAATTGATTCTAACATTGGAACACTTCGACTTGTATATGATTAAAAACAAAATATTTTTATATTTGTTTCTGCTTTATTTGTAGGTGTTATAAAATTAAAAAAAAAAACTATAAAATTTATTTTTAATAATTTTTAAACTTTATTTTGTAAAAATAAAATAAATTAAATTTGAATTGCATTGTATTTGAAATTCAACTGCTTTATAAATTTTCTAGGACTTTCTAAAAATTAAATAACGAAACAAAATAATAAACAAAAATTGAATTTAAAATTTAACATTTGTTTATTTTAGGTAGAAGACTAATTCAACGTTAGAAGTTTTATAAAAATAATATTGAAAATATCATTATTAAATGGTTCTTACACTCGAAGCAAACTTCTTTTCTTTCTCTCTTTCTCTAAATTTTAAAAACTTATCATTCATTTCACAAAGTTTTCTAAATATATTTTTATTAAAAAGTTAATAGCATGGAAGCCCAGGGCAGGCAACGAAATAATTGAATTAAAAAAAATCTTTACTATTTTATGAGAAAAATGGGAATAATAATAATTATTAGCATTTAGAAATAAGAAAATTATAGCCTGGCTTTATTATATACGAAAGATAATATCGTAATTAAATAAAAAAAAATTATATTATTACTTTGATTTAATTATTTAAAATTCTTCTTGCTAAATTTTAATAACTATGTCCACAAATTAATTTTAACAATAAAAATATACAACGAATTCAATTTGATATCACTAAATAAAAAAATGTCCAGTTTTTAATTTACGCATAAGAATAATAGCCATTCTTTACGAAAGGAAAATAATAATTTCCGCTTCAACTAATATTTTTTTTATATATTATTGTTAGGAAGAAAAAAAATATTGCTATTCTAAATCATTCATTATAAATACAAAAAAATATGAATTGAAATGACTATTTTTGAATAAAAGTTCAAATCGAATATTTGAGCAGATTTATTAATTTCCTTAGTCTCCGAGAATAGTGCATTCAAGATTATCAACGTTAATATGAGAGATTTCTTATCGATTCAAGTTCATATAAGACACTGCAATAGACACTATCTAATCTGTCTCACCGTTATCTACGTTAGCGGAGGGGGGATTTGAAAGGTCAGGGCCAAACCCAATTCACTTTACTAGGGGAGGGGTTGGGGAGACAGAGAATTCCAGAAGAAGGCTACTCCACGAATAGGTAAATGAGTAATACCTTCCTTAACTTCTGTCCTTCAGAAGGGAGAGTTAACGAAATTCTTCTAAAATTTTCTGGTTCATATTTAAATAATTCTCGTCCAATATAGTGACCAGGATCAGGTATGGAAATTTATTATAACTTTGGAATTTATTGTTAAATTGTTTTTAAATAGTTCGTTTTAAGATAAAGAAGAAAAAAAAAATGGCTTAAGTATTTTTCTCCTCATTTTTCTGAGATAAGAAACCGATAACATATTCCAGTCAGCCGTCACTTTTTTTTTCCTTTTCAGATAAAATTCAAAATCTTTGTAGATGAACAAAATAAATAAACTAATAATCGCATTGTTAATATGTAGAATTAATTATAAATGTGATTTCTACCCTTTCGGAGGGAATGCGGAAAGGCCCTTTTTTTGCCTCACCATTTCCCTCCACCCTGAAATATCGGAAGTGAGTAAACAAAAAAGAAACGTGATATGTTTTTACTACGGACACATGGTGGTCCTCAGCGTGAGAAGCCCTCTTCCGAGTTTCGTTTCTCTGTAATCTCTCTCGCATTTTGCTCCATTTCTCGCAAGATAGTACCTGTACATTTTCAGCCTTCACGTTATTCGCTGGCTGCTACTTGGGAGCCAAGGTCTAAGCGACCAACGAAAACTCCGACGCCGATTCGCATTGGCGCATGGCCGACCTACACTTCTTTTTCGTGACGTCATCAATTTGTTCCCACCTTCGTTTACATCGACTGTAGCTCATTCACCACACCAATTCACACCAAAACATCTATTACATGATTACCAACAATCACAACAATCCATTCCTACTGCGCTTGACATATTTGATCCACACTAAGAATTAAATAAAACTGAATTATAAAACTATTCTACGGTAATGACGTCACTTGTCGTTGCGGTAAAGCACTCCCTGAAACAGCCAATGAGAACCCCGTCGGACATTGGCATGTTACATGACGGGTGAGTGTTTTCTGAATATTATTTTGCTGATAAAATTTTCAGGGTAAACACGTAGTACAGCTGCTCTGAATCGTACGAACGATTGAAATTACGGTTTTCATTTACAAATCTGATTATCCGATGAGTTCCGCTCATCATATCGGTGAGACAGTTAATTTTAGCCACTATCGCCAATCCTCGCTCCCGCCACTTTAAGCTAGTCCTGACTTTCGGGTGTAGATGCAGCTGTGCTTATGTTAAATGCTCCTTGATTTATTTTAAAAATCGTAAACATCAATAAAGTGGTAGTTTTTTTAAGAATAAATTTCCGGTTTAATAATTGTCAGTGGTTTTTAGTTGCTATTTTATTTATTGAAAGCATCAACGGCGTGAAGAAATCGGAACTCTTTTTAAAGGAACATATTAACCTCTATGCAGAATGTAAAGTGTTTATGGCCGCCATAGATATTGTTGTAAGGCGCAGTTGATTTATGGAGGAGTAAACATTGAGTTTTTTGCTTGTAGCCGATCATACATCCCACTCAAGTGACTTTATTTTTAACATCGGGATCGAGTTAAATAAGTATGTGTAGCTTTAATGCTTTTTTTTGTCGAAACATTGAGTTAAATTTGTATTTTGTGATTGTTCAATGTGAAACGTTATTTCGAGCGTACGATTTGGAGCAGCTTTTCACATGTTTAATATAATGCATTTAAATGAATTCATTGATTATGCAGATATATTTAATCATAAATTTAGGTACATTTATAAACTGAATAATTGTTTATTTTTTGATGTGGCATTAAAATGTTATTGTTGTTTACATGTCAGCCCTTGTTTTATCAAATGAAAACATCATTATTACTGAGTTGTGTATATGATGATTGGAGTTAGAATCATATTCAAATATAAAAATGTTACATATTTTTAAATTTCCGATTATTAGTTTAATGCATTATTGTTTGACGATAAAAATACGCAAACATTATTATAGGGTTAGTGTCGGTAACGCTTGTTATGATTATCACTGATAACATAATACTGAAGATTATTTCATACGTTTTTTTTTCTCTGGATCGATAGTTTAAATGTAAAGTTAAACCAATTTTTTTTTATTGTTTTAACAAATACTGTTGTATTTTCGGAGGATCGTTTTTGTGAAAACTTCGCATAACTTACCTATTTTCAGTACTGCTATTTAAACTTCAAAAACTTTTAATCATAGTGCACTAGTTTTCCTGACAGATTTCTGTTAATTTTTTGCATAGAAGCAATTACTAAAGGAAAGCATTATTATGTTTAAATATTATTTATATTGCAGTGCAATATTTGATTGTATTTCATTGCAATTTAATATTTATATGCATAATTGCTTTCACTGATCCTTTGAAAAATATCTGAACTAGTTTGAAGAAAAATATATAATTAATCTTTGCAACACTTAAATCTTATTTTATGATATAAGTTTAAACAATGATTAAAATATTCTGATCAATGTTCCAATATTTTTTTTGGTTTCAAAGGCTAAGTATACTTGAAATTTATGGATTGAATAAATATAAATACTCCTTTGTTTTTTAATTAAAAAAATTACTTAATAAATGCATAAGTGTTAGAAAGCAAAGAAAATTCACTATTATTCCTGAAGAATTTCTGTAATATTGTGAAATTCTTTGCAGTTGATTGATGTATATTTGATTTTATCTTTCGAAATCTGAATTTATACCCTCTTCATACAAAAGAATAGGAGCTTTATTTCGCATTAATACTATATATTTTAAAAGTTTAAAGATAAAATTTATACTATATCTTTCAAAAAATGATTATTATTCAGTAATGCTAACGTTAAATTACTTATTTGTAATTTTAATGTTTCTATAAAGGAGCCCAATAAGTACTGAATGAATAAAAAATTTGATGCAAAAGTCAGATAACTGTGATGAAATTTTAATTAGTAAATTAATAACATCATAAAAATGGAAAATTTAATATTCTGTTATCTGTTTAGAATATTTATATTGATAAATGCTATTCATTTTGCCTTCTAGCAACATTTGTTATATGCAATTTCTATTTATTAGGATGTATATGATTTTCGTGAATGCAGATATTTTGTCTGCAACAATAAATATTTTTCACTTTTCCATGTTGAATGAACTATTAAAGAATAATCAAAGCCATGATTAAATTTTCTTGGAAGTATTATCATATACATATCATATGTTAAGATAAATTTCCTTTTTGAAGTTAAATAATAAGGATTTTACTTTAGTTCTGATTATTTTAGAGACAACTCGAAAGTTGGTGAACATACGCAATGGCTAGCTGAAAAAGTGAATATGTTAGCATTTTCGAAACTGATACTAAAATAATTGATATTAGTCAATAACTTTATCACATTCTGGGCTATAAAATAATTTGATATTGCAGCATTAATATACCGGCTATTTTATATATTACTGAAAGTGAATGTTTTAACATTTATCTTATGTGTGAATATATATATATATAACTATTCTAAAATTGATTTGTTGGCTTAAACTTATTTTATGTATGTATCACACAGAAATAAGATTTTTTTTTTAATTTGAAGTAATATATACATTATTTTGTTGTCAAATAGATAAATAAGACTGCTACATTCGTTTAGTTGCAAAAAGGTAGAACCTAATCTGACAAGTTGATGTTGCCTAATCTTATAAATATTACCTAAGTATAGATTATGATTGCTTTCATAATATAGTATGAGAAAATATAATTTATCTAATTTTAAACCTGGGAATTTTATTACGATAGAGAAATATACCAAAATATTTTAGTTGTCAAATATACTAATTTGTTACAATAAGACAAATAATTTAGATTTGCAGACTGTTGCATTTGTTCAAAAATCATCTTGCAGCTTTTTGATACATTGTTTATATTGTTTATGTCAAACAGATTAAGGTATTATGAAGCTTTAGATGCAAATATTACAGAAACGCTTCTGTTTCTATGATGGTTTATTTTACAAGTTTATGCTCTATATTTTAAATTTTCATTAGGGAAATAAAGACATTGTCAGATGATTACCTTAGTTGCACATCTATGCTTTAAACATAATAAAATATATTCATTGTATAATAATGAATTTAATTATTTAAACAGTGAAAGTAATGTGTAGAAGATTGTAATAGCATTTAGAAAACATTTTAAAATATTGCTTTTTTTTTGTCTGAAATCTTCAAATTATTTAACTATTTTCAAAGCTTTTTTTTTTTTTTTTTTTTTTTTACTGAAAATCTTTTATAGAAGTCAAATTTGTGACCTTTAAATGGCATGGTTCTTTTGAGGTTTATTTTTGCTTTTATTCATTTTATCTCTGCATTCTTTTGTATCAATATTAGTAGAGCGAATAGATAGTAAAAGTATTTGTTAATGTGTATGTCCATTCCGTGAATTCTTTTCTCGCTGCAACTGGGTTTTCTATTTTAAGGAACTAAATTTATTCAACTTTGTTGAAGACGAGCCAGTTTTTATTCTTTTTGTTTGTTCAAAAAGGAGTTGCAGCAAATGCGTTTTTTAATACATATTTGCTATCTAATGTCTACTTTTCTGGCTGTTTCTTTTGAATTGGTGGCATAGATATTTTTTCCTCTTATACAAATTGCAAGTATCAATATTTAAAAACTTAGAATGGGTAAAGAGTAATCTTTTTTGTATTCATTATGTAATCTAGAGATCTAAAATATTTAGAAGCATATGAGTTCTATGTACATCATGCTTGTTCATTATGTCTTTTTCTAAATTAAAAAAATAAACTAATTTTTTTTAGAATACATTTTTTTTTCTTCTCTTGAATGTTTTCATGTCTTTCTGTTAGTGCAATTTCAGAAAAGCAGTTCTGTAAGCTATAACATATTTTCTATTTTCACTTGTGTAGCAGTTTTTATCTTTTTAATTTTATCATTTTTTTAAAGTTTGGCAGTATGCTAGTTCTAGAATGCTGAGAATATTTCTTAAGAAATTTGTCTATTTAATTTTAAAATGGTGACTTTGGTTTTTGCATATGTTGTCTTTATATTTCTTATATTTTTAGTGGGACATTTTTCTGAAATGTAAAATGCATATTAATCATTTTGAATGTTTGATTTTTTAAAAATAAAATAGTCAATATATTAATATGTTCAGACAAAATTGATATGCATGATGTCTTCTTAAGTTCTTGTGATTTTTAAATACAAATAAATGTCTTGTCTTATTATACCCAACTATATAAGAAATCAATGTTTATTTGGCAATTTACTTATCCGAAAATCACAAATTACATGAAATTAATCATGCTAAATATGAATTATAAATTGATTGTTGCTCATAATTATCTTTTTAAGACTTAAAAAGGCTCACTGCCTCAACCTGCAATGTAGCATTAAACAGAATGCAATGCTTAAATATCCAATGACTGATTTTCCACTTAGAACTGCAAGGTAATAATTAGTGAAATGATATGTGACTTGCACCTAATGTTAGGCATGATATGACTGTTCAACTATGGTAAAAGATTTCACACTTGTTTTAGTTTTTAGCATTGCAATGTAATAGTATAAAGAAAAGTAGAGTGAAAAGAGAACACCAACTAGGCTTATTTATTCTAATGATAATCTTTTCTGTTGGCATTCATTCCATCTTCACTATTTGTCATTTTGTTGGGTACAGGGGTGGTGGTCAGTGTTTGTGCTTGTATCTACTTTTTGATAGAATTTGTCCTCTAATTTTTTAGAAAATTCCTTAATCATCTTTAATTTTAGATCCTTTAAGATATTTTGATTCCTTAAATATAGCATGGTGTTCAATATTTTTTGTTATAAAATATTTTATAGAATTTATTAAAAAAAATTCTAAAATTTACCTCTGATCAAACATAGGCAAAAATAGTCAGGTTGAAAAGAGAAATTTTTATATAGGATTGTAATACCTGAGAGGTTAACTAATTTTCAGAAATAAGAACTGAATACTCTGTTTTGTTATTCATCTATACATGCATTCAAAGACTAATTATAAATGGGTTTTAAATGAAACCAATTTATTCATTTGTTAAATGCAGTTTTAAATTTGACATGATAAAAAAGGTATTAAATTTTAAACAACCGGCTAAGTTATTTAAACAGTGTGATCAAAATGTTTTATAACGGAACTAGAGTAAAAATGCAGTATTTCATAAACACATTTTTCTAAATACATAAAACTGAATACAAGATTTGACTTTCTTGAGCAGCTATCCAATTTTTTTTTTAAAAAAAATTTAATTAATTTTAGAAGTCTGAATTCAAAATCATTTATGTTAAATAAAAAAAACCTCACCACACTGTTGTAATTGCATAACTTGAATACTAGATGCATATTGATTTTTTTTATTATTATTATTATTAACTCATTTGTATGCTACGTTCACTTGTAGTAATAGAGGAAGCCACATGTAACAAAAAGAAATGATAGATTTGAGTATTGGTTATATACTTAAGTTCATTTAATATTTTCTTTAAATTGGAAATGTTATTTTTAATTGCAGTTAACTTCAAATATAATTGTTCGAAAATATTACTGTTTGTACTTTATATTTTCTGTATCTTTTTTTTCTGGAACCAGATCTGGTATTATGTTCTTGTATTAATCCTTTGCATTTTTTTAAATATAGAACAATTTGTATAATAATTTATACTGGTATAGTTTAAAATATTTTTAGATATTGAATCAAAAATGTTTTTAGATGTTGAATTAAAAATATTTTAATATTTTTTATCATCAATATTATTCATTTATATTAATATTCCCATAGTGTATAATTTATATTTATCTCATTGAGAATCGTAACAAAGGCTAATTTTTTTGTTTACAGCTTTCAATTTCTAAATCTTCAAATAATCATGGGCAGGTCATATTTAGGAAAATATTGCTGTATTCACATTGCATTATAGTATGTTTATTATGAATTAATTTCTAGTCATGTTTTACTAGATTGTTTTTCTGATTACTTCAGAGTAAACTATTGAATATGATAGGACTTTTCATTCTTTCAATACATTAATGTTTATTATTGTGAATTTAAAAAAATGATCTTGCATGAGATTTGTTTTGGTTATTGTTAAAGAGAAAATTAATATAGATTTAAGAATATTAAATGAATTTTTGATTAGCTGTTTAAAAATGGATTGCTAAATTTTGTTTCTAAATTAATCAACTAGAGGAGGTTTCATGTCTTGGGTAGTTCTTCTGTAAGATTAAATGTTTATTTCATTATAATAGCCTATGAATTAATATTATCTTTTTGTTTTCAGCTATGCTGATACGTGATATTGAAAAGTGAAGGCAGGGTGTTGCATCAGACATACCCTGCCCTGTTATTTATTCCATGTTCTCAATGTTCAGACAGATTTGGATCAGTGTCCATTATGGACACTCGTGGTTTAGAATGAACAATGTAAGTCACAATGAAGATAAAAATCAGCAAAGTAATGAAAGTAAAAACTGCATATTCAAGTCAACGTAAAACTGTAGTAACATCTAGCTTTAGAGGTAAGTAGTTGTAATATATCTGAATTTATAGTTGCATATTCCTTTTGATGGATTATTAATTATGACTTGGTTGAATTTTTTTTTATTATTATAAGGGTTTTTTTTAAAAAAAAAAATTCATACACAGAATTTGAAGGTACGATTTATTGTGCTTTCTTATGCTTCTTGTTGTGTTTTTATATTCTTGATTCTTAGAAAATGTCATTAAAAAATTTCATATTATTATAAAGGTAATATATGAACTTTATAAACTTTATTTTTTATAGCTTAATAGATGTAGTTATCATACTTTATTTTGTTTTGCATACTATGACTAAATAAAAATCTTGGACACCTTTATGAATTATATTTTTAAATAATATAATTTTTTCAAAATTCATTCAGTTTGATATTATTTAATCTGTATCTCTTACATAGTGGAGTGTTGGTTTATTATGATCTATTTTTAATAAATCTCTTTTTATATCACTTAATTGTTTTACAAAAATAAGTATAATTTACCAAGTCTGTTTTTAAATCATTCCCCTTTGTCATAATGAATGATAAGTTTATGTGCTCTTGAAAATTGGCCCCTGCAACATTTCAATATTATTTTAATTTCAAAATGATAAATTTTGAAGTGATAAAGATGATATATAATAAATAATTATTGGCTAAAGTCAAAACTCCTTATATATTAAAATTATTTTATAATTTTCATTTTGCTGATTATATTTATTGTATTATGATGGTCTTTAATATTTTCTGACTTAACATAAAAGCTTTCTGATAACATATTATAATAAATGGTATTAAAAATTTCAGGTCTTGGTTTATTAATTGTTGTACAAAATGAATACATGGTTGACAATAATGTTGTATCTAGTATGAATTAACAATCTTATTAAAAATTATTTTTGCTATTTAATTGAAAATAATTAAAGTTTTATCTCTTTAAGATTCTTTCCCAAAATTGCATTTATAGTAATGTATATACACATTACATTACACTTATAGAAAACACTCCAATATATTCCATTAAAAATAGGTCAAGTTTTCTTAAAGGTATTATTTAAAAATAAGATTACCGAAATATATAATTTAAGATATTTTCTTCAGTTTCTATTCTGTTGTATTTAGTTTTTTAAAAATTATCCTTTGATTTGACTTTCCTTTCATTCTTTCACAATACTATTAATTTTTTTTATGCTTTGAGTTTTGATTGATATTGGAATATTTTGTTCTTTATTTTTAGGAGTGTATATATGTAAAAATATTTAAAAAGCCATATTTGCATGATAGCTGCACCTGATTAATTTCTTTATCATCTCCATTTAAGCATGCAGTTTGGCGATGGACGATGGAGGTCGTTGTCTGCTTGACGTGATTAAGTAAGTGCATTTTTAAATTGTTATATTGGTGTTGTATATTCTACTTTTTTCCCTTTATTGTTTTTTATTTATTTATGTAATAAGAGTGTACATTATAATTTCAATTATATTTGTTATAATTATATTCATTATAATTGTTAGTCAAAAATCTGAAAATCCTTTATAAAACATTAATTTTGCATTAAATTTTGTAGTATTAATAAAATCTTCAGTAATTTTTCAAATTTCAAAAATTGTTATACAGTTAAGGACTAATTTCTCTATCAGAACCAAATATAGATGTTTAATTATCTTTGAGAAATTATAGCTTAACACATAGAATCCACATTTCTTATTACTGTTGGATATATTATTGTATATTAACCAGGGACCAGAAAACTGCACTAACTGTTAGATATTGTTTGGTTTTAGAATTTGATTTTAAGGTGGGCTTTTTTTAAAATTATTATACAAGTATAATAAATTTAGTATGATGTAAAATTTCTTCCTTAATTTTTAATAAATAATGTGGTTGTAAATTATAGTACTGTTACATTTAATCTAAATAGTTTATATTTAGAAGGTTGAATATTTAATATGTTATACTTTAAATCGTTAATGTGAATTTAAAAATATTAGTTTGAATATTTTTTTTAATATTTATCATATTGAAAAGAAGGGGGGAAAAACAGCAATAACAACAACAACAAAACTTTGTTGATATTGTTGTTAAATAGATGTAGTTTAGAAATTGCAATTAAAAATTTTAGAGTGTATGTAATAAAATTCATATACTTAAATTATTTTGAAAGCAGTTGTGTATTAGTGTATTCAGATAGAAATTTATTCATTTTTTTTAGTGATCCAAAGTTATTACAATCTTTCTTAGAAAGTGGAAGTGATGAAAATTCAAAGGTAAGTAGCAGTGCTTTTTCTTTTTTTAAATTAGGTTCACAAGGTTGTTAGGTCCTCATCAATTTCTGATAATCTATAAAGCATATAGATTGATACAGTTTTCATTCAGAGATCATTTCAGCTTATAGGCAAGTGAATATCTTGAGATATATATTAAATATAAACTTGCCCATTCGAAAAACATTCAAATTTTGTTACTTGAACATTTATAATATATTAAAATTAAAGTGAGTTTTAACGTTTGCCTTTTCGTTTGTGCAGAAATTTTTTAATTTTGAAATGTAATTATAGTTTTGAATAAAAAATTCCATTTTATGACTAAATTTATATATAAATAGATTTTATAAATACTTTATGTATGTTTCTTAAAAACTGAAAAAAATATAATGCAAGAAAAAAAAACAATTTCTTTTTTTAAATGTATTTCTTAAAAAAATATTTTGATTGACTAATAAATTCTGTATTTCTTGTTTATGAATGACTCATGCTGATATTTAAATACATATGATTTTTATTTGTTCTCATTGATTGGTGAGAATTATTTACTTACAACATAAACAGAAATGTCATCTACATATAAATACATTAAGTAAATGAGTAATTACAAATTAGTCTTTTATTTCTTGTGATCAATGATCTTGAAAATGAAAATTTTACTGATTTTCTTGTCCCTTCTCTCAAAGAAAATTAAAAATTTTTTATTGTTTTCTTAAAAAAAAAAAAGAATAACACCTGTTAGCAAATTGTTGAACATTCAAAATTAAACTCGCTGCTTTCTTTTATATTGCTATAATTTTTTCATTTGTTACTATTAATTTGCATGAAAGTTTTTAAATATATTTAATGAAGCTTATCAATGTCTTAACTCTTAATATGAAAATTTCTTGAATTCATAATTTTTAAAGATTAGTTTGATAGTTGTCTTTGTCAAATATTTTAATTATCTAGTGCTAAGATTACTTTTTATTGCTTATTAGTTTAATTGGTTATGTTTCAAATTATCCTGTTTATATGGATTGATTCTTTTAAAACATGTACTACAAATACTAAGAGTTATTGATAGTATGATCACTTTTATTTGATTTTTTTATATCCTCTATGTTGAGAAATAATTCCAAGATTTTCTTTTTGAAAACTAAAGAAAAATTAAAAATTTGTCAGTTTGTATTGAAGTTTATCATAAGCTGATTATTTTTAACAATGAAGCAACAGAAAAATAGCTTTTTTGTGTTACTAACAGTTTTTAAACCAAGCTTTATTCTTATTATTTTGAAGCAGATCAAAGATATTGTGTTATTATGTTTTGTTTTTATGCATGAAATTATATGTTTGTTTTTCATTGCATGCTTGTGTTTTAGCATATTTCTGTTTCAAATATGATTTGCTTTTTATGCTTTTTTTTGTTTAAAATGTCCAGATTATTATTTCTGTTTTGGATGTATTTGTTTTTTATTTCCTTTAGTTTTGACCTAATTTTGCTTTTGTTTTCCACTTTCAGATGCATATGTCATAAATTAATCTCATCTAAATTTCCCCACTATGTGAAATTTGTTAGTGAAAAATATTTCATAAATTGAAAAAAAAATTAGTCAGATTTTTTTTCTCAAAATATTTTGAGCTGCTTTTTAGCTATGGTAAAGCTATGGCGAAAAATCCATATGCCTTTTTACAGGCTTTGAGAGACATACCATATTTAGAGGTAAGGAAATGTTGGTTTTGTGATTAAAATAAAAATGAATAGTATAAAAAAAAGTCTCTAAAATCTCTATTTAATATCTGGCTTTGGATTCTAAATCCACTGATTTTATATTTCAACGTTTATATAACATTATTCACCTTTTTAATAAATAAGAACAAATATATGTTACATTATTTTTAAATACTGTTTCATTTTAAAGTTACTAAAGTTTATCACAAATAGCCAATTGCTAATCATTTCTTCAATACTTCCTTCACAAATCTGAAAATTAGCAATGAAGGAAAGATAAATTTTGATCCCTTTTTTTCCAACTATAAAAATGAAGGATATTTGTCTTGGTAAAACATTGAAACTTATAATTTTTAGTTTTATTATCATTTATTTGTTTTGGTTAATCCTACGCTGAATGTTTTTTTTTATTAAAAGTTGAGTAATTTTCAATTATTTTAAATATTTAATTTTGAATTTCAACATTGATTACACTTAAAAGCACACTTTGTTTAATAAATGCTTTTTAGATTAAAAAACAAAAATAAATATTTACTTTAAACTAAGATTATTCAAAATTAATTGTAGAAGGATTTTAAGTGTGTCCCATTTTGTTTTGCAGGATTTTGTTTAAGAATAATTACCATGTGATATTGTTTTATTCTATCTATATTGGATTTGTAAGTTTATAGTTATACAGAAATTCTAGTAACTATTTCAGTATGGTATTAAGGCCAGTTAAGGACATCTTAAACTGGCTTTAAAACCATATGGGTTCTTATGGGGAAGGGAGGTGTTGGCTTGTGCAGACTCTTAAAATATTGTTTTTTTTTTTAATTTTCTCGACTTATGCTAATTTTCTCAAATAGCTTTAATTATAAGATTTCATTAAAATTTTTTAAAGGTTGGAATTTTTTGATGCAAAAAAATCAGCTTGTCAAAACATTTTTTTGCAGAAAAAAAGTCTTGCAAGAAATAGATTATTTTTTACATTTGAAATGAATTTATAAGATCAGAATATTTTTTTATTTATAAATTTGAAAAAAAAAAGTTTTCAAAAATAATTTTATACATTGTGAATTAAAAAAATACAAAATATTCTGAAATAAATTTTGAAAATCCATATTTGAATGTCTGAAACATCAGTTAATATAATTTTTTTTTAATGTAATGAAAATTTTATTTCTTGAAGTTGTGCTCTGTATTTTTAAGGGGAGATAATAAAAAAATGGGATAGTTAAATATTTATTTCATTGACTGTGGAAATCTAGACCAAAGCAATATGAATGAACAGCATTAGGGCTTTTTCTAATGAAAGCATAAATTGCAGCTAATTATTCTCTTATGCTCCCTGCTTTCCTCTAATTTTCTTACTAATTCCATTTCTCGCTATTCTATTTAAACATTAGTTTTGAAGCTTTCTTTGACATAGTTTGAAAAAGATTTTATTTGTATTGAATCTTTGTCTTATTGAATGTTGTATTTGTAAATGAGAAAAGTAAGCAATATTTTTGTTGTAGTTAATGTAAAGTGACACAAAGCATATATTCTGAATTATTCCTTGAGTTTTAATCACGGGCAGCCAAAATTATTTTCTTTTGTGTTTCTATAAATTATTAAGTATTCAAGAATTTCTCTATTACACCAATGTAAGCATAGTAATTTTTATTGAAAAATTTTTTTTAACAAACAACAATTTTTTAGAGTTAAAAGTTTTGTGACAAAATTGTTTAATTAAATTTTATTTTTAATTATCCACTGATTTGAGAGAAATCTTTCATCTACTTTTAAATCTGTCCTAGATCCTAAATTATTACTTTCATTATATATAATCTGTTGTTCAGCATTTTATTTTTTGAACAAAAGATAATATTTAAAAAATTGCATACATATAAAACTACCTCATTCTATTTTTTTCTTTTGTAGTGTTTTAGTTGCTAAAATATATGTATTAAGTAGCAAGGAGTTATTTTCGTATTGTTAAAATAGGGGAAATTAGATTTTAATGGTTTTTAATCTAATTACTTTTAATGGCTTTTTATAGCTGATATTTTGGCGTTTTAAATATATAAATTTTCAAAATTTACTTGAAAAAAATTGCTAAATTTTGAACCTGCATGATATTTAATTTTCATGAATATATATGTGTATATAACATGTTGATGTGTTAAATTATTTTACAAATCTATGTTTTTATGTCAACCAAGCTATAATATATGTTTTTATTTAATTATCCTCATTTTTTAATGCTTCTATTTGGTGAAATCTTTTTAAATATTTACAAAAATATATGAATAATTTTGCAATAGTTTAAATAATTTAATTTAATTTAGTATTTTTATACTTATTATCTTTCCTTTTCAGGATCCACAGGATGGGACTTCTTCTGAATCAGCTGTTGAAAGTCCTCAAGTGTCAAACTCTCAAGTGTCACTTGCAAATCACCTTCCATCAGCTGATCACATAATCGACACAAGTGATCAAATGGGGTACAGCTTTGCTGTAGATGGGCCGGCGCTATTAGCGCAGAGTGGAGTTGGCTCCACTGCTGCTGGCTTAGGGGGCATGCCGCTGGTTGTGGCTTCATCTACTGGGCCACAAACATACCAGCATGCATCATCTAGTGGTGCCACCATTCATCATTTACCATCAACAGTTACTCATGTAAATCTGCATCCTCATTCTCCTGCATCAGCCAGGTCTGTTACACCTTCTCATAATATAAAATCGCCCAGTATGGGTCCATCCTCTGTTCATAGTATGCCTCCTCCATCCCCATTGCAGCAAACTAGATCCCCTTTGCCATCTCATACACCATCACCAGCTCCAGCCTGGTCTCCTGTACCACCTGTGTTATCTCCTGCCGCTCCTCGATCTCAGTCTATGCCTTCTATGTCTGTAGCTTTTCAACAAACACATAATCAGATGCTTCAGACTACTTGTAATATTGCGCAATATGTTACTGCTCTGACATCCCCACAGTCTGTGCAAAAATTAACTCTTCAGCAGCAGCAACAACAACAACAACAACAACAACAGCAGCAGCAGCAGCAACAACAACAACAGCAGCAGCAGCAGCAAGTTTTTCTGCAGCAACAGCTTCCTCCTGCCTCTCAGCAACAATCTATTCCTCGATTAACTGCTGTACAAACTCCTGTGGTGACAACTGTTGCAGTTCCAGCTTCTATGTTGCATTTAATTCAAGCACAGGCATCTAATGTAAATGTGCCTACAACAAGGACATCTCATAACAACACTCGTCCCATTCAACCAAAAATACCCAACATACGACCAAAGCCACCTGCATGTAGCGCATCGAATCAATTTGTTTCTCCTACTCCAACTCCTAAGCAAACTTCATCTACATCTGTGACTACAGCACAGAGAACTGTTGGTGTTGGAATTCAGCCTGGGACTGCTCCATTAGTTCTCAATCAAGCACCACCTGGAGTGTTTTCGGGACCGACTTCAGGTACTATTTTAGTTAACCAAATAATTCCTGGTGTTCCTCCTAGTGGTGGTCCAATTTTGATCCATGGAAATTTGCCTAGTCTTCTATTAAGGCCTACTAATCCTTCAGCAGGACAAACACTTAATGCAACAAACTCTCCAAATAATGCAACATTAATTACTGCTCTTCAAAATCCAAGTCAACAAACTCTATTTGCTCCAGCAAAACAAACAATACATAGTCCTCAAACTATTGTGATTCCTAATAATAACCTGCATCCTGGTTTAGCCTCACAAAATCTTAATCTGACAACAGCAGCTATACCAAATAGTGGTATCCTATCTTCCTCTTCACAAGGACAAAGCTTTTTGGCACGACCAAATTTTATTCTTTCATCTACAAGATTAATGGGAAATCAAGGTATTCAGTTTCAACAAATTCAAACACCATCGGGTCCTATTTTAGCTCTTACTTCTGGTCAGACCATTGCTCTTCCACAACTGCAAGCTTTGAGTAATGCACAGTTAGCACCTGTGACAGCTGTTCCTATGCAAACTGTAATGACAAGCCAAGGAGTTCTGTCCCTCCAGTCACATGCACCACAATCTGCCTTACAACAGCAACAACAGTCTTTATTTGGTACTCCAGTTCCTTTTACAAATCATTTAGAACAGTCTTCACCTCAAGTGATGCAAGTGCCACAGCCTTTAACTCCTAACCAAGTCCAAACCAATCACCCAAGTCATCTTCAGCAAAATCAGCCTCAACAAATTGAACATTCACCCAAACCTGCTTCTCCTCAAAAACCGGCCAAAGCTCCACAACTGAATTTAGAAGAACTGTTAAAAGAGCATGGTATTGTGCCTGATTCGCCTGTTCCTTCACCAGAATGCGATTCTCCAATAATTGAAGAATCAGTTTCTCATGCAATAGTTAACTCCCCACAACTGATTACAGCATTGCAACAATCTCCGCAAGTTGTTCTAGAACAGGTAAATTAAAACTTCATGTATTTGTGCCTGAGTAATTTCTAACATTTCTACTTATTTGCTAAAAATAAAGTATATTGCTTCTGTAGTAATAATGTATTTTAAACTCATGAAGTTTTGTATTTATTTTAATCATTAATTCATTTGCTTAATAGAATAAGATATTTGAATTATTTATTTCAAAACTCTCGGCAACTGTGTCAAACTCGTTTTATTAAAATTCTTTTACGCTCTCTACAATAACTGATTATGACATTGTAAATAAATTTGTTGTATTTCTACATATGTTGCCTAAGATATTGTGCTATATTTGAAATTCTGAATTAATCTTGTTTTAAAATTAATAGTTGAAATTCTAAATTCTATTGTTCTATTGTTGAAATTATACTGTTCTTTTATTATAGCCTTTTTTTAAATACAAATATTGATATATTGCTTTATTTCTATTATGATGTATTTTCTTGGTAATATTGCATTGCTTAACAAGCAACATAATTTATCTCGATTCTCCAAAAAAGAAGGGGGGGGGGAGGAATATTTTTCTCAATTACTAATAGATGTGACAGATTTTTCACATATCTGGCATGAGTGTAAAACTGTACAACTACTGATGATGTAAAAAAAGCAATAACAAAAAAAAAGTCAGTCATATTCATTATTGTAGTGAAAAATTCAGTTTACTTTTGAAAAATTTAGATAGTTGGTGTTATATGTTATGTAATTACTATTAAAATTCTTTTTATATGAATTTATATTTTTATTACTATTGATAGTTTTTATTCTGCCTTAATTAATTTCCACTTGCATAGAGCCAATCTTATGTTGTCTATTTTTATTTTTCAGTCACCTGGTACTGCATCTTTACCTCATTTAAAATTAACTCAAGATTGTAATCTAAAGTTATGCAATCTAGCAATAGCTCAAGATGGCAGTGTTATACTTCACCCTCAATCAACTCCTAACAATCCTACTGTTCATCATTATGGTTCTTCTGGTCAAATTCAAGGGAGGACTGTAAATACTACTGTTAACTCTATGATTTTTCCAACAGCAGTAGTATCATCTGCAGCATCAGTTCCTGTTACTACTGAATCAGCTCCTCGAAATCATTCCACATTAATAGCAAGATTAAATGCTGCTCCTGCTCTATCTGTTCCTGATGTGTCGTCTCTAGCTTTGTCGTCGGTTTCTGGAACGACTACTCTTTCAACCTCCAATACTACAACCTTAGTGCCATTAGTCCAAAGCTTAAATGTGACAAATACCCCAATTGCCAGCAGTTATATTGTACAAAGGACGAACACATTAAGTGCTGCAGGTGACAGGGTGTTTGTGACTGAGGATGTGCACACTACACAGAGCCATGTTACCCCAGTGATCTCATCGAGCTCCTCCACTCAAAATGTACAAAATAGGGTGAATCATTCTGGTCCTTTTCAGGCAATTATTGTTCCTAATGAACATACTGTAAGGACAATGTCACAGCTCCCTCCTAAAACTGTGCAATCTACTCATGTGGGGACAGTCAGTACTACAACTTCACCTAGTTTGCAGTCTGTAGTGCAGAAAGCTGGTCACAAAGAATCAAGAGCAACTGAAGTTGACAATGGTGCTGTTGTGCCAAGCCATAATCATCCAGTAACTTCATCTAATGTGCCAAATAATGTAAGTAAAGCATTACTAACTTTTCTAATAGCATATTTTCTTTATATATAATACGAAAAGAACTTGGCATCCGCAGGATGTTTAAAATTATGTAATATCTGAATAATTTAGAAATAAATAGCCCATCTTTCTGATATATGAACCCCATTTATATGATACAATCTTTAATTATACATGGGGAAAATAAAATAAAATGCTTTGAAGTAGGCAGCTTCTCTGTCCTTCCTTATTGTTTATTTTTATAATCTTACCCAAATCAGTTTTTAAAATTTTTTGAAATAAGTACATAATTTTTTTTTTTTGTATTTGTGATTGATTAATGCTTTATTTCATTTTTCTTTGTGAATATGTATTTAGTTTTAGATATCTTTTGGATTTAACAAAAAGCTTATAAATAAAAAAAGGATTTAAAATTTCTGTTTTTGAAATAAGAAATATGATGCTTGCATCTTATTTCTTACTGTTTAAAAAGGATTTAAATATTTAAAAGTGTGGATATTGCCCCAGAATTTGTTTTGTATCAATTCAAGTTCTTTATTGATAATGATTTTTTGTCAATCAAAGTTTTCTGACTTCTGAAAAAAGTAACATCTCTTGCTCTTTTTGTTATGAAGAGTACAGCTGAGATGAAACCATAAATAATGGTCATACTTTTGAAACATTCATAATTAATAAATTTCTGAAATGTTAAATTGTATATTTCTTTTCATAATTTAATTTTTTCATTTTATTAAATTATTTATAAAGCCTTTGGATATTATTGTAGTCTATATGGAAATTTCATGTATATTTTCTTGTAACATACATATTTTGTTAATAATTCACAAAATCACCATATTCTAATTTGTTTAAAAAAATAGAGAAAATAGTTTTAAAGAAATCCTTAAAAAATGGCAATATTGAATATTGTTCTTGATACAATTACATTATTGCGTGACTGTTTAATTTTTAAGATTTGAATTTACAAATTTTGTAGTAATATTTTTTGATTTCTTGAAATAAAATCTCCAAACAAAATTATTTTGCTAATTCATTGAATCATTATATTCTAAATTGCCTTAAAAATGGAGAGAATAGCTTTAAAAGAAATCCTTAAAAAGGCAAATTCATAAGCAGGAAAAGACTTGAAACCCTATAACAATTAATATTGAGCTTGATATTATAACTGATCTTTATCACCACAATTTATTGCGAGATTATTTACTTTGCATGATTTAAATTTGTAAATTTTACAATAATATATATATTTTTTGTCTTCTTGAATGCTAAATAGGTTTAAATTAGAAGGGATAAGTTCAGGTTTTAGTGTCATGGATTTATAAGTAGATGTACTTAGGATATCTGAAGTAATTTTGTTTTAGTTACTGTTGTCTGGACTCATTTTGAGAATTTAACTCATGGGAACCTCTATGCATTTTTATATTTGAAATTGAGGATTGAATCTTTTTTCAAGTCCAATATTTTTATTGAGCTTTAAATAGTTGAACCTTCAGAATGTTTCACCTTTATTATTTTTGTTTTGCTGTTGACATTATATGATTTATTGGATTGTAAATATTGGATTCATAATAAGCTATGTTGATTAATTATTTTAATAGTCTTAGTTATTGATTTTCAAAAAGATTTTACTTAAAATCCTTTAAAATTTCTTTGTTGTATTATTAACAAAGTTAAAATTTGTGAAAGTTATTAAACTTTGAAATGTATAATTTCTTTTTCAAAGTAAAGTGCCAGGGCTTAGAAAGAATTTTTTTTTTATTTCATTTGTATAGCATCCTTTTACTGTGCAAATAATGAGATATTGAATCTTTAATCTGCTTCATTTTACCTGCATGAAATCTGTTTTTTTTTTTTTTTAACTGAATGGTAAAATAACTGCATTTCATTTTAAAGATGAGAGTTGCAGCAAATGATAATAATCACAAATAATAAATAAAATATATTCATGTATTTTTTTATGATATACTTTTGTATTTTTTCTTCACTTGCTTTTCTAAAATTATTTATTTTATTCCAAATTGAATTTTTATTTAGAAATATCTGCATTAAATAAATCATGTGATCTGTCACTTGGAGATAATTTGCTTTGCAGTTGAATTTAATTTCTTATTTGATCAAGGTGAAGCAATACTAAAAGTGACATTAATGCCACAAAAGAAAACCAACTCATATTTACGTAATTCTCTTATGCTTGCTTCATTGGGTGAAAATAAAGGATTATTTCATTTTTAATTATTTGAAGGAAAAAAAAATGCAATTTAAAAATATTTGTCATTTGCTGATATTTCTTTAAAATTAAGTTTTGATATTAAGTGTAGCATGTATAAGATATTGAGATGCTAATGTATAAATTACATGCAAATAAGTAAAATAATGACATGGGTCATGGAGCTCCTCGACTTTATCTCCGGTAGATGGAAAACTTAGAAAAGGCTTGGCTTTCAGTAGTTGACGTGACCATCTTCGAAAGTCCATGTCATTTTCTTTTATAGTACTAACAGGAGACGTAGTGGGAGGAGCGTGAAGAAGCTCAAATTTTCATTGTCTGACAGGATGCAACAAGGAATGGAGGTGTCTGCTAGGGCAAATTAGTTTTTAATATGGCCAAAGTTTAATCGAAGTAAATAAAATTGATTGAAAAATTAAATAAATAGAAAAGAAAATTTAAAGTAGAATATTATGAGGTCTTTTAATTCATGGATTTGGAGTGTATTTAGGAATAGAGAGAATAGCTTCATTGTCATGCGAGTCAAGATTTTTGAAAAATTTAATGGCAAGTTTTTTGATGAATTTATGTGGGAAGGGAGGTAGTGAAGTGCTTTATGCATATTTAGCATATACCAGTAACAATAACAGAACTTTCTGATTAAATTATTTTATTGCTTAACAACAGCAACAACAAAATGCCAAAAAAAAAAGTCTTTTTCAATGCAACTAAAGCTTTAATTATCAAAAAATCTCTGAAGTTGCCACTTTAGTCTGTTGATGTGTTCATCAATGACCTGCTGTTAATACATAAGTATCAATATTAAATCTGTGGCTCTTAAGGATTATTCATGATTTTTTTAGTAGATTATATTAAATTCTATTTTGTTAGCTTCTTCTAAAAGTATATTCTATAGTTTTATTAAAGTATATTCTAAATTTCTCTAAGTTAATTCTGTTTTGTTTGTCCTTTATTTGACAAATAAAAATAAAGGTTGTGACTGTTAATTATAATTAATCTAAATTGAAACAAATGAAATATTTGAACAATTACAGATACCATTTTTTTATATCCAGTATTTTAAACTCATTTTAAGTTCATTATTCTTTTTTTCTAATTTTACTTTTTGCAGAAGTGCCTATTCTAATTTAAATTTTTACCTATTTTAGTTTATCAATACAGGCAATCTATTTAAAAAAAGGGGAATTCTGAAACTTATTTTAAAGATAACTTAAAATGTTTTGAATAGTTAAATTCCCATCTATTGTAAATCATTTATAAAAACTTTATATTAAAGGTTCTTTCCAAAGTACAGAAGGAGATCAATGAACTTACAGCTGTGAGGATTCGCAGTCCAGAGCAGCAGAAAATTCTTCAACAACTTACTACAGCACGGCAAAAGCTGCATACATTGCAAAATAATAAAAGCCGAGGAAATAGAGCAAATCAAAATCAATATCAGGTATATATATTGTTTCCTCTCTGCATGTTATTAACACATATTTTCATTAATATTTGGAGCAATTAAATTTAAAACAATCTTTTGTTATACAAATTTTTGATAAACAAGGCTGTGTCTCATGCATATATTACATAAAGCACTAATAGTTTCTTTCAGAATGATGCACTTGATAGTTTTTATTTACTTCGTTATCATTTCAACTGTATGTTGGCATTTTTGTTTCGTTAAGGAGTGAAATCAAAGGATCATATAATGAAAATTTTTGACAATAATGTTTAGTTTTGAATAAGACTATAATTTTTTTTCCTCATAAGTAACATACAAATGAATTAGAAATATTTTTATTTCTCTGCTTAAAATGTTTGCTTGCAATTTATGCATTCTAACATGACTGGTATTCATAAATATTGGTATTTTAATTAAATTTTTAAAGTATCTTAAACTATTCTCATCAAATTCCATGATATTCTTTATAACCTCAATTTTTTTTCCTTAATAAAGACATACAAATTGGTTAATTTAGATAAAAGTTATTAAGTAAAATATTTTTTGCAGCATTAATATTCATAAAATATTTTCAAAATTTTTATTCTCATATATATTAGTTTTGTTTTTTACAATTTTTATCCATATTTGATATCCAAATTTTTTATATAATAATGTTGATATCTAATAAAAGTATAAATATTTATAATATATATATTGATTAATAGTTGTGTCACAAGCATATGAATATTATGCTTTTAAATCTACTTTACTTTGTGATTGAAAATGTGGCTATTTTTAATGAGACATTTTAATTTGTAGTGCCAAAACTTTCAATTTGTATATGGATAAATATCGAATGGACATATTTTTTTCAAGAGAGCCACTTCATATTTTAAACACTTTTCATTAACTTTGCTTTTGATGTTTCCTTATTTCGGGGACCAGCATAGCGTTTTAAAATTTTTACAGATGCAATGAATAACAACGTGAAAAAGTTTTTTATAATAAATGGCTGCTATCAAAATAAAAAATCTGTAATTTTCTTCAGTTGACATACTTGTAGCAGAAATAAAATATAGAAATAAAGCAAGCAAACTAGAAAACAAACTTTAGTGTGACTTATACTTATTGTAATGTAATTAATTATAAGATCAATCAAATTTTAAATTCACATCATAGATAGTCCTCCATCAAAAATATTTTTAAAAAATGCTATTAATATTTCTAATTTTGTATGAAATGTATAGCAGTAGCATAAAAGAAATTTGTTCCAAAATATGACTTTTAAATTTAATTTTTATGAATTAACTTGCATTAATGAAATAAGGAATATATATATATTTGACTTCTTTTACAGCTTAAAATGGAAAATGAGATTGAGAAGCTTATTCAGAGAGCTCAAGCAAGTCATTCCATACGCAGTGTATCTCCTCAGCAGTTGAAACCTCCTGCTTTGAATGTTCAGCAATCTGGTCAAACAGAAAAACAGCAAAATTCTAAATCTGTAAATTCCCACAATTTGCAATTAGTAAATCTTCTGAAACAGAATCCTCCACACTGTGTAAGTAAAAGATAATTGTTCTCATTTTATTTCAGGAATTTTAGAGTATGTTGATATTTAGAAAAATATGTATTAATCCTTTAAGATTCTAGTTAAATTCTTCAAACTAGATACATTTTGGTTTTATTGGAGACTCATTCGTTAGGGTTGCATTGCAGCAGCATTCCATGAAATTATTTTTGAAAGTTGCATTTTTGTTTTCCTAATTTTCCCCGTTTGAGAATTTGTTTATTTTTTGATTCTGAGAGGTTAGTAATCAATAAAAATGGTAAAAAAAAAATTATTAAAGCTCAAAAATAAAACAGAAAAGGAATCAACATGCTAAAGAAATACAGATGGGGACTGTCTGTCCTGTAGCTTATATCATTAAAAAAAAATTGAATAGTTTGATTTTTTTTAAGTTACTCCACTTTGGTCTTAAAAGAATACAAAATTTTGCAAAGTTTGTATTTCAGATTTAATGGAATGATTTTCAATATACTCATCTAAATTTTATCATACAGCTCTGAATATTATTAGCTTAAAGTAAATGAATTGTCATTTGATAATTTATTTAAAAGTGCTCAAATATCATTTGGAAAAAAAATAGGAACTAATCATTTCGTATTGTTTTAAAATAATTCAAGGGAAATGTCGATGTAATTTATATTGAAATGTAATAAGGAGACTAATTCTGACATTCTAAACATTCTTTTGAAAGATTATCAGAAGTAAAGACATCATCAGAAGTAAGGTATTGAATATACTCTTAAAATTTGTTCTTAATCCAGATTGTAAAAGTTCCTTATAATTTTGATTTAATTAAAAGATGGTGAGGTAGGAGCTTATGAAGAATATCTCATTTTCATTTTATTTTTTTAAAAAAATTATACCTAGTAATTGTGGTAAACATAACTAAATATTGGCTGGCTGCAAGTGGAGCTGATCTGATCTATAGGCCAGGTTCCAATTGTCCTATATTCAAATGTTGCTATATTCAAATTCCTGGAAAAATACTTGCTTTTTTTTAAAAAAAACATTCTTTGTGTGTGTGTGTGTGTGTCTGCATCTTTGTTTTTGGGAAAGATTTAATTATGTTTATTATTAGGAAATATCTTAATTTTAAAAAGATGGAAAGAAACATTTTATAGTTGTTTCTAAATAGTTTTTATTTAGTGTATAAAGTAATTTACTAGTTTAAAAGTATATATATATATATATATATATATATATATAAAACTAAATTTTTTGTAATCCAAAATAATCCAAATAATAATAATTAAGCCTGCTAAAGTAATTATTAACACTACAGGATTCGCAACATGTTTTAATTAGCTGATTAGCCTGTTGTCTTTTCTCAATGAAATATTTGAGAGATAAAATACTTACTTATTTGAACTTTTTAGGCTCCACCAAAACATACGGCACATGTTACGACTACAACTGTTACTGCTGCATGTGATAGTACAACTACTACAGTAGAGTCATCTGTTTCTGTAAATCAGAAGGTAAATTCTTTTCTTGGAACTTATAATGATATCATTAATTTTATTTAATTGAAAGAATATTAACTTGGATAATATATATTACATTAATTCTATAATTTTATTTTTTGAACTACATCAGGAAACTTTTTTACCCTTATAATAATCTAGCTTTTTATACATGATTCTCACCAGATTTTAACTGATTTTGGCAAATATATGTGACATTTTCTGTGTTTTAAGAATAACATTTTTGTAAAAAAATATATTTGTTTTTTGAAAGAGTAACAAATATATGATTTTCAAATGTATATTTTTAACTCCAAACAAACTCCAACATTAAATAATGCTTTTCTCTTCTAATTTCATAGAAGTATATTGTCGTTTTTTCCCTCCAGACAACTTACAATTAGAATTTATTAAACAGTCATTATATTTTCCTTGTAAGTCTTATCACTAGAATCAAAATCATTTTGAGAATTATTTTCAAAACTTTCACTTCTAATATCACTATCGAAATTTATAAAATATTCATTTTTGGGCTGAATATATTAAAAATTGATTATAAAAAGCAGTGATATATCATTAGAGATATGAATTACTTTAACCTGATGCGTAACTGACCAGGCAGACATGTCCACAATTCACACACAGTTTCAATGGGTCTGATAGAGGTAATCATGGGAAATGACCTAATCTTGTTACCTCCTATGTTATATACGTTTGCAACAGCATATTCACCTGAGAGGTGACATACTATCATTAAGGGTTAACCTAAAAAATCAGAAATTATTTAACTTAAATATTATCCTATTTATTTTCCTACTTATTTTATTATAAAGCTGTTCATAAGTCTTGCTTAGAATTTTAGTGCAGTATCTATTTTTTTTAGTTTTGCTTATATAATAATCATAAAAGTTGATTATTTATGATTTTGTGTTTTTCTAATTGTATTGTATTATAATTTGTGAAATTAAAATAATAATTAAATTTATTTTCAGTCCAATCAAGTTCCAGCTCCCACTCAGCCAAAGCCACAAAATTCTCATCATCATCAGCCTCCCAAAACATCTAGTGAAGTTACACAGGTAAAATATTTAATATGATAAGAAATTTAGCATCAGATTTTTCTTTGATAAAATGTTATTTAAATTCGATAGTCGGGTATGAAATTGTGTTAATGGTTTCATTGGGTTCTATTTTTGGAATAAGCGTAATTCATGAAATTAACATTCACATTTTTTTTAAAGGTTTCAAATTTCTGTTTTTCAAAAAGAATAAAGAAAAAAAAAAAACCTGCTATATTAGCATTTAACATATGGCTCGTGCTTGCTTTAATTTTTTTCAGTTTCTGTATCTTTTAAAAAATTTCAGATTTATATTTCAGTGAAATTTTTATTTTTCTTGGTATCTTATCCACATTATGTAAAAGTGGCTGGCAGTTAAAAATAATTGTACAATTTAATTCTTTAAAAAATTTCTTTAAATGGTTTTGTAAAAAGTCAAAAATATGCATACCTGAATTTAAAAACTTATTAATATTTTCAAATAAGAAATATTTACTGCAACTTTAGAAATTAATGAGCTTATATACTTGTCAAATATGTTTTTATAATGTGTTTATTTTTTGTTGGAATTATAAGCAGTTCTTTGTATTATTGCAATATGATGTCATATTCTTAAATCAGTTTTTAAATGGCACTTTGTTTATGACAAATCATTGAATACAAATAACTCAAGGTGAAATTTTAATTTTCTGAAATATTTTAAAAATTTGGCTAATCCAAGTTTAAATTAATTAAAAGTTGCAAATACTACAATTGAATTTATTCATTTTGTAAACATTTATGTTCATGAAATTTTTTAGTTAACATTGTTTTACTGCTGGTTTGGTTTAATTTAATCTTTTTTTTTTAGCCGCAAGTAATTGTACGTCTTCAGAAGCCACCAGTACAGCAACAATATGTCGTCCAATCTTCTTCAAATACTGTCCAAAGAAAGGTATTTCTTAGTGTTGATTCAATAAATACTTGAGTGTCAATTTTAAAAATTAGGCCACTGATTCTTTTTACTATTACTTTTTTTTTTTTTTTTTTTTTTTTTTTTTGCACTTCTGAACTTGTTCAAAATTTGATTACAAAAACATCCTTTTGAATAAATTTTTTGTCTTGAACAATAAGGTATTACTTTCGACTTGGAAGAAAAATATTTTGGTTTGAGCTAAGATAAATATAGCAAAATTAAATCACTAAAATATTATTATATTATACTGATTTTAGAATTCCAAATGATCTCAAATTTTTCCTTTTTTTTTTTTTTCCTTTTGACTAAAGTTTTAAATAGATTAGAAAAAGTTTCTTTGTTCTGGAAATTGATTGTAATGATTAGTTTTTACTCTAGGTATTAAAAAAAAGTAAACATAATCATAATTATTTTTCTGTGCTTATTTATTTCTTATACACATTGCTTTTTCCATTATGGACATTTTATTTCTTAAACTTTAGGGGAAATGTTCATGTTTATTTGAATGATTTTTAATATTTCCAAATCAGTCTTTTATTTGCTACAAGATATATGAAAGTTTTATTGTCTTTTTTAGGCTCCATCTCCTGCTAAACGTATTGTTAACACAGTCTTGTAAGTATTTGATTTATCTGTGTGTTTAATTTATTATTATGGTTAAGTGATTTGTTTTGTTCGCTCAGTGATTATAATTATCTTAATCAAGCAATCACAATAAGATTATTAATGATTTTTAAATTAAACGAAATATTCATATGAAATGAGAAATGTGTAATCTTACTTTTAAAGAGTTCTTGCTTTTGACTTATGAAATAAGGATCATTTCAGCAAACAAGTTTTTAGATGAAAATTTAAAATCTGTTAGTTGAATAACCAAAACAAAATATACAAATATTTTGCGAAAATATTAATCTAAAAATATATCAAATAAAAATATTAACAATTATTAACTAAATTTATATTATTAATTATACTTAGTTATATTAATAAATTATTATTAATATAATTATAATTATTAAATAAATATTATTCTAATCGTTTTTGATGCTGCCTCGTTCAAGAAATGAAAATATAATCATTTTATAATTACTAAATTCCATTTCTGCCTTAATGTATTTTGTTAATGCAAAGAAAATATATCATATAAATTTGGAAAAAGTAAAATGCTTATAGCATTTTTTGATATATAATTTTATAAGTTCAATGTTTCAACGTTTTAAAATGTTAAATTTTTGTAATTTATTTCTTCCCATTTTTAGAATTAACGAGCAACTGAAGAAAGATCAAAACAATGCTGTGAATCCAGATGTTAATAGTCCCTTCTTATCCAAAGCTGATGCATGCCGTCGACTTCTAAGTTATCATGTATATAATTCTCGAGAACCATCAGAACAGCAGCTAGAGGACGGTATGTTCACAGTTTAAAAAGTAGAAAAAAATATTTTTTTGCTTCTAATTAAAAAAAATAATTAAATTTTCTGAGTAATTAATTTTTTTCTTTGCTTTTATCTTGTAGAAGACAGGGCGTTTGGGATAAGATCAGAAAATTTGATGCGCAAAATGAAGTTGCTGTTTGGCAGGTTGTTTGCCGTTCAGAGCAAGAATAGTACTGTAAGTGTAGAATAATTTTTTAAAGAAGCAAACATCTTTCTGTTACAGAATTGATTTTTTTTAGTAGCATGTATTTGTTTTAATTTTATTTTGATTGTATATAATGTTATTTTAATTGTATATACTTCACCATGTATTGAGGAATAGTATTTAGTCATAGATAATTTAAATAATAAAAATTTTTACCTTTTTTTTTATATAAATAAAGCATAATTGGAAAGAATATGACATCTATCCTGTTATTGTTATATTTAATTCTTTTAACAAATTTCACATTCATATTTTTTCTTTTTCGTATTCGAGTTCTTTAATATATATATGTAAATGAATTCATTTTATACCTGACTAGTCACCTTTGGTGGCCAGTTGTTTGGAATATTTTTTATCATTAACCTCAGTTCATACCCATGATACCATGAAATTGCCACACTTCAATTGCTTTGCATATGCTGTACTCATTGTGAACATGAAACTTTCTAGTGGAAGTCAGTTATGATATCATGGTACTATTTAAAATGTAAATGTGTAGTTTACCTATCTTATAAATTTTGTGGTATTGTAATTGCACTGATGCCTGCATATTGTATGTCTCGTATTTTATATAGACATTAAACAAAACCTTTAACTTTGTTACAGTGGAAGAAAATTGTACAATGAGATAGCTGATGAAACAATGAAATTAGTTTGAATTACAGGGCAATGTTGTAAGCTCTTTTTAAAAATTTGGCCAAAAAAAAAGTTTTTAGATATTGCTAAAGCTCAGCAAGAATTTACATCACTATGAAATTGGTATCATTAAAAGAGCAATTTTTTAAATTTTCAAATGGTGTCAAATTAATTTTAGTGGTGTGATTATATTTTTGAAGTTAACATGAATAAATTCCAAAATTCAGCTTAATTTTTAATTAAGAATAATTTTAATTAAAAAAAAAGCAGCCTTAATGTGTACATTCCCGTCTTCCAAGATATATGTTTCAAATTGGGTAACTGTGAGTCAAATGGTCTGACCTGTAGAGTGCCACACACAATTACACATGCACATCTTTGTTAGCAGCGAGAATAAATTCATTGAATTTATTTATTTATTTTGTTAGTATCTCTATATTATTCCTTTGTATAATATGGGGTATATTGGTGTCTCTAATTTTTAAGCCCAGTAAAACTAAGCTAGTCTATAATTTTTTTTCAAATATGTATATTTGAATTGATTCAGATATGATTTTGATTTTTCAAATTACTTCTAACTTCAATTGATTTTTTTCATGAATTTGTATAAATTTCTAAAAGTAAATTCGTAATTTACAGCATCCAAAAAGTGAGACTCCATCTCATGAAGCTGTGCAGATACAACGATTGCTCATTGAAGAAGAGCAGGAAGCTTTGGATGCTGAAAAAGCTATTGTTGCAGAAGGAGGAAGTAAGTTCTTACTATTTAAGATATTTGTCCAATTTTATGCTCATTAAAGCTTTGTTCTTTATTTGCCATTTACAGTGGTGAATATTGTAAAACCTAGAATATGAGTTCTACTTTTATTATTGCTTTATATAAATGTCTGATTACAAGATGTATTTTTTATTTTGAAGTAATTGCTTTTCTTTCCTGTATAATACAATAATTAATGAATTTATATATTTTATTAATAGTTTTGAGTATTCATTGTTACTTTATAATTCTTATATCAGTGGCAGAAATCAAAGATTTTATACTAGACTTATTGAGTAATACCTTAAATAAATCTAATTAGTAAGCAATAAAGTGTGTATAGTAATCAATTTTTCTTAATATTACATATGCCATTATTGAATAGATTATATATTTGTAGCTGACATGTATTGTAGTCCAGAGGATTGAAGCACTGTTGCCTGATGATAGTTATTTATGAATTCGGTATTTGTTCCATTATTTAAATTGATTCGAGATGTTAGTGTGCTATGATAACTATTAAATATATTGTAAAACTTGTTTTTTGTTAGATTTTCAATAATTTAAACATTGACATTCTTTCTTTCTGATTACTAAAATTAAAATTTTTTCTTTGTTTAGCTATAACAATCCCACCCTCCCGCCATGCATGGCTAGAACGAATTCGCTGTCCTCCATCTCCAGCTAATGATGATTTCTGTGAAGTGGCAATTAAACAGGAAAGAGTTTGCAGTTCTCCATCTTCTGAGCATGATAATTTTTCAGAAATGGTAGCAGAACAAGAGAGGGTTCAACATTCCCCATCTCCAGTTCACCGCTTTTCTGAAAAGGATAGGTGTGCTTATGATCAAGATGATCATGATTGCCTGTGCAGAGAAGCCAGTGATCACCCAGAAGATAGTGATCCTTTGTTTAAAGAGGATGATAACCTTGAAGCACCTGTGATTGATAGTTGTGAAGATATTGTTGTGCCACCCAATGACAATGTGGAAAGGAGCCCTCCAACGCTTAAAAGAATAGTCATTAAACCCACAAGACGTAATGAAAGTGATTCTGAGGACCATTCGCCTGTGCGGAAACGTGTGAAATTCAATAATAGTGCAGTGTCAAATTTAACATCATCTCAGAAGTATTTAAACACTACAAAACCTGAATTGAGTAGTTTTAATCCTATCCATAGGCCAGAGGTTACAAAGCAAAGTGATTTTGTGTTAAATAAGACAAATCACAAGGTTCCATCTATGAGTGGACCTTTCCAAAGTGATACTAGGATAGGTGACATGGTAACTGAACTGAGGAAAGAGTTCAATATGTCTCCTATGGAGATGGATGATGATACTCGGGTGGGTTCACATATAGTGGATTTTGATCCTTCCAGTGGGGTCAATCATCTTGTGGACTTTGATCCTCCCGTTCCTCGGACAGAGGAATCCTGTGATTCAAATTTGTTGTATAACAATAGTTTAAGAAATAACTGTACCGATAAGTACAGCTTTACTGTATTGAATGACTGGGCGCAGGATTATGTTCGACAAGTCCATCAGCCTAGTGAATCAGACTTGGCTGTAAGTAGCATCTTAACTAATCAAGACAATCCTGACTTGGATCTGTCCGGGTTAGATGGGTTGGAAGATCATTTGAATGATAGTCAACATTGCATTCCAAATGGGATCCAAGATGTTGAGACATCTGTGGAAAACGAAATGGATTATATTGGTTACTCTATTCCTAAGCATCAAAAGAGGTTTCAGGACTCTCCCATGCAACCTGCAAGTAACTGTTCTGGCACCAGAGACCAAGTGCAATGTGCCATTAGAAGTATTACTGAAGCAGATTCGCGTTATGATCGTGTCCATACGCATACAGACTTCATGTCTCTTAATAGGCACAGCCAGAATGCGCACATCGGTGGCTATGGCAGTAGCACAAGTTCTGGCATAGGCTCCACCAGTAGAAGAAGGCAACATGATGTGGATGAAGCAGTTAATAGTATTTTGATGTAGTATGGAAAATGATTTCTACAAGCTGCCTGCCCAGGTTTCATAGGGCAATTATTTATTTTCATTGTTATGATTGTTATATAAGAGTTCTATTGATTTCATTCTCTGTGTATAGTTTGTGATATAAGAATTTTCTAATAAGTTGGTTAAAAAAGCATAAAAATCTTTAGAATTTTATGGTGAATTAATTATATGTAAAAATTGACAGTGAAAGTAACTGTAATATTTAGATGCTTTTTTACTTCCTCAATTTAGCAATAAAGAACAGAAAATGTTCATTCGCAAGCAATACATTCAGAGTTGAAGGGGTAAATATAAAAAAAGGCCCTTTTTTTTTCCAATCTATTGTCCAGTCTTTTTCTTTTATGTATTTGAATTCAGATTTTTTTGTGAATTAAATAATTTTGTTCAACCTACTTCTGTGTTATTATAGTGATTCAGTACAAACTAGTGTAATATTTTTTGCTCGAACATTTTGTTGTGATTCGCAGAGGATTAAAAATTTGCTCAAGCATTTGTACTTAATCTTGCTCATTTTTATTCTATGCAAAATGACTTTGATCCTACTTGAACCTGCTAATTTATCTTAATGTTCCTTGTATATAATGTGCTTAGTGAGTAATTATGATGCATTTGAATCATTTTGAAGTAAGGGGTACTTTTATAAATTTTGAAACTTCCTTTGTGCTTCTCCTTGGTTCAGATATATTAATGATGATCAAATGCAAATCAAAGAACAAAAAGTTGTAGTTTTACATGCTTTCATTTTATCTATTTTTCTCATAACTGAAAAAAGAAATTCTATTGTAGGAATTACTTTATTGCTTTTTTAAAAAAAATAACCATTTTAATAGTTTATTTTTTATAAAATATATGAAAATTGTTATTGTTAGGTTTTATAATGTAAGTTATTGTACAATACAGAATTATCTTTTATCTACTTTTAATGTTAATCAGTATGTTGCTATAAATAATTTGAGAAATCAATGCATTCGGTTTAAAATTATTGTGAACATATTGATTAAAATGTCTAGGTATTGATTTATTTTCTTTATGGATGATCATGAATGTATGCATTTGGAATTGAAAATATTATTTCCATTTGGAACTACATTGTTAAATATTGAAGCTTTTTTTTTTATTCTTTTACATAAATACATTCAAAATTTGTCATTTCAATTAACTATAAACTGTTGATAACCAGAAACTTTAAATACTTTTGAAATTCAAACATGTACTTTTATGTATTCATAAAATGTATCCTTAAATTGATCAGTTTTTGCAATTAAAGTACTTTATAGTAGTGAGATTTCAGATTAAGGATAAAGAAATATTTAATTTATTGATGTGATTAACTGATCTTTATAATTTATTATATAGAATTTCTTATATTAAAAGTCCCAAAATGTAATGCATAATTTTGAATTTTATACCATGCGTCATCTTAGCTTATAGCATTTTCTTCTGGAAATTCAGTGTTGTGATGAAAATATTTTTAATGCTTGTTCAGTTAAAAAAAATTATCAAGTAGTATTGCTTTTATCATTGTGTAGTCAGCAGTAATAGTATTCAAGTTTAATATATTAGGCAATTTACAACATTTAGTACCATTTGAATTGAAAATTTCTTTGAAACTCGTTCATTTTAAGATAATAACAATTGTAATTTTAATTGTAAATTAACTATGAAACTGATGGTTGTTTTTTAAAAAAAGAAATCAAAATTAAAATATTTTGAAATAGCTCGATTTTTTAAAAATAGTTTTTGTAATTATTGCTTTCTTTTTTTTTATGATGTTCAAACAGTATTTATTTCAAACGATATTTTGTAATTCTGAAGTAGATAATTTTGATGAAAATAATAAATACTGAAAATTAGAGGAATTCTTATGTATGGTATAAAGTCTTAGCATGCATATTATGCATTTTTTATGCTTCATAAAGTTTGATTTTAATTTGAATATTTAGATAAGTTTGAAGCAGTTTGTATAGTATTTAAATACTAAATGTAAGAAAATGTATTTAAATTAGAGACCTTATGTTAATTCAGGTACACCATTACTTTTTTTTTGATAAATGATTATTTTTGACTTTCTATTTTTTTCTTACTAAATTGAATTATTACACACAGAAAGATTTGTTTATAGATTAAAAAATAAATGTTAAAAAAATTTGTCCCTTGAAAATGTTTATTTTATAATAATTGAACTAACATCAATGAACAAATTATTTTGTATCGAGAGCATTCCTAATACGTATGCTTATCTTGTGTTAATCTATTTTATCTGGACTTTGTTTCTAAAAATTCCAAATATATCATCTTGAAATACTGCTATTGCTGACCAATATGAATTTTCTGTGCATAAAAGCAGGCAGCTTGCACCTTTGCCTTATTGTAATTTATCTTGAATGTTGTGACAGCTTTCTTCGAAAGGTGATGCCAATGTACTTTTTGTGTGCTACAAACAAAGTGCTGATCTCTCTGGGTTTCCCCCTTGCCCAATTTGTAAAAAAACATGACGAGAAAGAAATTGTAAATATTTTTCATGTTTTTCTAGAAAGTGCCTAATGGCTTGATGCAATTTTCACACGTTTGAAAATTAGTGGTGTAACAGCAATAATCAGTCATATAAAAATAAATGGTTGAGTTTACAGATTTCTGTTTTGTAATGTTTTAAGACAACAAAGCATTTTAAATGTAAATGTTCTTATGTGATATTATGAAACCAAGTACAGTCACACTGATTTTTTGTAAAATACTGTTTTTTTCCCCCTCCGTTACTGTTAGATTAAATCTCATGTAATACACTTATTTTTATTTATGAATTCTTCTCTAATCCTAACTACTTTCAATCAAATACTGCTACACTACTAATTTTTTTAATTTAATTAAATAAATTCATGTTTTTGTGGAGACTGTAAAGGTTAAACTTGGTTTAAATATAAATTATTTATAGTTAAGATAAATTTGCATTTGTACTTAAATAATTTATTTCATATTAAAACATTTTGTTTAGTGAGAAAAGTAGGTTTATAAAATTTAAATTTTTAATCCAATAAATATGCAATATAATTTACTTTCCTTACTGTGTTTGTTTAAAAATTGGAAGGGAATTTTTGCCCTCTTATTAGTACAAATTATTTTACAGTCTCTTTTTGTTACACATTCATACACAGACACAACATATATATATATATCAACATGTGTATATCTATCTACATATTATGTATACATATTAAAAGATAAGATAGATGTATATTTTACTGTGTGGAAAAAGCACATTTTTGACTGTGATGTAGTTTTGCCCGAGGTGAAAACTTTGGAGAAAAAGTCACCAATGTTAATAATCATCTGTGGTGCCAGTTCTTTGTCTTTCATTTCAAGCTGAAGATGGTAGTGCCATCCTCTGGCTTCAAACATTGTTCCCCTGAAAATGGAAAAGGCTATGATGACATCACTTGAAATTGATTGCATGTACATGTTTATATGTGATAAAGCTCAAAATATATAAATATGTAATATGTATCTTCAAATTAAATGTAGCATCTCAGGGGTAGAAGTCATTACCTGAAGAGATTGTACAGAATGATATGTGAAAATTTTTTTACTTGATGGTTGTAAATATTTTATTAAACGTCACGGACATCTAAAAAGAAACGTTCTTGTGTTATGATTTCTCTAGTATTACAGGCACTCATTATTCAGTACATATAAAGGTTTAGAAATGTAAATTTTGGATTGTTAGAAATTTAATCCTTTAAAATTTTATTTAACCAAATAATGATAAATAATAGCCCATAAAAATTGAAACAAAAAATTTTTGTTGATCATTAATGACCTGAAAAAGAGGTTAAATATTCTTACAAACATTAGTACAATAATTTTATAACAATATATATTATAATGAAATTGTTTTATATATCACAAAAGGAAATTTAATATCAATTGAATTTAAGCTATTAACCTTTCATGAAGCTCAAGCTTTCTTATAGCACTTTTCATTTAGATGGAGTTTTAGGTTCTGTAGGAAGTAACATTAAAGAAGAATGTTAGATACTTAAAGAGAAATTATTAGGATTAGAAAAATAACGCTTGTTAAAATAAATGCCAAAAGTACATAATGACTTATTTATTCATTTTTTACTCTTTATTTCCATGAAAGTTGAACAAAAGCAATAATCATGTATACAAATTTAAAAGTATAGAAATAAGACAATCTTCTGAAAGCTATGTAAATATTTTTCAATGAATAATTTCTTAAATATTTTATTTATTATATATTGTTTACAGTTGCTGTGGTAAACTTTGCAGGAAATTCATTGGAATTTCTCAATTCTTCATTCAAGATTAGGAAAATATATCAAAAAGTATTTATTGAATAAATTAACATTTGTCTCGCATAAAAAAATTTGATTAAATGTATCCAAATAGAATGAGTAATTTACCAAACCATTGAATTTTTCAAGAGTATTTTTGAAAAATTTATGCACAAGTAAAATGTTGAGATTAATAATAATTATAGATCTATTGGTAACATCAAATTTTAAATTAATACAAGACATTATGTGAGAAAATAACTGAGCATTTGGCAATAAAAAATAACATATTGAATATGTGACTTTTTTTCTGCATATTGCTTGAGATGTTTTATATTCATTTTCAAAACACTTTTTTTTCTTCTTTTTTGAGAAAAAAAATTAAATTGAACAATTAAGAAAACAGTGTTCTTTAAAAGTAAAAATTATGAAAAATCTTGATTTTAATTTATGATTGTCCCATAATTTTGATGGAAACTGACAAACTTTTACTCCAGAAGGAGTCTGTTGTTGAATATTCTCATATTGATGTAATGTGTAGAGTGTAAAGTGAGTTTCACAGGTGCGAAAACTCGCAATAATCACCACAAGTGTATTATTATTTTTTTAAAAGTTGCTTATGCAGAATAAAATAAAATCGAACCAAAATCAGCAATTTAAAAAAAAAATAATCTCGTTACGGTTATGGATCCAAATATTTGAAACATAAAATGCATTTTGCAGTTTCAAAAATGAAACCTAAAAAAAATATCTCTAATGATTCACCATGCTTTAATCATAATTTTAGCTAGTAATAAAAATTTATTCCTATGTATATGAGAAAGAAATACCTCAGAGTTTTAACAATGGATATGATTTGCGAAATTGATGGTAGTAATTCCATAAAATATTGCATTCAACGTAATGAGTGGACTTGAACATATTTTTTTACACACAGAAAGAACAGTAATTATATTTTATGATCCAAAATTTCTCGTTTCATTTAATGAAAGTGTTGAGAAGATATTGCTGAACGTTCTTCATGTCGCACTAGAACGAAGCGATTAATAAATCTATAATTTTCATGCGTGAATATAATCTTTTGGAACATAGTAATAGTGTAACTATGTTTTAAAATTTTCAAGCATCATATATAACCGAAGATCGTTTGCTGCTTGCACTGCTAAAAATCATATTAAAACGCCATTTTATTTTATCTAATTATATTCTTATTTTAATAAAAATTCAGTTTTATTGAAAACAACTCATTATTCATTACATTTCAAGCATCTAATTTTCTAAGATTTCAAAATAAATTTTCGTGGTAATCAAAGTGAACAATTTTTTAAGGCATTTTTAAATATTCTGGTTTGGCAACACATCCAAAGAAGAACCGCGGGTTTTTCTTTCTTCTCTGTTTACAAGTTAATAATTAGAGGAATTTAAGTTCTTAGAACAATATGTTTATATTATCATATTTAAATAATCGACAGCTTGGCTTGAGTCAAAGAGGTTTATGTGCTTGTGAGTCATTTTATGTTTTTTTCTAATTTTATGTGTATTCAAATTTATTAATTACATAAAAATAAAATTCTCAGATCTAGTTTAAACGGCGTTCTATTTATGGTTATAATTATATGGGAATTTAATGTTCTCCGCCATATATTCATTTTTAAAAAGTAATGCTTAAATATTTCTGTTTAAAAGACTAAAAATGTTAGCCTCTTCTGCCTAATAAAGAAAAAAAATTTGAAATTTTATTCATTTGGAATGATTTAGCTTTTTACATTTCCTTCTACAATACATTTACATTTTCTTAGATTCTTACATTAATAATCTTTTTATATTTCCTTTATGATATAAAAAATAACTGAATCTTGAAAAATCATGATTATCTGTATGATTATAACCCCCGATTGTTAATCAGAATCGTGGGTTGACTGGGTGCAATCCGGATTTTTAATTTTCTCAAATCCAATTTTACAAGAAGGTAATGTGGTCATTAGTTTTCTCGGATTTTATTTTAAGTTAAATATATAATCCAAATATTAATTATATGGATGATATGCCTGAGAGAATGGAAAATATCCTTGGATATTAATAACTTAAATGTTGTACAGATTTAAACACTGCAGTATGTTCTTCGCCAGAAGTCCTTCCTTGATTTCGCATTAATTGGAGAAAAGTATGCTTCGAATTGGGCAGTCTAAACTCTCACTAACTTTCTATTTTTCTTTTCCTCATCGATGCAATTGTATAGTTTTTTTTTTTTTAACAATTCATGACATGAAATTTTAAACAATTACATTAAATAGCTGGTATAATTAGTTATTCTATTAAATATAAATAACAATATTGTAGTTGTATAAGAAAGAACAGACACATCAAACCATCCTAATTATTGCAGGATGAAGAATTAATAATTAATTTATTAAGATATAGAAGGAATAAGCATGTATTTGGTATCTATCTATATATGATATGATTGATTTGCAATATATATTGTTTTTTTAAACAAAAGAAATATGCATGTCTTTAAATCTTATTTATTCTTATCCAATAAGCTAAAAAATTCTGTCTCAGAATCTTATTGATAATGATTTTACCTACAATAAACAGTGAAGTGATAATTTGCTGTATAACTGGACTGCTTGGCTTAATTGCTTTCATGAGAAAGATACACAACCGGTATAAAATGGGGCTGTGACCCATTATTAAGTTTTATAATTTTTTTCCTTAGTTTTACATTATGTCCCATTAATTAAATCTTTTGAAAATACAGTCACACCTATGGATTTGATTTACACTTCTTTAAAAATGAAATATATTAAAATAATCATGGATATTGCGAGGTATTTTAATATTCCTTACAAAATTATTTGAAATTTATTATTGTAAAAATGCTCTTTTACAAAAATATTTAGTTTGATAATTACTGTTACATTTTATAAAATCCATAATGGAAATTGGAACAAGCAGAGTACAATATTGTATAATTCTTAACATTACTGAAAAGTAATAAATTATAAATACCAGATTTTGTAATTATATAAATTTCTAAAGAGGAAGAGAAAAAAATTAACCTGATTTATGTTGATTTTTTTAAAAACACATCCAAGCTATCAGAAGTAATAATTTTTATGATCCAGATGAAAGAAAAGAATTAAGTTGTAATTTTTTTTGTGTGTTATAAAATTTTAAAGTCATAAATTGGTTTGCTTAAAAAAAATGGAATTATTTTTCATTCAGTAATCATAAAAATTGCAAATTTATTGGTATCTTACGATGCTTATGAAATTTTTTTAATAACACTAAAATTATTAATATTTTCTAAAATGCTAATGATTTGATCATTTTAGAAAGTACATTTATTTCTGGTTATTCTTGCAACAAATTGATTTCTTCTTCTTTTTTTTGTGTATCATTTTTAATACAAGTGAAATTCTTTGTTATTAAAATTTTTTATAAATGTTATAAGCAAATTAAGAAGTTTGCAAATATTCAATAGGCATATCAAATTTTCACTTTTATTGTAATTCTGTTTTCAGAGATAGATTCTTGATTTTCAATAAAAATAGACATTTTTAATATTTTCACTAAAAATATTTTTTAGCAATTACAAAATGAATTTCAGTACTTCTGATATCTTTCCCTAAGAATTAACTTTTAAATGTTATTGATAAGAATTCTAGTAACACTTAGGCCAGATATTTTTTTCTATGATTCACTTATCTTTTATTTCAATATTATTTTGATTTATTTTAAATAATTTTGATATGGCAAGAACATAATTAAATATGCTTAATACATGCTATTTCTCTATATAAATATATATAGAATATTTATATTGATGTTCTTTTAATATACTTTGCTATAAATTTTTACACATGTGTATTATAGTTTTCATTCATTGTTTCTCATACATAATTAAATTGTAAAACAACTAATAACATATTTTTTAAATAAAGCAATTGTAATAATTTGTAAAAGCTAAATAATAAATTTTAAATCTTTTTTTCAGCTAATTTCCAACTAAATTTAGATAATTTGTTGTCAAAGTTAGTTTGTCTGCAAGCTGATGTATTTGACTCGCAGGGAATGGTAAGATACTTTTAACATGAATTTCATGTCTACTTTTAAGTTTTTTGCTTTCTTGAGACTCCATTAAACTACATCAATTTTTCTATGTAATATTACACAGTTCATAGGAACAGTTTTGCTTTTTAAATGGCTGAATTGTGACGACCATCGCAGTTTTGAGAATTGGTTATTATTGGTAATCTTAGCTCAGTTTGTGTTATAATTGTTATTATAACACAAATTGTCTTATTTATTATGTAATATGAATTATTAGTCTTTTATAATGTATTATGAATTTAATTAATCAAATCAATTAGCTTAGTTTTGTATTAAATTTTCATTCACTTTGGATTAATTGATTGCAGGTGGTTTGGGATTCCATTGGAAATAATTTTTGATTGTATGCAGGTCTCAGCTGACTTTTTCTTAGCATACAAATAAATTTAATAAGGAAAGGAAACAGTTTTTCAAAAAGCATGTTTATCATGAACAAGAAAGAGATTTTTTTGCTTCAATTGTTTTTATTTTTTAGTTATTCATACTATTACACACACTTAACTCACACATAAATTTTAAATCTTAAAAATTTATTCTCATATTTTCTATTAAATGATATCATTAATATGGAGTTAAAATTTAATTTAATTGGCACATCATTTCATAAGTAAAATCTAGAAAAGCTAACATTGTGTATAGTCCTAAAGAATACAGACATGTACAATTACAAAATTGAATAAAAATTGCATTACAAAGAAATTGCATTACATTGAGATTTCTATTCCAAATTACATTTGAAAGAGAAGTAAGTAATATGTATCAAATGCTTGATTTATAAGAATATATATATTTTTCAAATTTAAGTCAAAATTCTTACTAGTATTTACATGAAAAGAGTTTAATTGATGAGAGTTGGAATATTTCAGACTATCAAAATTTCTGTTAAGGACAGAATAATAATCTATACTTATAATAAAGCTCAATGTGTGTGTGTGTGTGTGTGTGTGT
>JAPMOR010029015.1:84997-129479 GCA_026543865.1 Argiope aurantia
GAATTTTTAATTAGAATTTTATTTATTTAAAAATTAAGCGAAATTTCGCCATTTTTCTGCTATAACTTCCGAAAATATTACCGCACAAAAAAGATTTTTACATGAAGTTAAAGAACAAAAATTTATCTTTTAAATGATACCAATGTTTTAACCTTAAAATTAAATTTCTATTTTAAATGAATTTTTAAATAAATATTTTAACTATGTTTTCAATAATTTTTTTCGTAAAAAATAAAAATTAAAATTAAGCACGTTTTGCATTCATGGGAAAAAAAATAGCTTTTTCCAAAGTGTTGCCATCATTTTGATTAAAGCTCCAATTCAAAATAAATTAAATCTTCTTGGAAATGAAATCTGCAAAAATATAATTTTCGGCACATGTCTGTAGGAATTGAAATATTATTTTTTCTAAAAAATAAATTCCAAGAAAAATTATTTTATGATATTTTACACTCTCTATACAGGATGTTTATTTAGTCCCGGACCCATTTTTATGTTTAATGACTCATAAAATAATGAAGATATAAACAAACTTATGGCATTTATTGATGGAATAACTCATAAATTTTCCTTTTCAGGTTTGAATATTTTTACTTTTGTAAATATCGTCTGCACTTGTGGTTAATTTCAGATAATTTCATTTTCCAGTCTAAATATCTGTACTTTTCTAAATATTGTCTGCTTATTAATTGCATTTTTCTCTCTTTTGTTTTTGGCAACTATTGAAATGTTATGTTTACTTTTGATGTGTTTGTTCTATGTAGTCTATACTTATAATAAAGCTCAATGTGTGTGTGTGTGTGTATGTTGGCACTCTACAGGCCAGACCATTCAACATACAGCTACCAAATTTGGCATGTGTATACCTTGGAGGCCGGGAATGTGCACGTGGTGGTTATTTTTTTGAATTTTTAATTAGAATTTTATTTATTTAAAAATTTAGTGAAATTTTGACGTGTTTCTGCTATAATTTCCGAAAATATTACTGCACAAAAAAGATTTTTGCATCAAGTTAAAGATAAAAAGTTTATCTTTTAAATGATACCAATGTTTTAACCTTAAAATTAAATTTCTATTTTTAATAAATTTTTAAATAAATATTTTAGCCATATTTTTCAACAATTTTTTCGTACAAAATAAAAATAAAATTTAGCTGCACGAGCACGTTTCGCATTCATGGGAAAAAAATAGTTTTTTTCTAAGTGTTGCCATCACATTGATTAAAGCTCCAATTAAAAATAAATTTAATCGTTTTGGAAATGAAATCGTCTGTAGGAAACGAAACAAATAAGAAGTATTATTTTTTTCTAAAAAATAAATTCAAGAAAAATTATTTTATGATCTTTTACACTCTATATATTATTAATCCAATAAATCAGTTTTATTTTAAGGCAAGTTTTGTTTAATATGAACAGGATATTCATTCAAATCAGGGCCACACAGCTAATTTGTAAATCTTTAGTAAGACACAGATCTGCTAAAATGGCCTAAATGGAAAATGATTATATTTTATGTAACTTGATTCAATAAATGCTCTAATAAATAATGAATTTTTGATTTTACATAAAGCTTCTGCTGTGGAAATCACAATTAACAAAATGTTCTTGAAACACTAATATTTTAAATAAAAAGAGTTTATTTCCAATCAACTAAATCAATCACTTAAACTGACTGATTTATGAAAATTTGAATATCACTATTCAATAAAAAAAGGATAATTTTAGATTTTCCATTGATCGCTTCAAAGAAAATATGCCAATCACTGCGCAGGTTTCTCAAGATTAATTGGCCTAAGATTATGAAAATTTTGAGTTTTTCTAAATTTTGAAAGCAAAACTAAGAACTGAATTTTATGCTGAATCTGAGAAATTTTTGTTGAAATATTCTTTGAGATATTGCATAAATTATGAAAAATATTTTGTAATTCACATAAGACTTATATACCGAGCGATTCTATTGGCAATACTCATATTCAATAATAATAAATAAATAGCAATAAAGATGATAAATAAAATAAAACGCTTGGTTCTATTAAAAAGTATCTTTATATTGATTGCAATTTCATCATTTCCACTTTAAATTAAAGTTGGTTTTACTTGAAATGATAACAAATTAGCAAAATATATATAGTAAATTGAACGAAACGATCTAAGCAACAGTATAAGTTTGGTATGACTATCAAAATTTGAAGATTAAAAAGGTTTTTTTTTTTTTTTTTGAGAATCTATTAAGAGACCAGTTACTTAAAATATTTAATTGAAAATTGTAGTCAGCGGTAATACTGGCGAACCGGCTGGTCGCCAAAGGCGGCTAGTAATAATAATAATCATAATTTTTCCTCCTTCCTTTTTCATTGTGGCATTTGAATGGGGAGGGGAGGGACTATATTTCTCATCCAAGTATTTGAACATTTTTTTATTTATTTATTTCATCACAAAATCTGGTTTACATTTACAGATTTGTTAAAATAAATAAAGTTTTTGTAAGCAAATAATGCAAAAAAAAAAAAAAGAGCAATGCAAAATATTGCAAAGTGTGAGAAAAGTTTGAAGTTTTCAAAAAAAAAAAAAGATTTATCCAAAATATGAATTAAAAAAGACTCCTTCTAAAAAGATAGTAAGAAAAAATAAATTTTAAATTAAATTAAAATTGTATTAATTAAAAGTTCATTATATTTAACGATTTTAATAAATAGAACATAATGAATAAATAAGAAACCATAAAGTTTTAAAATTAACGTAATTTGTTGATAAAATTTTTTATAATTTTATTATATTAATTACAATAAATTTATTTCAGTGTAAGAAAAGATAAGGAAATTTTTGTTGCTTTTTTCTTTATTGGATACACTAGATAGTAGTTAAGCGTAAAGAGGACTTAAGGACTTTAAAATGCTATTTATTCAAGATTACTATGGAAAATAAAATCTGGTTTTATTAAATAAATAAAAATAATTCAGAATATTTTTTATAACGTTATAATTTGTAGGCTTATTTTTAAATTGTATAAAATGTATTTGTCTTGCAGACAATATTTTAATATTATATTAAGAGGAAATTCAAGTGGCTAGACAAAAAATTTAAATTGCTGGCAAAGTGGAGTTAAAAATATTCTTTAGATAAGATACCCAATACTGCTATAAATCTATTAGGTTCTTTTACTGTAATTCCTTTTTTACAAATGCTGTAGTCCTAAGGTGTCATCCAATTATGCCAATTGCTGACTTTACACATTGACAAGTCGGTCCTTTTACACATAAAACAGTATGAACTCTTAGGATGTGTATGTGAGAGAGAAAGGAGGAATATGCTCTTGTCGAGAATAGATGAAACTTCCTATGCCTTTCCTCCAACAAATGATTATAAATTTTGTGTTACAACTAACCTTTTCTGTGCAAGGTCTGACTTGCATAGAATTTGCACAATGAGAATTTATAGCTGTTTAGGACCTTGACAAAGTGGAAGGTGAACCATATTTCTATGTGAAAATGGTGCATTTTTTTAGCACTTTTGTAAAACTGATGGTTTAAAAAAAGGATCATGTAGGTCAGCAAATAAATTTTAAAACATGAAAAAAAGTCCTAAATTTAATTATCTAAAAATAAATCTATTTTACTGAATGTAAAATTCATCCGCATATAATCTTATAGAATCTTTACAAAGAAAAGGAAAACTGATTAAAAGAACATAGCTATCAATGAGTATAGCATTCTTTTATTATTGTAACTTATTAGTTCTTATATTTTTTTGCATAAAAAACATGTTTTGGTTTTGCTTTAATAAGTTTATTATTATCTGGAATTAAAATATGAAATTTTAATTTACTTGCAAAATGGCTGAATGGATTAAACTTTTGTAATCAGCAAATAGTACAATCTATTTTATGCTTTATCATTAACTTTATCTCTTCCAGATAGGAATGCCCGTGCCTCCATTTGCTTGCAAATTTAGGAAAGGTAATTTAATCCATGGGGTATTTCTCTCATATTTTTTATTTGTTATTTAGAATAATATTTTTCCAATAATCAAAATATTCAAAAATTCCTTTGCATTAAAAAAATCAAGATTTATAATTGATATTTAATTATAAATCTTGATATTTTGAAAATTTTTATTTTCTTTAACATGTATACAGAGTTTTTCTTTTAGAAATTTTTTTTTATCTTTAACTACAGACATGTCTGTTTATGAAATAAAAAATTGAATTAAATCTGTTTATCTAATTATCAATTAAATTTCAAATTAGCATGTTTCTTTTTTTTCTGTTGTAAGATTCTAGTTTATCATTTAATATAAGTTAATATATTTGAAGTACAGTTGTCATACATTTTAGAGCTGAAAATCTATTTTTCTCTTTCACTGAGGTTTTCAATTTGAATGTAGGGATAACATGAATACAAATAAGATTGACATACTCACTTGATATTTGAGTGTTTTTGAAATTTATCATTCAATTCAGGGGGAAACCATCTGAAGCGGAGACCATTTAATATTTTAAGCTACTCTTTTTCTTGGCTATCAAAAATATTTCTAGCAGGTAATCATGTAACTTTCCAAGTGGACTTGGATTGCTATCAAAATTGCTGTAGATAGGCTCTAAACATGTGACTACAGGCAATTTTTCAAAACACAATTTTTTAAAGATTTTTCTTATAAAATGTATTTTCCCCCCTCCCCTCCAAAAGAATAAAAGTTTAGAAGTCTAATATTAATTTTATATGCATGTGGAAAAAATATCTATTTAACAAAATGCAGAAAAATTTTAGATCTTTTAGGTTTTTTTTCATCTAAGTCAGTATTTTTTTTATTTCCCTGTTGTATGTTTATATCTTAAATTCAATCATTATATAAATGAGGAAATTATTATAAAGCTAGGAAGGCAAATACTTACTTATAGCTGCATAGTTTTATTATATTTGATTCCATCTTCTCATTGTCAAATTTTTCCAATCTAATAAATTTAAGGTCTGAAAAAATAACCTTTAAAATTAATAAATCAAACTTATTTACATTTAATCAAATCTTTGAAATCTTAAAAATAATTTATTCTTGAAATACTAAGAAAGAAAATAATTTTAAGAAATTATTTACTTTTTAATTGAACATATATAAAAAAAGGAAAAGCTAGTTAAGCTTTTGGATTTAAAAAGGGAAACAAATTGAGTGGCATTTTGTCCTTGCAATATCTCTTAAGACCAATGCCTAGACATTCTTATTGCCCCCTCCCCTTTTTATCACTATGCTACTTTTTGTTCTTCAATTATTTTAACCTTTTTAATAGTGGCTGAAAGTATTTTATCTATATAAGAAATGATGAGCCCATCTGATGAATTTCCTAATGTTTTGTTTAAAAATTCATAAAAAAGAAAAAAAGAAAATGATTTTCAAAATTCAGAGTAACATATTATGAAATAAAGGGAGAATAAATTAATGTCGAATGTATTTCAATATTTGTTGAAAAGAAAGACACCATCCCATATTTTATATATCATTCCTGTCACTTTTCTCAAGTTTTCGAAAAGACAGTATTTTGTCGTATGGCAAGAAAAAAACTTAAAAGGATGTTATTCATTTTACTTATTCTATCTGTAAGAATAGTACTTGATTATTAGGCTAATGATGTAAATATGTTTTGCAGTAAAAAATGTGTGGCAACAGATAAATGATAATATTATCAATTTCAGTATTCAGCCCTTACTTCATAGGGTTTCTGAGGTCTTCCATATTGAAATCATACTACTCAGTTCTTTACACCAAAATTAATTCAAAATTCAGTTTTGTGTTGCCTATATTTCAAATATGTTGTTGGAAGTATTGGTGACTTTTCTCAATGGATAAAAAATATTTTTTTTCCTTGTATTTATTTGCCTTTTCTTTTTCATCAAAATAAAAGGCAACATTATAATAATCATTCTGTATATTAAGTTCTTTAGATACCTTTCTATCAATGGAGAAAAAAGTATTGTTAAGTTGAAATGTTAGTATTATTTTGTTTAAGCATTAGCATTCCTTACTAAAATAGTTATGATTTGGTAAACTATCACTAAAATGTAGTGATCTGTTGCTAACCACTTGTGGTTTTATCTGATGCTTAGCTAATGGAAAAATACTTTATCTTATTTTGTATTCCACGTGTGAATAATTTGAAATTGCAATAACTTAAACATTTGTGAGATTTAGATTAGGGTTTTTATGCTGCAAAATTATCAGAAAGTTTGTTTCTTTTTACTTTATTATTTTATTTATGATTTCTTGCAAAGATGTGTTATTACATGTTTTTTTGTTTATATTTCTAATAATATTCTAAAATCACAATCAATTATTTTTAAAATTTCAGCTCAGGACTTAGATTTGCTAGCTGTTGCTACTGAAGAAGGCAACATACTTTTAATTGATACAGAATATAGGAATGAAGTCATTAAATGTAAGTTTCAAGAATAATTTCTTTCTCAGCATATTATTATGCATATTATTTATTTACATGATATTCATTTATTTCAATAGTTTTTGACAAATGTAAAATGTTTCTCCTTTTAGTATTTTGCCTGGGTAGTTTTCACTGAATAAAAAAATACAAATTAATATTTCTAATTATACAATATTCTGGTGGTTAATTTTTCTGAACTAAATTAATTCTGAATTGTCTCTTTTTTCAGTAAAAAGAATTTAACTATATATATATATATATATATATATATATATATATATATATATATATATATATATATATATATATTTGTCAGTAACTTAAATGGTTAATAGCGGTATTAGTATAAGCATTCATTTTATTTTTAAAAATTTAGTTTAATTTTTAAAAATGGATTTCTTGAATAATTATAACTTGATTAGATATGTATAAATCATTTAGCAGTATTTTGGATAAAATTTTGCCCTCTTGAAAAAAATGATTAATGAAGAAATTGATTATTATTTGCAGTAAATTTGCTTAAATTATATCACATTAATTGCATCAAGAGTTGAACAGACCTCTAATCTTTTTTATTGCACATATGTAATGAGAAGTTTGAAGTTAAAAAAATTAAGTTGACTGTAAAATATAAATTTACAGTTTTTTCATTTGTTCTTTTGAAAGCAAAAGTCCTGTTAATAAATTTATCTGTTGTTGTTTAAAGAAAGTAAAATTGTTTGATATATATATATATATATATATATATATATATATATATATATATATAATATAGTTGAATATATAAAAGGGTCCACAAGTTGTTTTATGTTTTCAAACAATGAAAACATAATATGAAACACATTGGTAATTTAAATAAAATAAGGATCATATTCAGTAGGATATATTTATATATATGTAATGATATTTTAAACTCTTAATTTAATCCAAATTAATTTCTAAAACTTTATATTAGTTTAGCCCATCGTAACTTCCTTCTAAACTATTCTCTTATTTCGTGATCCAATTCCAGTTTCGGTTTAATTAATCCCTTTGTAAAAATAATGTGCCATCAGAACTACGTTTCAAATGAAAGTGATACTTCAGTACCTTTGAAAAGGTGTCAAAGGTAACCACGTGTATTGAATTGGCGCATGGCCAGAAATCCTATGTTATATAAGACTAGTATTCATTTGTTCGTCTCTTTTTGCCTTCTTTTTTACTTCTGCTTTTGTGTTGCACTGCATCTTCTTGTAAATAATCATGCTTGCCACTCTGAAGAGAATAAAACGAAATTAAAAATTCAACATCTCCTCTATGTCTTCGAACCAGCATTCTGCTTCAACAAAAATAATGTTAACTAGAAGATATGTCCATTTTGATGAATTGCTAACAATATTTCAGATCTTAAAGTCACAAATAGCTAACGAAAACATTGGCGGATTTCTTATTAAATAAATAAAAGAAAATGAGTTGCAATGCATTTTAGATGTAAATATATGATAACATTAAAAATTATGTTACTTTGCAATAGGATCTTATCTATTCATAATGTTCAGGAACTCTCAAATCAAAATTGATCTCTAGAATCAAATTGAAACAAATAGTGATCTGTTAACAGGAGGGGATACAATATTGAATAAAATAATAATAAAAAATTGCTGAATGGAAATGCTTGGTATAATCTTCAATTTGTTCCATAAAACAGGAATACAAAGTAATAAACATTTCTGTTCTCATCTCCTTGACATATCCATTTATTCATACTTATTCACGCACCGATTAATCAATCATTTTAAACGCAAAAATGTCTGAGTTGCTAGAAACCAAAACAGAAATTGAGATTTCTTATCTGATAATGACGCAGACCAAAAGGATAAGGATATTTTAAAACTCCACTCAGCATTACAGATAGCAGTGGATGATCATATATACTGAGGAATTTTTAATGGATGCATGTAGTTTTTCTTATAATTTGAACAGCGTTGTAATAAGATAAATTTTAAATTTGTATGAAATATAATGTCTTCTGAAGTAGTATTGATGTTCAATGAGTCATGATTCTTTTTTTTTTTTTTATGATTTTTAAATAATGGATTTTATTTCTTCCTTAATTTTATCCTGAACTAGCCATCTGATAACCTGATTTGCTCGTCTCATTAATAGTATTAATTTATTATATTTGTCAATTTCTAAATTAAAAAATTAAAAGAATAATTTTTTCATTTCTTTTTTTTTATCCTAAATATTACTATATGTTTTATTTATATTAAGTTTAAATAATCTAAGGATTGTTAATGTTTAAAGATTGAATTTATATAAAAATTAAAAAAAATTAAAAGTGTCTTATATTCAGTGTATTTAAAAAATTATTTTAGCATTTGTTGCTCATCATAATGCCATTTTTGACATTTGCTGGCTGCCTACCCAAGATGCAGTCATCACGGGTGCTGGGGATTTCTTGTGCCGTCTATTTGATACTTCTACATGTCAGTTGATTTCATCTTACAAAGGCCATACAGCCACTGTCAGAAGTGTAGATGTATGTAATACACAAACTGGTAAGTTTTAAAAAGAAATATACATCATTACAATTTTTTCTTCTTCTGAGTTATTCATCTAAAATTTTCTTCGCATACTTGACTTGTAAAATGATATTGATTTGAGGTTTAGATGAGAACTTCACTTTATTTCTGCCAAGCTGTTGATTATGACTTAAAGTATTATATTTTGCATTTGATATTAAAAAACAATGAATTATAAATTATCTGGTTTCTTTAAAATTAAAAATGAAATAGTCTATACTAAAAATAATATGATGATAAATCATTTTATGTTTTTATCTTTCCTTTTAATTATTTTATTTATTAATGAAGGGAACTAATCACACATACATTATAAAGCTAATTAAATACATTATAAAGCTAATTAAAAAATCTTTAACAAAAATAAATTTGATATTCAAGTTATGAAGCAATAATTTTGAAATATATGTTCTTTTAGATATTGATAAATTTTAAAGTTCATAATTAGTTTATTTTTGTATTAATTTTGCATGTAGTGGCTATTATTTTGAGTAAAAGAGAATCAATTTTTCCAAAAGTGAAAAACGTGGTACTGAATTATAATTAAATAAGTAATTATTGATTGAGTTTTTAAGTAAAAAAAATTGATCAAGTTTAGCAATCAATTCATGAATCATTGAATTTATTGCTATTATTTTATGAGTTTCTTCAGTAGATCCATCATATACTATCATAATGTCTGTATATTTATTATATTAAATGTCCTGCAATGTTTTAAATACCTGCAACTTTATATTTACAGAATTGTGCATGAGAATTTTGATTTGCCAGATGCCAGGCAAATTTTCTCTCTTTGTAATACTGAGAAATTAAATGTTTTTAACAAGGGAATTATTTATTAATTCTTGAAATTCTGCTGGAAATAGAATTTGCTCATAACTGTATTTTTATTAATAATCATCTCAAATTTAAAACAAAAGTGCATATCTTTTAGAATACGATTTCATTTAATCAATTGTCTATTTATTTTACTGAAATCTGTGTTTATTTGAAATTATGATAAATATTTTTTAGCAATATTTGCTAGTGGATCAAGGGATGGCAATATAAGTGTCTGGGACAGAAGAGAAAAAAGTATGTTTATTCTTCAGAAATTTTATTTTTTTGTAGTATATTCAACTATATTGCTAGTATAAATATCTCAAGATTCTATTCCCCCTATTGAACTGTCATAAGTTAGTTTGTTTTTAGTAATACATTTCTGAATGAGTGAAACTGTACTTCTGGTTAACTGATGAAGTATCTGTTATTAGGATTGGGTATGAGCTATGTTCTATTTAATGTTTAAAGTGTATGAATTCTTTCTAAATTTAATTTTTAACACTTTCTTATTTGCAGAATTTCAAATTAATATTTCTAAAGTTAGGAAATATTTTTATATTACTGATTTATGACTAATTTATTATAACTTATTTTAATATATCAAATTTATATACACAGCTTATCATAATATTATAATTTTGTATGCATTTATAGTTATTGGCTTATTTAGAATCATTTTTAAATTGATAAAAAGTTAAATATTACAATAAAAGTATTACTTTATTTACATTATTAGTCCTTATTTTTGTTACCAGCAGTTGATTCTTTTTAAATGATATTTTTAAAACTTAAGATAAGAAGTTATTTTTAACTGGTTTATTAATAACCTTAACAAACTATTGCAGAATAATTATTTTTGTTGAATAATTTAACTATAAAATAATTAAAATATTTAGCGTAAATTTAATGGCTAAGTAAGTTTTTGAACCGATTTAGACTTTTGATGCTTGTTAGAAAATTAAAACATTTTTTTTTATTAATGCATACAAATGATAGACAAATTTATTGACACTTTCACAACATTCTAACCACTGGTAGGTCATTATTACTTTAACTAGTAGGATAAAATTATGCTGTCTTGTGTGTCTATCAATTATTTTTTCTTTTTTAATAAGGGAAAATAAATTTAATTAATACTTTCACAACATTCTGGCCCACTGGTAAGTTGTTACGAGTTTCGCTAATGCAAATACTTGTCTTCTAGCATATCAACTACAAATGCGTTAACACATATAACTAAGAGGTATATTCAGAATTAAAGCTATGAGATATATTGAAGTTAATTGTGCTTATGATTAAACTTTATGATAAATTTTTTTGTTGTTTTAAAACTATTTAATTATTTTTTTTCAAATTCTTGTATTAATTTATAGTATAAAGTATCATATGATATATACCATTATGGACTTTGACTACAATATTAACCACTTCAACTAAATTATGTGTTGTGAAAAGTTTTTTTGACAAAAGATTCTTAAATGATTACTTAATATTTCACTCATTAGTTAAATGAAATATTTTGATATAAAGAATGCTGCTTATTACTTGAAATTTTGTTGATTATTGCTGTAAAACAAAATTATTTTATATTTGACTATGTTTTATTGTGATTTTGTATTGTAATCTTTTTTTATAAAAATGATATAATGATTTTTTTTTAAAATAGTAGTATACATCTGATTTTTGTGCTTTGAAATATGTGTTTTTTCAAAAATTTTATTAAAAGCTGTTATTACACAATTTATTGAAGTCAAGACTTGCTACAATTGTTTTTTAGGTCACTTTATTAAAATTAAAATTTATTAACATATATTAAATTTTAACTGCAAGTAAGGATTAAATAGTTTGTTTTTCATCATAAATAACAGTTGAAAATTTTAACATAAATGGGAAGGTATGAAAGATTCCATTAATATGTAAATCATTTATTTATTGACTATTTTATCATGAGGATAATTATTGTAAGATAAATAATTTGTCGACTTTGATAGACTAGTCTAGTAGAGAAGAGTAATATATAAGCATGTTTACTTTTTGAAAACAGCTAGCTGATAATTATCTAATTGCTATACTCTATAAGAGAGTTAAAATAAATGAATTAAAAAAATTAAGAGAGATTTCTACACAGTGAATTTATCTTTATTTTCCCTCCTCCTTATTTCAGTATTCCATTTTAAACATTTTAAAAATATTAGATTAAATTGATTTCTGGAAGTTTCTATTGATCAAGCTATCTTTTTTTTAAATCACCTGAAATTGTACTGTTTTTTATTTATAGTATTTAAAAATTTATGCGAAGCTATATTGATGAAATTCTGTCAAATTATAATTTTATTTATCTTCTGTGCATTCAAAGGTGGGAAAAATTGTGACAAACCATCTATTTTAATCCAGTCAGCTCACAGTCTCAAGCACATGAGCTGTAGTTCCAAAAGAAACTCTATGTCCTTAGTAAGTGATTAATTAAATTTTGAATGATTTGTAGGCTACTTATTTCTTATTGTATTTGAATTTGTTTACTTGTGTATATTGTAGGATAGCTCTAAAAGCAGTGTTTCTGCTGTGGCTTTTCAAGATGAATATAAACTTGCTTCTGTTGGTGTTGGGGATGGGTAAGTGGTGAATTTGTGAAAAATCTTTATAAAGCATTTTAAATCAGTCGATGATTTTTAGTCATTTTTTAATGGTATGTAAATTCTTATCAAAATGAATATTTTAATAATTAAGCTATGCTTAAAAATGAAATATTGTGTAAAATATTTCATAATTTCCAATTTAGCACATTTTTACTGCAGATTAGAATAGACATTGGTCAATCAGGCTACTGTCAGTTTATTGAATGATGCAATGGAATTTATTATTGAAAAATATTATATTGGTTATCATATATATCTTAAATGGGCTATAATTGTGGTTATTTTGTCTAGCTTTAGGAAATATCTAATAGATTGATAATTTTTTATTTATATTTTTAGATTTTTAAATCAAAATTTCTTTAAATTTAAATACAGATTCAGAGCAGTATTTTTTTTGTCTGGGTGATGATGGTTTTCCTTTAACATTACAACATGTTATAGCACTAATGTCTTGGCATAAAGGTATCAGTAGGTGAGGCATTAATGCTGCACCATTCTGTGATTAAAATGTTAATAGTTCTGATAGCAGAGTGTCATCAGATTGTTTCACAACTCCATTTCCTCATATATGGAAGCCTGAAGCACATTAAAACAATGAGCCAAACATCATCTTTCTAATATTGATAGTGATATTGAGATGTTGGTTGAGGTATCATCATTGCCATCTGATCTCTGTTTGGAACTATGAAATCTGTTCCAAAGCCATTACTCTCAGCCATTTGGAATGAAATGTATATATTAGTTAAGTGGAAGGTGCCACAAGGATTTTAAAGCAGACTTGGAATTCCTGAAAGGGACAGGGGCAATTGTTTTGATAAGTTTAGGAATAGTATTGTGTTTTCAGTGTTCCATAAGTTTCCGAAAAGTTTGTGCCATATTTCCCCCCTTTTTATTCAAAGAAAGATTCAAAAATCAAGAAATTGTACTATAATTGTAACTTAAAAATTGAAATTTTAACCAAAGCATTTAGAAAGATTTCTTAATTTTGAAAGGAATGTTTTAATTCTATCTTTACAAACATTGAAAAGACAATACCTTTGCCTATGAGTAAAACTTTTTATAAAAGTGAAAAAAAAATCCATTATGCTAATACAAGTTAAATCTTATTATTTGAAACAGGTTATGGTTTGCATTTCAATCTAATATCTACTGTAGATACATAATGAAAATTACCTCATCTCTCTTTTTAAAGCTAATTGTGAAGAATTGGCAAAAATTTTATATTTTTCTCTATTATCAAATCTCATATTTCTTTGTTAATAATGCAAAGAATCTTGAATTCATGTAAAATCTTTAGTTCCACTCATAATGTTTACTTGATCTTGGACCAATAAATCTTAATTTTGTCTTTGAAAAATTGATTGATATATATGTGAGTGTGACGGGTTTTAATGCAGTAGTCCACTTGGATGAGCTAAATCATTTTATTTCTTGATCAACAAAGGAGGATTATGATAATTCTTACAAGTGGGAATTCAATGATGAAGGAATTTGTATTACATGAAGATGGACAGTTGATGTTCAAATGATCTTTCCCACCTATGCATGGTACATTGGGCATTTGCAGATGAATTCTTCTAGGCAGGAATTCCAGTTTCGGCCTTTTTCAAAGGATCATGTCCTTTTGATTTTCGGTCGCACCCTTCTCGGCTGACTTCTCTTTCTCCTCTCTCTGTGAACTCTGAACTTTTGAACTCTGGCTGCTGGCTATCACTGGAAGAATGAAGCACCCTCTTGTGGAGTTAATTTCCTAAATATAATATATTTGATTTTTTATAACACTTTCAAAAATGGTAATTTATTTTCTGAACCATTTATATTAAAGCATGCATTAAATTATTAATTAATATTTTAATTAATTTTTAAATTATTTAATGTTGAACAATATATTGTTAAAACCTAAAAATATACTTTTTCACTAAGTGGTTAAAAAATTGAACTACAAAACATTAAATAATTTGATATAGAAGGTTCAGGAAATAAACCACTATTTTTGAAAGAGTTAAAACCTATTAAAGTTATGTCATAATGTTATAATCTGTGAAGACTTGCTAAGATTGTGTTAATTTTTCATATTTTAGTATTTTTTAGTGTAAATATTTCTAAATTCTATAATAAAAATTAAAATAAATTATTCTTCATAAATTCTTTATCTATTAGGTTTATCCATATTTTCTTAATTATTTGTCTCTTTCTAGCCTTGTAAAAGTGTGGGATCTACGAAAAACATATGTTAGTAATCCTACTCGCCTTCATATGCCACGTTACCAGTTAAAGTATAGTAATGACAGGAATGCACATGGTATGCACAAAATTTAATTATTTCTTTTGTTCTAACAGTATTTTATTATTTTTGATATATTAATACATTATTATTTTATGAATATGCCTGTGAATGTTTTAAAGTTTTTTTAAATTAATAATTCATTTTTTATGTTAATCATAAAAAATAAAAAATATATATAAAGAAATCTAGGTAATAATTAACTAAATGGAATTAAGTCATTTAAAAAATAATTGCATCTATAAACAGAAAATAATGGCCATTTTTAAATAGTATAGTCTGATAATTGGATTTTTTTTATGGTTTTAGTCTAATTATTTTTATTTGTAAGACAGAATAAAAATTTTAATTCAACAACTTCTTCCTATGATCATTTTAGGTTGCACAAGTTTAGTTTTTGATTCTTTGTACAAAAAGCTGTATTGTTGTGGAACAGCCAATCTAATATACCAGTTTGACTTTCACTCATACAGCAATGAAGGTAATTTTTTTTTTTAAATCAGATAAATTTTTTAAAATTACATTTTTAAAAAGTGTTGTCATTACATTCTCATTTCATAATTTCAGGTATTCAGAGAGCTGTTTATAAATGTTTTAAATTACTTTTATGTTAGTAATATCAGTTTATTTTTTATATTAGAGGAATTTAATTTAACAAATTAGGTCTTCGTAATTGATTTATAAATGTTTTTGTTTTTAATTCTAATTCTTTTTTTAATGAAATTGATGCTCTTAAGAATTTTCATATCATATCAAATCATATTTATAATAATACCTTTTTTAAATACTTATTTTCCGTATTATTTTATTTATGTATGTATAAAAGTGTGCATTAATGATGTTTGTGAAATTCAACTTCACTGTTGAATGTAAACCAAAAATGTTTTTTACTACACATAATTTTTCCTGTCTTTCATTGTCTTTAGTAATTTTATGCTATTTAGAGATGAAAGAATTTTGTAATAAATCTAAAACGTAATTTTAAAAATTGTCATTGAAAGTAATTTTGATCTTTTTTGTTTAGTTGTCACATACTGTGGATTTAAATGCAATTCTTATTACGTGAAGTTAGCTATCAGCCCTGATGACCAATATTTAATATGTGGTTCCAGTGATAACCGAGCTTATATTTGGAAAGTATGTTTTAATCAGAAAAATTGATATTAAAATTTTAATATAAATTAAAACTTATTTTGCATTTTGAAATGCTTTATACTTATGTAAGGAATTATATCTAATGAAAATGCAATATTATAATGCTTTATTTCTGATCCTTTCAGTTTATCTTGTTCCTCTATTTTCGAAGGTCAATCCACATTATAATTCCATATAAATTATAAACTGTAGTTCCTGGTTGTTCAAAGTTGATATTATTATAAGTATCTATGCTTTAATTATGCTAATGGTTAAGAACATATTTATATTTTACATTTTTTCATCTTTGGTTGATAAGAGATAGAATGCTTTTATGGAGTTTTTAAGCTAGGATTGTAAGTAATAAAAAAATTTGATATATAATAATTAAAAAAAATCATAATCCAAATGTTTTTTTTAAATTTACAGATGTGAATGAAATTATTTATCCAGATCAAAAATATTAATTTAATATTTTCTTTCTTTCCAAATCAATTTCTATCATTTCCACCATTAGCATTTTAAGTTAGAATTTGTTTATATTTACAAATAACTTCTACTGAGATGTAACTTACAGTTTCAATATTATCTTAATGAGTTATCCATTTCAGTTGAATTATGATACCATTTCATGAGGAGCATCTATTTTAACAATTTCAGAAATGTTTTAAACTTAGGTTTTTAAAAAAAAAATTTTTTTTTTGTTTATATGAGTTGTTGTCAGGTAAATCTTACTTTGCTCTTATATAACATGCAATTCACTAAGAACTGAGATACAGTTGGTTGGAGAAAATACTTTAGTTTTAGGTAAGTCCCTTTTTGCAAGTAACAGATAAAAAAACACACGATTATTACAATTAATTATAAAAGTAAATATGTTTCCATGCTCTGCAAGGCAGATTGTTTGAAAGACTATTTTGAATGGTCTAGTTTAGTATAAAAGCACTCAGGGGAATATTAAAAAAATTTATTAATTTTATTAAAAATTAACCAAAATTTTTACATTTTTTTAATAAAAAAATTTGGAAGATAAATTCATACCAAAATAATTTTTATACATCAGTAAAGCTGGAATTTTTTTTTCTCCAGAAATATCAATTTATTGGCCAAAAATATTTTTTCTTTATATCGCAATTATTATTCAGTATTTTTCAGTTTCAAAAATCCAATTTCTCTCCTAATATTAACAGTTTCCTTAAAATATATTTATATTTAATATTTGGAAAAAAAAATGCTTTTCACTGTTGTAGTAAAAATTTAACTGTTTCCGTTTTTTAATAATATTGAATTGTTTCTCTTCCATTGTTGAAAGCTACAAAGATCCTATTTTCTGGCAATTTTATTATAAATTTTTACTTTATTTCATGACATATTTTTGAAAAATTTACGAAATCCTTTATTAATCTAATATGCTGAAACATTATGATGTTTCAACATAAATTTTTTACCATTTTAGCTTTAGTTTAAAGCTACAGCAAATGTATTTCATAAGCTTATGTAAAAGCTTTCTTTCTAAAATAATTTTTGGAAGTGTAGTGAATTCTTTTAAATACACAATTGCTGTTTGCTATGATTCAGAAGAATGAATTACTATTGAAGATGATCATTCACCTATTATTCCAAATTTCTGATTTAGTTCTCTATTCTTCACTATTACTTCTTTTCTGACATCACCACAGCAATTGTTATAAATATAAAATAGAATGAATTTGAAATATCTAATTATGAGTTATTTAAATTCCCAATTAATTATTTTTGACTGTGATATATAATTAAAACTTAAATTTAAGACAAAAACTTTTATTATAAACCAAAGTTTAATTTTTTAAAAGCAAGTTTATATTTCAAAAATTTTTAACTGTGCATTATATTAATATAATTTTTTATGAACTTAATTTATATTGAGAGAAAATGAACTTTAACATTCTTTTAGAATTTTGTAATTTTTGAAGGCCATATTAGTAAACATTACTATATTTCTGCATTAATTCTTTCAGACTAGCGTACCAGGATCTCCAATATTAGCATTGCCAGGCCATTCGGCTGAAGTTACTTCTGTAGCTTGGAGCCCCTTCAATGCTACTAAGGTGACTTTTTTTTCCCAATATAAATATTGCGATTGTTTTTGAATGGAGGCCAAAGAGTCAATTAATATAGAATTTCATTTTTATTGTCTTAAATTATATCTGACATTACTGTTGTATAAAATTAATTGCTATCATGTTTGGAAATTGCAATTTTTTGTAATACATTCATTGATAACATTTCTGTAGACTTTTAAATATATATAAATTGTTAAATACATGAATATGAAAGAAGATGAAGGTTTAAAAATATATGTGATTTCTGTATTTTCAAGTAATTCAATTGCTGAAGAGAGGGCATTACGTACTGTTCATTTCAAGATCTTCAGATTAGCATTTTTAGACAATTTAATTTCACAAAGAAATGGTATGCAGAATGTGTTCATTCCCAGAATTTTTTGTTATATTCTTTCATCTCAGTCCTATCTTGGTAAAATAAGTGCTTTTTGACACATTTGCAAAAGCACAAAATGTTTCTTTATTTGAGAACTGTAGTACAAATATAAGAAAAATAAAATAATTAAACATGTTTTGAACATATTAAAAATTCTGAACTTTTAAGAAAAAATTGTCTTGTTCAGTTTTTAAAATTTGTTTTTATGATACTAAACGTATGCCCATATATATATATATATATTATAAGTACATTCTTTAATATGCTTCATATTTTTATATTCTGTAGCTTGTAACTTCTGGAGATGATAATAAGATATTTCTATGGAATATAATGAAAAACCAAGAAGAAAAAATTCATGTCAATGATAATAATGTTGAAGCATCAGCAAAAATGTATACTAAAGGTATGTGAATGTCTTTATAAATCATTTAAAAATTTTGTATGGCTAAATTTAATGGAAGACTAATTTTATTCATATATTTTTGAAAAATTCTTTTTTAACATAAACATAAGTTTTAGATTTTATAAACATTAATAATCCTTCTTATTATAAGTGTGAATTTAGAAAGAGCTCATGTTTGTTTGGAAATCTTGTTTTTTGTAATTTTGAGAAATTAATTTTTTATAGTAAAGAGTGAACAAAATGAGTAAATAAATGAGTTAAAATGAAAGATAAATTTTCAAGGTCATGCAATCTAACCTATGCAGAATGTATTGTATGAATTTGCCATCTTTGGCAAGCTATTAGTTTAATCTTATTATTAATTATATAATTTGTAATTTGCTTAAAGCTGTTATTGCTGTACTTTATTTCAGTAATTTAAAATGAGAGTAGTACAAATGTTCAGTTGAAAATCTGAATATAATGAGCTGTTATTAATAAATTATTATAAATCAATTAAATTACTTCAAAAAATTGAATTTTTAGATGGAAAAATTTATTTCAATATCCAAAATAAATTTCAAATGCTTCTATGAATAAAAAATTATCTTCAAATTTCAAGTTTTTCAATAGGTAAATCAATGCAGTTATCTGCTAATACTTTTCAAATATTTATTTAAACTGATTTAAACTTTTTTGGTAATGAAAACAATTGAAATGCATTTTAATTTCAAATAAAAGTGGCATAAAGAAAGAGCTATTATTCGAAATAAAAAATACAATCATTCTGTAACTCAAACTAATATTATTAAGTTTTTAAAAGATAATCACATACAAACAGAAAATATTAATAATTTTATACACTTATCAAGATTACAAATTATTTAAATGATTTTTAATTTAATTGTCCATTTTATTTGCTAAAATTGAGTATTTATCTAATTGAATTTGCTAAAAGTTTGGTGCAACATATAATTTGGAAAAAGATTAAAGATTTGCTTTAAAATATCACAAAAAGCTACATAGTTTTAAGTGTAATAGTAATAGAACGATTACTTTTTGCTTACCCATTTTTCAACATATTTTTTTTTCTTCTTATATTGAGATTACTTAAAGTTTTGATTCTGAATGTTCCTGACTAAAAGAACAATAATTTAAGGGGGGGGGGAGGGCATATTTAAACCAATATTATTAGGAAAATAATTTTTTACACCTAAAAAGGATGTAAAATCTTGTTTCAGATATAATTTTGACTTAAATTCTAAATATTTAAAATTTGAATGAACTGTGAGTGGAGGGGGTCAAGCTGTACATATCTACATTCAAAGAATATGTATATGTCAAATTTGGAAGTTCTAGGTTCCTCAATCTATTCTGTAAATTGCTGATTGTCTACTGTCAAATTGAAAGCGTACTATCAAATAAACTTTCACCTTTATTAGCATTAGAGATAAAACGATAAAGATAATCTAAAAATAAGTCTACTCTGGAAACTTTCACAATTTTTTAATTAGAAAATATGTCACAAAATATGTAATATTATTTGAAATTAACACACACACAAACACACACGCACACACACAAACACACACACACACCTACCTGAAATGTACTTTTTAAATTTTATTTCTCACACCCCCCCCCCCCCCCAATCATTGTGTTTTTTGATTTCTGAGTGATAATTCACATACAATTAATGATTTAATGATTTAATTTTTCTTAAAAATATAATGAATTTGAATCTTTAATATCAATTGTGCCTTTTGTAGCTCATTAATTATTTTATTAATCTAAAAATATCAAGAATGCAGCTTTTATAAATTGAATTACCTCAGTTGTGAAGAAATAGAAATGCAAAGGTTTAATTTTATGAGCTTAACTTGTAAGATAGTTTCAAATGTGTTAGAATTCACTGACTTAATTGCTTCTATTCACGAATTCCATTACATATGTTAAAACTTTTCGTCTATATAGATATGGGTTATATAGTTGCAAAATAATAATGAGATTGTTTTAAAGCTTGGGAAATTGTATTGAAAAAATAAAATGTTATTATTCTAAATCAACAGAAAAGTTTACTATTGAAAGTCAGCATCTACTATTAAATGAGTGAAAGAAAAAAACATGGCTTTATTAACAAGAATAAAATTGGAAACATCGAATTTCGTTCTATCAGAATATTCTTACTGCACAAGATTACTATGTTCATGCATTGTCATTTCATTCTGTAGAGAAATTTAACTATTTCTCCATAATCCCATTACTTAAAAAATTGAAATCCTATAAAATAAAAATTTTCTTATTATTTTTTATTTTTTTCATTGAAAAGTAATAAATAACTTCAGCAACTTTTTTGATATACCCTAAATATTTATTTTTAAAAAATATTAAGTAGTTTAGTACTTTAACTTGAAAAGAACAGATAATGCAACAAATCAAATAACTTTACAAGATATCAGCATAACCATTTGCCAATAAATGCTAATTTTATAAACACAGTTAGTTTATTAATATTTTGATTGTAGCTTATTTATGCGTGCATTGTGCTATTTTCATTAACAGAACAATCAATTGCATTATACATAACAGATTGTTTATATATATGTATTGCCAGAAATATTTATATTACTGAATATTCATCAAGGTTTTGCTTATATAAGTAGTTGATTAAAAGCTTATAAATTTCATTCTTATTAATATTTTTTATTAAAATGAATTAAATTATTTATATGAAATATTGGATTAATTTTAACACCTTTTTCATTATAGAAGACATATCCCCCTCTAAGCATGCTATTCAGTCAATTGAATCTACAAAAAGGATTAGTACAACTCTTCCATCTCCAAGAGTGGAATCTGGACAAAATATGAAATCAATAACGAGCTTTTTTTCACCAGTTACACAACCTGTGTCTCCGTCTGCTACAAACAAAGATAGTCTACAGTTCACTTCCCCATCCTCTAGTCACACTGATCCCAGTAAATGTGGGACTCCTGTTGCTTCCAATCAGCCAAGATCCCCTTGTAAGTTAAAGAATGACAGTGATGTGCCAGGGTCAAACATGACCTCACCTTCACCTACCAAGTCTAATCCTCATGGTAAAGAAAATAGTATGGTGAAAATGGCAACTATGGACTCTAATTCTGTTACTAAGAGTAATGGACAGTCAAAAAGAAAAGCTTCGGAACCAAGCAGAATCTGTAGGTATCATCCCCGAGGTTGTGGAAGAACAAGAGGGCACACCAGATGTGTAAGTTTTATACACTCGGATAATTTTATTTTAAAAAAGTGGGGTAGTTTTACAAAAAATAATTAACAGTTTTACTAATTGGCGACTTACTATGAGGAAGATGTATTTATGCAGTACAAATTACTTCTGTTGCTCTTTTCTACTTTGAATAGATTCAGAACTCATTCTTTCTTGGTTGCATCTCTGTTAATGAGATCTCATTTGTTGACGAGCTGCGTTAAATGCTATTGCATTTGCAAAAAAATATTTGTTGTAATTATTCACACAAAAGAGTTATTATTAAGATTTGGCAGATTTGGGTTAAGAATTCCACTGGTCGAAAAAGTACTGCTTATTTGTTATAGTGAATTTCCTTCAAATTCTAGTTTTATTGCCAAAATCTAAAACCCTTTTCTCCTTTTTGGAGGCTGGATGATACTGGAAATGTATTGGACGATAATAGTAATACAATATAGTATAATGCTTTTTTTTTGCACTCCATTGAAGTTTATATATTCTTTCTAGAGATAAAATGTTTAAATTTCTAATTTCTGTAACTTAATTTAGTAATTTTATTTAAGAATAAGTCAAAACCCTGTTCTGTATTTAAATTAATATCTTTAGAAATAATTTCTCTTAGAAGCTGAAAATGGCACTGTTAACTTGGAGATGTATCCTAAAGAAATATGTAAAGTTCTCATTGCTGCTGTTCACTTTCTTGTGTTATTAGACAAAAAGATGTAGGATTTTTTGTTTGTTTTTGTTTTACATTTTGATAACAAAATCATTCTAAAAATCCATCTTAATGCAACGACTTTCTTCCTTAAGGGACACTTTGATATTGGTCTTCGTTTTGGTTTGTGATTTCATTTTAAAGGTCTCTTTATTGAAATTCTGTTTATCAAAATAATAGACCAAGATAAGCTTTTAATGAGTGAATAATTACTTAAGAAATGAAGCATAGTTCTTTAATTTAATAATTTTGACTTCCAAACTTTGGAGTTTGCTTTTATATTGTCATGAAAACCATGTAGTTATACTTTTCAGTATCTTGAAACTTGAAAAAGTGATTAGAACCTAGATTGAAAAGATAGTTTTGTATTTTGAAATTGTATCTCTATATGTAATGTTGCTAAATATTGATAATTATTTTTCCTACAAAAATATTACAATACCATTAACTCCTATTGTATGTGCAGTAATGTGTTTATTTTACACCTTGTGTCTTAAACTTTATTCTGTTAATGAAAGTAATTTTTTTAATTTAAAAATATTTTAAATAGGTTAAAATACCTTAAATGCTGAAAAAAAATACAAACAAACAAAAAAAAAACTGAATTTTTTGTCAAAAATTGTTTTTGCATATTTTTAACTGAGTAATGCTTAATCTTTAAGGAAATGTCTTTTCCCTTAAAGTTTACTATTTAATACGATCATTATATGTTATAAAACATATATATTTCAAATAATATCTTTGAAGTTAATGAATCTGTAAAATTTTTAGGTTCATCCCTAGTTACTATATTAATGATTGAAATTATGCAGTAAAAAACAATAAGTAAAACCTCAACTTTTAGCTACTAAAATATAGCTTAGTTTTTTTTCTTATATAATTTTTTATGCCTCTTCCTTTTTTAAATTTAAATTATATTTTGAATTATCAAATGGAAGAATATTTATTTTGAATGTGTTTCACTTAGACTTTGAATCTGGAATTACTACTAAAAAAAATGATTTGAATTAAAAATAGTAGAAATTTATTTTTAAAATCAACAAAATGAGGTTTTGCTATTACTTCTTTCCCAAAACTAATTTGTATTTAAAACTTTTTTCTCTGATAACTATATTTATATTTTTATTTTACAGGGGAAGAAAATTGTCATCCTACCTAGCCCGCATAATATAAAAGCATACTTTAGCCCAGCATCAGGAAAATAATTAAATCATTCGTACATTGTATATAACAAATATATATATATATTTAATATAATATGCCCATCTCTCCTTATTTACATGTAGGTTAATAATCCTGCATATATAATCTCATTAGAATATATGTAAAATCATTTTTGTGAATAGGACATTAAAATTTATAACTTAAAAACTTTGTCTTTATTTTTATTCAATTATATTTTTTATTCTCTGAGTGTATTTATTAGAACATTTTATCTATTAAATAAGCTACATTTAATTTCACACATCTTAAAATTATACAATTTTCAAATAATTAAAAAAATTGTTATTTATTTTTGAACGATTCTGCGATTTCTTGAATTATTGTTTGAAATTATCAAGTTAGTAAACATTTTTCTCATAGATTGAATTTTCTGTCCTAAGATATTTATCTTATAGCAATGAAAGGTGTATTATAATTTTTTGGAAATTTCAAGGCGAACTGAAGTTTTATTTTGTTTTACTTATTCTTTCATAGAAAAAAAAAATGTTTTATGGTATTTGAAGTATCAAAGTGAAGGTATTTTTTCAAAAAATGTGACTTCAAAATTTTATGAATCTCTACTGTCTGAATTTGAAAATATTATTTTTAGAATTACATTTCAGCACAATAACTCAAAAATGCAATGAGATACAGGCATGAAATTTGATATATACACTTTTCAATAAATTTGCAAATTTTTATTTGAGTTTGAACTAAATTTATCAATGGAAAGTTCTATGTTCATCTATCCATATGAACAGACTTGTTTGATACTTGTTGAAATAACTACTACATTGTTTGAGCTGTGAATTTCTGTGAAATTCTAGACATTGATTGCATCACATTTTGGAATGAATCTATCAATGGGTTATGTATTTGTGAATATGTAAATAAGATAGCTGAAAAACACACTGACACAGATGCATGAAATTTGGTATGTGATTTGTTATCAGCATTGTAAATGTATGCTGATTTTTTTACCATTCTGTTCAGAGTAATCTGTACTCATTTTGACAATACTATGAAGAACAAAAAGTGTCATGTGTTAGAGAGCCAAAGAGAGAACACTTCCACTAATGCTACAAAACAGGTTAAAAATGCAGTTTTATGATTACTTTAATTTGATTTTAAAGATTGTATAAAATATTATTTATGAACAAATGCAGTGACAACATTTTTCAACTTCTTTCTGTGCATAATACTGTTTTCGTATTAATTACTTTCTTGTATAGAGAGATAAAAAGGGAAAAGTACCGTAAAAGTAAAGAAAAGAAAAAAATGATGTTAAGATTTTAATGTATCTACAGATTTTAGATCAAGCCCAAGAAAATCGTTTCTGAAATTACATTCATGTGAACATTATAGCTCAAAAGCTAAAAGAGCTAGATGAAAATAAAATTTGGTAAATAGTTTTGACATTAAAGTTTTAGATTAGTGCCAAATTTTTAAATGAATTGGTCAATGTATTTATTAGTGGTATATCTGGTCGCATGTATGTTAAAGCAAGGATTCAAAAGTACAGCAAGCTAGCTAGATGAAATTTGGTAAGTGTTTTTATGCTTACATTTTTAGATTTTGATCAAATTCTGGATTGTGTGCCATTTTGTTGATTGTCTGCAGATTTGTTTAAAAAAATGCATATGTAATCACAATAAAGGTAAAGTTTATTTATGCTTGACATGTATGACCGTTCAACCTTGATTTACTAAATTCGATGCAGTAAAGTTTTTGGAGATTAAAAATGTGTATCCTTTGGGGAAGTTGGATTTTTTAGAAATTTTAATTAGAAGTAATTAAAAATTAAGTGAAATTTTGTCATTTACTCCGTTTTAAAATTTAAATTTTTTTTTTCTTATGCCGGTTTACCTATTGTACAAATGTTTCCTAAATTTTGTCATTTTTTTTATTTATTTTTTTGCATAATTTTCAACAATACATTTCATTGTTGCAATTAAATTCAGCTGTTTCATTAAACAATTTGTTTGATTTTTTTCTGTTGTTAAATTTTGAGAAAAAAAGATTCTGTATATTATGTGCTTATCTAAGCAGGTTATTTGAAAAACAGGACAGTGAAGTTCCAAACATGCAAAAGAGAACGTGTAATGAAAAGATGGATCATTTGGATTGTTGTATTTTTAATGTCATTATGATGCTATAACAAAACATGGGTAACAGATGTCCAGGACATTATATAAATTTTTCCCTTTCAGTCATTAGAATAGTTTTGTAAATATATCTGTTGCATAAGCCAGAGCATGGCATTATTTTATTCACTCCTTCATGATATTCCATTTCAAAAAATATCAGTGTTCTAATGTTTTATTCTGATGGCAGATCATAAGACTGATATCTGGGGCATTAATATCTCCCATTGCCCCCTCTCATCGTTACTGTATTCCTGTGATATCATAGATTTTTTTCTCATTATTAATGTTTATGCGCACAATAAACTGAACATGAGTAAGGCTATTAAAATAGCATGGCTTTGATTCTGTTAGAATTTGATGCTTAAAAATATCTTATCGAGGGAATCATGTCCATTAATTTATGTATGATAGATTTAATTGAAATTAAACACTTCCAGTATTGCTAGCTGATTATTAAAGGCGGCTAGTTAGTAGTAAAAGTGTGCTACAAGAAATAAAACATGATATATGATATTGACATCAAAATATATCGAATTTTGAACTTTATTTCTAAATAGAAAGATATCCAAATAGTCAGCCATGGAGGTCCAAAAGAAGCACAGTGAATTCACTTCACTACACAGCAAAATTTAATTCAAATGCGATGTCTTGTGTAAGTATATGCAGAAATTGTGTTTAGAATATTTCTTTTGGTTAAAAATATGTTTCCAGGGGTGCAGTTAAGGGGAGACATTTCCAATTACCATTTCTCAGCTTTGGAAATTTTTATTTTATTTATTTATTATACTGCAGTTATATAAAATAACATTTGATGCGCACAAGATGTTTTATTATTCTTATGTACAAAATATATATACATAAAAGAATATTGAAATTTCATTTCATTATAAAGTTTCTTGGATCATGCATACAATGCTGATTTACGGATAGAATGAAAGTGCTGAGATGGTAAACATTTTTGAATGTATTCTATTTTTCCTTTTGATACCACCACTGGGAAAACTATTGCCATAACTTGTGTGCACTCTTCTTCTTTTTTTTTTGTCCCTTCATGTCATTCATTGATTATTTCAGGCCATAAAAAATAAAATATACTCAAAAATTAGGTTTTCGCGCTGCTTTAGAGATATCACCCTCCTTTTCCTATCCTTTGTCCACCTTTCAAAGTTCAATCTGAGCAGAAATACTTCTTTGTTTTGCAGTTCGTTCTGTGTCTGTGTTTTCAGAAAAAAAAAAAAATAAATAAATAAATAATTCAACTTTCATGTGATAATAAGGGGGGGGGGAGAGAACGGCACACAGTTGGCCGTGCGCCAAACTTGGTTTGCAACCAGAGTAACCCGGTCGCAGTCAAATTCACTAAGAATCTCTGCTTTATGTCTTCCGTTATTGTGTTCTGAACAAATTTTGGGCCTCCTGATGTCCTCGAACGGATATCAATTGCGTATCTTCTACTTATTGATTTCTTTTCTTTTTTTTCTCTCTATTTTCGTTATTCATGGTACTCTCAATATGGAAAAATAGGCAAACAAGCACAATAACGAAAAAAACAAAAAAGTTCTTAAAATAATTTCAAAGAGTGATTTGGACAGTCTCTGAGTCAAGGATACATATGAAATTTTATCTCTTTTACTGATTGCATTTGAGAGTAATCTGATTCATATTGCACTTATGGACAGTCTGTGCTTTGAAAAATATTAATTCCGAAATTTGGCATAAATCTATGATCTGTTTGTGTACTAAAAACCATCCATCGAACTTGTTACGTTTTTGGAACTATCGAATAGGCATTCAACCTTTTGATATATTTGAATCAAAATTTATGTCAGATCAGAAATTTTTGTTTTGCTTTAATACCAAATTTCATTAGTCTAGTTCACATTGTTTTCGAGATGTGTTCATTTACTGGCATGTCTTTTTTTTTTTTTTTTCCATTTCCATTTTTGGCATTGAATGGTTTAAAGCGAAAGGATTCATCAAAATCTAGAAGTCGTACTGCCCATACCCAATTAAATATTTTTTAAAGAATTGCAACATTTTTTCTTTTTTTAAGGGAAAAAGAAAGAATAATGGGCGGCATCATTTGAACGACAATACTTTTGTTGTTGGAGGGAAAAAAAGTATGGGTCCGAAAGGGTAAGAAAAGAAAATTAATTTTTAAGTCTATTTCCTAGCTACAAAAAAAAAAAAAAAAAAAAAAGTAGAACAATTTTTAGAACATCTCTGAGTATTTATGTTGTCCAATTATTTCTTTTTAAGCTCGGCTTCCATACTTTTGCAGAGGACATGGGTATAAAGTCGGGGAAGAAATCTCGTTACTCAAGAAAACTTTCAGCTGTCGGAAGTTCCGAGATTTTTATTTTGTTTTCATATCTGATTTATTGCGCAAGTAAATCCATTGATCGCATCCGAAGCTTTTTAAAATCTGTTCCTGGAATAGTTTTGCCGAATCTAAGGCTGTTTTTTTTTAAAGACAATTTTTTTTTTAATGGAATGTGATACTACAGAAATATTAATGGAATTCATGATCACGTGATACACGTTAAATGCGTTGCATCTTTTTTATTTTGGAATCTGTTGCAATTTCGCAGTAAAAATGATCTCCCCAATACTATCTCATACTGTTTGATATCTCACTTTTTTCCTGCATTAAAATTTGGGATTTTCTTGGACAAGGCTTAAAAAAGCCATAAGTATTCAGATTTTTATTTTCAGTCTCGCACTTGATAGTTTTGTGCTTTGAAGTATAATGGGGGAAAAACAAATATCGAATATGCATTTTGGACATCTTTTTGTAGAATGTAGAACTATAATTTTAGTAACATAATCACATGCTAGATTTTATTTATTTAAATATTTGTGTTTTTGAATTATAACGTTTACATGCATGCTAATTATAGACCAACAGATGCTCAGCCCCTTTTGTTCAAAATTTGATAGAATCTGCACTTTCAGTGCTAAAACTGTGTACCAAATTTTATTCATCTAGCTTTTTTTTTATTTTGTAGTTATTTAACAGGCTCCCAGAGAATTGATTTTGTTCAAAATTTCTACAGATTTGTGTAATAGGGATCTGCCAATTTGATGTAAAAACTAATTTGAGATTTCATGTTTATGGAGAGATAATTTTGAGATATCATGTTTACAGATGGCCAGGCACAGTTTCCAGGGAATTTCAAATCCAGGGAAGTTTGGAACATGGAGATTCGTGAAAATGTCCAACTTTTAACGATTACAATGCTTTTTTTTTTTTTTTTTAATGCACGAAAATAGGCCATTGTGGCCTGGTGGTAAGATCTCGCCATCGGGACCAGGGAGTTCCAGGTTCGAGACCTGATTCCACCGAGAAACCGTCGTGTAAGCGGGTCTGTTGCAAATCAAATCCGTCGGGGCCAAATGCCCTCCCACTGGCGTGGTATGGGAGCTGGAAGAGGGGGACTCCAGCTCAAGTGTCCCCCTCGGCATCTGATTGTGGTTCAAAATTACTAGGTCGGTCCCAAAATAGCCCTAGTGTTGATTTAAGTGGGACGTTAATATAAAACTAAATTTAATTATATAAGAAAACAGAAAAAGTTATGTTTTACTTAGTAATGCAATATTAAGATGAGAAGTGTGGATTCCCTAACATCAGTCTTTTGGGGCAGCACGGAGACACAAAAGTCAGAATATCACTTCTCAAAGTCAGATTTGAAAAGAAAGAAAGCCGATAAAATATCAGCCCTGCTTATTTGCGAAATTATTCATGAAGTCAAACTGCACAAAAATTCAAATGATATCGCAGATATCTTTTTCTTTCTGTTTTTTTCTCACAGCATAACAAGTAAAAGCATTCATTTGGATGTCAGCTGGTTTGTACAATTCCATTTGTCATATAATTTTTTTAATGCTGAATCATATGGTTCAACATTATTATTTAATTTGGAGAACTTTGAAGTAATGGTAAAGATCTTTTAAAACTATTTGTTATATAAATTTCACATTTCATTCCGGATCCTAACTACTGACTTGGTGACTCTGATCCCCTTTTTATTTTTCCAGCCAATCTTAAAAATTTTGGTTGATCATTTCTAAAAAATTAAAGTATATTTATACATTTAAATAGAAGTGAAAGCTTTTTGATAAATATGTTGATGCGTTGCTTCGATATTATTTTGATTCCTGTTAAATAAAAAAAATAATTTGATTTTCGAAACAATTTGATGTCATATAAAGCTTAATATGGGATATATATATATAATTTAGATAAAATGTTCACTCGTAAATTAGTGTACTTTATCTTTACTATTGGATTCTACCAAAACATTTTATTGAGTATCGCTTTTACCTCCGTACTTTTTCACTAGCTTTGTCCAGAAGCCTTTCGTCCAAGTTGATCTGTATACTAGTGACATCTGGTAGCAGTGCGACTCATTAACACTAAAGCTACCACGAGCGGGTCATTTGACCCGCTTCCAATGACAATTCCAATGTATCGGTGAAATGCCGGTAGGTTTAGTGTTAATGAGGTATTCGCAGGCATATATTTTTTAATTAATTAGAAATTAATTTTATTTCTTAGATAAATAATTAGCTGACTTAAAAAGTCAAAATATTTAATATTCTTAGCGTAATTTAGTTTTTCAATTTTTAAATGCCGCCAATCACTTTCAAAATTCAACGCCACCCCAGCTACAAATTTGGTGGTTTTTAAGTGCTATTTATTAGTGCATTAGCGCAAAACCCGCCAAATCTATAGCTGCGGTGGCGTTAATACGTAAGTACTTATATATGTAATGATATTTTAACTCTGATTTCAATTTAATTAATTTTCAAGATTTTATCTTAATTTAGCCCATAGTAACTTTATTCTAAAATATTCTCTTATTTCGTGATCCAATTCCATTGTCTCTACTTAATTAATTCAAGAGAAGCTTTGTTAAATTGCTGACTCAACTAAAATAACTTTCCCACACTCCGCGTGAAGCAGCAAAATACCGCTGAATGGACAAAACGCCGATACTTTCACACGCTCAGCGTGAAGGGGTAAAAAACTGTCCAGTAAGCACATTCTTTTTAAAAGATCCCTGTGTTTCCCTTACATGTGATTGACATGCGTCAGAAATCCCTATCAGAATCTTATTAATATATTAGCGCTATGAAGAAATGTTTTCCCTATCAAAATTATAGGTTATATAAGACCAGGGATAAAATGTCCAAGAGCTTTTTCCTCATTCCTCTCTGTGTCGTCCTGTGTGCTCATCGCTTGTACATATGCCTGCTTCTTAAAAATGAAATAAAACGACGTCACGAAATAGCAAGTCTCTTCACTGTCTTCAAACTGCATTTCTGCTCCACAACAAATAATGTTATATATATATATATATTGTTACGAAATTTCCGGGTTCGTTTGGATAGTGGAAGTTATATGGTGTGGATCAATCAGCAGGTGGCAGTAGAATAAAAACAACGACGTTTATTTACACGAAGACACACAGGACAGCACAAAGACGACAACTATATACAGCACAGAGAAGACAATTATCTTCAGCCGCGAGACGTGCAAACAGCAGCACACAACAAAACTCTATGCAGACTAGCGCGCAGCTTAGTTCAGCACTAGCTTGACTTCGTCGCTGCTGTGCTAATCCCTGGAGAACCAGTTCTTAACCGTCGTTTCCGACTACTCTTCTCTGTCGCTTCCGACTACACCGCTCCGTTGATTCCGACTACTCTGGCAGCACAGACTGCCTCCTTTTATAGGTCTCAGGAGGCAGGGCTAGAAGCCTCTCAACCAATCGGGAACGTTCGAGGCGTATCTCGGTTCCTACTGGACGGATCAGGAAAATTCTCGATGTTTCGGGTATAATCTATTTTGGCGCCAAAGTCACCAAATGGTCGCCAAGTTTGTCGCCAAGCTCTGGGACCTCCGACGCGATACCCGGACTCCGTCCAATACAGATGGCTGTAAAACAATCTTTCTGATGATGGAACCAACTATGCTGGGAAGCACAATTGCAGGTTTGTAACAATATATATATATTCCTCATTCGCGGGCCCTCTAAGCTTGAGCCTCGAGTCACTACCCCACTGGTAATTACAACCTCGATTTTTTTTTTTTAATTTTAGGATTTTCTATCTAAGTTGAAAAATGGCGAGATTAATGAGGAAAGGAAGGCCATGAAATGTATTTGAAATAGCGAATTGTTCGACAAATATTCAGCATCATATTGCATACTTGGCGTTTGAAAGTCTTTCTATGCTATATTCTTGCTGATATCGGCAATCGATCTAACGGTGTTTTCCTATTTGCCAACCGGAATATGAAATAATGCTCTATCACGGTAGAAAAATGGTGCCTAAAAAGAGAAACTTTGATATCTAGTCCGAAATATCGCAACATAGTAAAATTTTAAACTTGATTCGTTTGCGTCAGCCGTTGTGTTCTGCTGTTAACGAATTTTGCGTCATGCATGCCAAAGAAAGAATGTCAGCCGAAAAAATATGATAATGTTAGTTAAAAAGAAAAAGAAAATTCCATTTTGAAGTTAATGTCCCTTTGGACTTTAACTTAACTAAATGCTATCTTTATAGCATTTAGTTACTGCGTGTAACGATAATGCATGTAACGATCATTCGGTAGATCTGATCTAAAAAGAGAGGAACGAATCTCCCTTATCTAAATACACGGAAAATCCATCAGTTCTAGTGATTATCAGTTCGCTTGTAGTGGTATCGAGGTGGTTCAACCTGGATATTTTTATTAAGATCAATAAAGAAGGTGATCCTGATTCTTTGAAGTCGGCAGACGTTTCCGAAGAAGATAATGAGGTGAATGAACGTTGGCGTAAATTGAGAGAAAAGACAACAGTTTGTCATACATTGATGAATTGGAATAATGATGTCATATAGCATGAGGAGAAGAACGAAGAGGAGCTAGAAAAGAAATTACTATAAGCTCACGAGAAATTCTGTGATTCCATCGACTTTTAAGATCATCCTAATACCGTACAAATTTTTTTTTCTTCTGCCAGTAATCCTCTGAACAAATAGACAGTTTAAATGAAATTGGTGATTTGGAGAAAATTCAGAATAAGAAAATTGATTTTCTTGTTTAAGAATGATATATTACATATCCAGTTGTATTGGAACACACCAATATCCAGAGAACCACGGAGTTTGCTCCTGTGCTCATCAAATGTACTGCATGTTAGCAAAAAGTTGCCTTAAAATCCACTATTCCACACCGTAAGTAATTTAGAGGTGATTCTAGACCAAAATATATCCCGTGCTTTTTACAAGTCAAGTAAGATTTCGAATTAGAGATTCGAATCTTCTTTAACCCCTTAACTATTTTATTTTCTTTATTATCTAATAAGATGACACCTTCTATTTTGGGAATGTTTTCTTATTTTGATTCAAATATAAATCCATTCAATACTTGACTTATCTATGTATTCGAAGTAATTTTAATATTTAATTATAATTGTTATGAATGGTTTATTTTTTGCTTACAACTATTAAAATTCGATAAATCGACATACTTATGGTACTCGGGCAAATAAGCGGTTAAATTTCTTTTGGTGGCAACATTACGTCTTATTGTGTTTTTAATTTTTGTTTGTTATTTCATATTATGTTTTTGAGTTTCTCTTTCTTCAGTGATTTCATTATTTTGTTAAATGAAATCATTTAGTAGAAATACAATCATAATATTTTTTCTACGTTACAAATTAGTCGTTAAACCAGATGAGAAACACTGACTAAGTAACTGTTATGAATTATGCATTTCAGTCTTTGATTCGATTTGTTCGCAGCTGATTAGAGAATAACTAGTGAAAATAAAGGATCATTGACTAAGCCTAGTTTCTCAAACAGCACAAACATGATTCTTCAACTTTAACTTTGCAAAACTGAAGATGACACTTCGATACTGACTAAGTGAAATGATCAAATTTACTATTTTCTACACAGATCCTTTAGGATGAAGTAAAGGTTTGGATATTATCACACGAGGTATGTGCTTAAAATTTTATTGTGTTATAATATTTAACAATTATTAACTTGACTTAGATCAGAAGTTCCTAAACTTTTAAACGTTGTGATCCATTTTTTAGAAACAGAATTTATATCTAAATTTTTTCAAAGATGAATAGTGTACGTTTTTTTTTTAAAATAGAGATTTGATTGGCCGAAATGAATTTTTTCTAAAGAAAAGTAGCATTTATTACTCATTACAGTTTCACATAAAAATATTTCTAAAGCGTGACTTCATGAAAATTTTGTCCCAATCACATTTTTGCAAATTGTGTCAAGTTGCATGTTACATTCAAGATCCTGTCATGACTCACCAGAAACTGATTCACTAACCACAGTTAGCACATTCTTGTCTTATATCTTTGTTTGAACGCCAGTGCTGTTCTGAACTTGAATGTGAAACAGCTATTATGGAAATTTTATTCAGCAAGTTATATTTCAAGTTTTGACTACAGAAGTCGCTTAGAATTAGGTTTTTGGGATTCATTGTTGATATTTGACTGATTTTGAATTTGCAATAGAGGACTTAACCACGTAACTATTTTCTTTTCTTTACTATCTAATAAGATGTCACCTTCTATTTTGGGAATATTTTCTTATTTTGATTCAAATGGGAATTCATTGAATACTTGACTTATCTAATTATTCGAAATAATTTTAATATTGAATTATAATCGTTATGAATGGTTTATTTTTTGCTTACAATTATCAAAATTCGATAAATCGATGCACGTATGGCACTCGAGCAAAACAGTTAAGCGGTTAATGAAAGAATTTGGATCAGTAAATAATTCTAATTTTTCACAAACGTACGTTTTGCTTTTAAAAAATGTAATTTAACGATGGTTTGAACCTTTATTAGGAAACTTCTTACCAAGATGACACTTTATTTTAAAATAGTCTATTTTATTTTCATTTTTTTACTCGAGAATTATAGAGCAGCAATAACGTATATATAAAAAAATGCATAAGATATCGACACAAAGTACGTTAATATAAATCTAATAATCAAAACAATGGAAAATATTTTTGTAGAATGTGCTAGAAAATAGTTATTTTTTTTTTAAATTAGAGAAAAATATGCATTAATTTTTAAGTTTTAAATGGAGTTAGAAAGGAATTTTGCGTAATTATTCTTCAAAGTTATTGAGAAAAAAAATCAGAATGTTTATTAATTTTTTTAAATTTAGAAAAAGTTGTTACTTAACGTTTACTATTTAAAATTAACTAGGCGCCAAATTTGGTTGCTCAAATTTCGATGGTCTGCCCTATAAAGTGTTTTGAAAGATTTGTTTTTATTTTCTTATATACTAAACATACAATGAAAAAATTTGTAATTGTCAATAAAAGTTTGACAGATTTTATGTGTACCTATAAACATACGGTAACTGAGAAACGCTTTGAGCTGAACAGATGTAATTTGGTGCATGGTTTTATCCCCAAATTTATGAATTTCTGTCAAATTTTGAAGAAATCTATTCAGATGAAGTCTGTCCGTCCATTTGTTCAAATTTATGTCTACACCATAACTACAAAACGAAGAGAGCTAGATGTGCCTAAAGTGTGGATTTTTATCAAATTTTGAACCAAATCTGTCTAATGTTTGATTGCTCTTTCATAAGCATGTAAATGTAGTAATTCAAAAACACAATGATTTAAATTCATGAAATTTGGTATGTAATTTTTTTTTAATACAAATGCAATTCTGTGTCAAATCTTGGTTTGAATTAATCGAAAGATGTCGTCTTAAATACATATTCTGATATTTGTTTATTAACCACATACAAACGATTAATCGTCAAAAAATCGTCAAAGATAGCACGTTAATCGGCTATTTTGTAACTATTTGCCAATGACATGTGGTTAACATTTATTACGCATGCACATTTATTAGAGAGCAGGCGAGAAAGTTTCGGGGAAACTATTCCCACTGGTTTATCATGTCTTCAACTTATAATTAGTATGCCAATGATATACACTATATAGGAGTATTGTTTTTCGCTATTTTGGATTTCTTTAATATTCGTGCAAAAATCGGGATATTCGAATTAAACATTCCTAAGTCTGCTCCTCTATTTCTCTAATATGTATCTATCTGTATACCTACAAATTTTAATATATATTGTTACAAACCTGCAATTCAGCTTCCCAGCATAGTTTGTTCCATCAGCAGAAAGACTGTTTTAAAGTCATCGGTATTAGACGGAGTCCGGGTGCGCGTCGGGGGTTCCAGAGCTTCGCGACAAACTTGACGACCATTTGGCGACTTGGTGACGAATTTGGCGACTTTGGCGCTAAAATAGATAATACCCGAAGCATCGAGAATTTTCCCGATCCGTCCAGTAGGAACCGAGACACGCCTCGAACGTTCCTGATTGGTTGAGAAGCTTCTAGCCCCGCCTCCTGAGACCTATAAAAAGGGCTGCAGCTGCCAGACAGAGTAGTCGGAGTAGTCGAAGAAGAGTAGTCGGAAGCGACGGAGTCAAGCTAGTGCTGAACTAAGCTGTGCGCTACTGTCTGCAGTAGATGCTGTTGTATGCTACATGTCTCGGCTGAAGATAATCGTCTTCTATGCTGTATATAGCTGTCGCTTTTGTGCTGTCCTGTGTGTCTTCGTGTAAATAAACGTCGTTGTTTTTCTTCTACTTCCGCCTGCTGATTGAGCGTTCTCCACACCATATAACTTCCACTATCCAAACGAACCCCGGAAAAATTTCGTAACGATATTTATATTATTCATTCAGTTTTTCTGCTTAAAAGATTTCTATGGAGAGCGGATAAGTATTACAAGGAAAAAAGAATACGGCAAATTTAACGAACATTTTCCGCTAAGTTATTGTAATTACCAATGTGTTCTAATAGAAACAATCATCTAGGTGTTTTAGTTGAGCTACGTTCTAAATCGAATCCGTTTATGATACAATAGAATAATTGTTTTCTGATTGATCTCCTCAGTTTGAAATGTGTTCAGATAACGAGGCCGAAAAGTGAGACAATGCACCCCCCTCCTTACGAACGAAAATTCCGCGTTTCATCAGACAGTTATATGTCTGAATGACAGATAGACGATGCCTTACATTTCAAAAATATGCTGCTTGCAGATTAAACAAAAAGAAAAAAAAATTATGAAATACTGTGATGTTTATTGTGTATAACTCCTGCATCGAATTACAGTATAATTGAATTAATTAACACGAGATTTAATTAAGAATTCGTCTATTTAATTAAGAAATACTAATTAAATATACGAATGCCGTGCGAGAATGTTTAAGGGTTTACGTGTATCAGTTCCACATAAAAGGCGGATCTTTAATGGAATCGGTTTTTCGAACCCAGCACATTCATAACTTAAAAATTGCAACCTTCCTTCTAGGCCATCACTTGTATTGGACACGAATAGCATTGAAGAGGAAAAAATCTGCTTCAGATATAGTGGAATATCAGTTTAAAATATAGAATTCCAATTTGCATAGATACTCGAAAGAAGAATGTTTAATATATTAGTGATTATCTCATTGTAGAATAATTGTTCCAATTCCAGTTATTCGAAATCAGTTATCCGGCTACTTTCAGGGATGGGCAGGAGAGATTTGCAAACGAAACATTCCAGAACAACTAACTATAGATGGTATGTTCGTAATATGGGAGAATATGTGTATATTGGCTTTCTATAGAACAGATCATTTGACTTAGAGCTTGAGCGTTGGGAATAGGCACCTCGGAAATGTTTTTAAAAACGTAATTCGAACTTCAGTTAATTAAAAATTAAGCGTCATTTTAACATTTTTCAGAAATAACTTCAAAGGACCGCAGTGACATAATGATAAGACCTTTGGGCTCCAAATTCGAAACCCGCCCAATAAAGATACAACGTATATGGGGGGAGGGGGGGGATGGTTCATATCAAGTCTAACGTCATGAGTTAAACTTTCTTCCGTTGGCATGTTGCGAAGTTTGGAGGAAAAGTGCAAGATCAAGTGTCTTCCTTTTCATATGACTGGGGGTCGAAATTAGATTTGCCCTAAAATAGCTTTAATGTTGTTTTTAAACGGAGCGTTTATACAACTGAAGCTGAAAACTAAACCGCTATATTTACTTGTGCAATTTTTTAAAATTTTGGTAATTTTTTGAATATATTGCATAATTTTGGACAATACTTTTTTTTCCTACATTCATCAAAAATGAATACTGCAGGCAAATCCAAGTAAAAAACAACATTAGCAGAAAATTTTCTAACATTGAATTTTAAAATTCAGGTCCAAAGAATCACCAATAAGATAATTTGTGGGCTGAATTTCATGGTTGTAAATCAAACAGATTCTTCGGAATCGAACATACAAAAGTTTTCTCTTATAAGTTTAGATTATATAGGATTTTTATTACGATGATTTTCAGGATTTTTGGCTAGCGATTGCAATCAGCTTTGGAATATGTAGAGGGTTTATGTAAAAACAGAAACCACAGAGCATTTCAAGTGCTTCTTTCCAAACGAGATAGTTTGGAAAACAGCAGCAATAGCAACAACAAACATCCATCATAAACTAGGTTTCCTACATTTCAGAATTTTTTTTTATAGAAAATGCTCAATTATAATCATCAATGTTGTTATAGTAGAAAATAAATTTTCAAAACTCAAAATACTTACACGACTTTAAATCATGTTTGTATTTTGTTTGTATTTCAACTTCTGACATCCTTGAATATATTCATCAATTTTTCGATAAAAATTCGTGCAACATTTAAAAATAAATTGACTTTTTGTACCAAAAATAATTTTCTCTCCATATATATATATAAACATAATTTGACAAATGCGTGGCCGAAAAGAGGGCACTTTTAGAATTTAATTACGATTTTTGTCATCCCGGGAGACATAATTTGTATAGAGAAAAAGCGATAAGAGATGCATCAGTCCATATTGGGTCACAAGAGCCAAAGAGACAAATTTTTCCCTTCAGTGATTTTACTATCAGAGTTTGATAGGGATTTCTTTGACATTTAGATTTATTGAAGGGAATCGTAGATGTCTTAAAAAGAATGTTGTAAGCATTAGGGATTTCTATCCCTTCTCTAGGAGGGTGAAAATAATGTTTAAGTCACCAGTTTTCCAGAGCGCGTGTTAAAAATAATGAAAAAGTGTGGATGGTATCAGGAAATAAGGGAACATTTTAGAGTGATATTAATATGAGCTAAATTAAAAAAAAATTAGGGAATTAATTAGGATTTAAATTAGATTAAACGATATATAATATAATATGATCTTGTGAACTTTGTTAAGATTGAATATCTTTGCTGAATAAATTAAACTTTATATCTTTCACTGCTGTAAATTCTTGATTGCATTGCTTCTTTTTACGTTGTAATAGAATATCTCACAATACAACATATCTCTTCTATATTTATTTATTCATTCTAAGTATAGCGGATTGTAGTTCTCTAGTTTCGACATTGTGGACTTTATTCCCCTCTATAAACTGAAATCCACTTCGAAAAAGCGATGCTTTGATACAATAAAAACAAAGAAAGAAATATAGTTATTTCGATGAAAATTTTTTATTGGAACAATCCTACCCTCCTTTTCCCCAAAATGGGTTTCCCTAGAAGCTAATTTAGCAGTATTCATGTTGGAAATGGTATATGGCAAATTTCACTTACATATTCTTACATATTCACACATATTCTTACCAATTGATTTACTATCCGCTTTTTTTGGCCTGGTAGTTTGTCGGTAATATTGGTTATATTTGACCCTTTAAAGGGCCATTTTTTTCTAGTCATTATGTTAAAATATTTTTAGGCTTGAAATTAGAATAAGGAAAGGTATTCATTTAGTTTATTAGATAAATTTAATTTGATTAATTAATTAATTTGGTTAATTAATAATTAAGTAACAAATCAAGACACGCCATTTTGTGTTAGATAAAGAGCTGAATCATCCAAGTTTCTGTCTTTCTAAAAAAATTTGTCAGAACTGATGCCAACCTACATAATTTCATACAAAGATTGATAAATTTGGTGGGAAGCATACTTCCCACGGCCCTAGAAAAGGTTAAGTTATTCGATTAGGTTCGAAGAGGACTTAAAAAAACAAATTATTTTAATGTTTATATAGATTTTTTATTAATATAAGGATAAAATGATGACTAAAAATGAAATTATTTAAATATGTATGTAGCTTTCGACGAAAAAGTATATTTTGATGTAAATTTTAGCATTTATTTACAAAAACTAACATTGTTCTAAAGAAAAAAAAATTACAATTTTTCATTTTTATTTCTTATAGTGTAACTAACTACTATCTAAGAATTATATTCAAAAATAAAAATAAAATGTGTCTAAAATACGAAAATATGTATGAAATTTTGGATTTTTTCAACAATATTTACATTAAAGAGTCATAAATCCACTTCTAATGCATTCAATATCAAATACATCTCATTCTGCATAACATAACGAACACTACTTATAAATTTCATGAAGATATTTTGATTATTTTTTGGGATATGACGATACTTGTGCAGTAGAATCATGAAAAATACTCGTTCTTCAGAAAGTGCATTGAAAGTATTTAAAGGCTTATAAATAGGTGGTTTAAAAGGCATTTATAGGTGGTTTAAAATTGATTTCTGTTGGATAATATTTTCGAATGTAATCACCAATGAACTTCTAGAGCTTGCTTCATTATTAATGAAGTCTTTATTCAGAATTTCAAAAAACGTGAAGTATCGTGTTACGATGAATATATTTTTGCTATCTCTGATAGTTACACACCATATTGACTGGTTAGTTGAACGCTACACACACGCACGAACGCACACAATGATCCCGACTGTCGAGACAAATTTGTTGGCTATGGTGCAAAAAATGAAGGTTCTCGAAAATACAAGAATTTTAGCGATATCTCTATTAGGATATATTCGATGATTAGTATTAGGATATATCCGAGAACCTAGATTCTTCTAGAAACTTTCATACCTTGTTACAGAAGCTATATAAATAGTGGTGCACACACGAGAGCCAAACATTATATTGAATTCTCTCTTTGGAATTTTAATGGAAATGTGAGTTCTTACGTTGTGTTACGCTGAGTGTCATTGTTTTTCTCTGCCATTCAATTGGTGTTTTGTTGTCTGCCAGCGTATCTTTTATAAGTACAATTCGTAACATTATGACATAAGCAGTAAACGAGTGACCGGAATTTCATTTAAGAAAACTAATAAAAGTTTATGAATATTTTTTTATCTCTTTCAATACTGTTACGCAGAAATATAATTGTATTTGGAACCAAAATTGATTTTATGCTGATTTTATGTTGGCTTTAATGGTTATTACGAATAATTTAATTTTTTTTTCTGTATAATAAATTTTCAAAAGCGAGTAGAAAAATTACTTAACGAAGCTTTAAAATAAGAATTATAACAAATTATTTTACTATCAATGTCATTTATACATCGATTCTATGCAATAAATAAGAAAAATGAATAAGAACGTTTGAATTCTCAAATTTGGATAAATATTAATTCACTTTTCATGCTGCATTTAATGATTTTGATTAGTTTTCAAAAAACATTTTTTTGAAAGTTAATGATATTTATAACTAAAGCTTTCATCCTGTACATTTATTAAAATTTTATCTCCCTTCTAAATAAAATGAAATTTTATATAAATGGAAATAATTTAGATTTATATAATTAGTTAAAGTCCTGAATTACTGGGAATTTCTGTTGTAATTTCAGTTAGAATTATGTTATTTTACTATAATAAACATGTTTATACGAAATATTTATAAAAATATGCGCTAATTTCTGTTCTAAAATACTTTCTTTTATTTACCCTTCAGGTTGAAGTCTTTTAATATCATGACTCACTTACTATTTGTTCAGCAAATCCTAATCTTTTTTGTTAAGACATCTTTTTAAAAACAACTATGTTTCAGCTTGTGTTGAAAATTTATTTTTTTAATAATGTAATCTTTCTAGAAATATTTTATTGAAATTCAAATCGTTTTTTCGTTTTTTGACAAGTTTAGACATGAATGAATAAATCCATTGCATTCTATTTTTGTTGAGATATTAAATGCGTTGCCACAATTCTTTTACATTGTCAGATGTCAGTAATCGTCTGCCATTTTTAAAAACATTTTTCTTTTCCTCTTTCTCGCTTGAAAGCTTGGAATCAGCTTGCGGAACAAATAGATGGTTTTTGTAACCGTCAACAGATGGCGGTGGTCGAATTGAGCAAACAATTTAAAATTTTCTTCTCTAATGTTTTTTTCCGTTCCTTTTCGTTATTTTTTCAAGGTTTTGAACCATCGATCATTCTTCTGTGTGACGGGACTAACAGAAATACAAATATCTTGATATGGAATTGCTCTTTTTTTCAACTTTATCATTTCGTTTTGCTTATTATTATTTTTTTCATTCATCTGAAATTTTTTTTACTCCAAATGGATCCTTACAACTCTGGTAAGCCCACAGCGATTCGGAAAAGCATTAATAATAAAACGGTTTCAAGATTGTTCAGTCAGACATCAATACATGAAAAAAAATTACAAAAAATGTTGATGGAAGCTAACGGCAAATAATCTTATACCAAGAGAATAAGTGCATACGGAATTCTTTTTAGTATGTTTCCTTTTCAGAAATAGCTTATTATTTTTTCTTCTGAGCTGATTTGCGATCTTTTTTATCTCGTTTTAGACTTTCTGTTCGAAAACACGTTTCTTGGGAGATTAAAGAAAATATAACTCAAAATAACGAATGAAAGAATTCATACCACGAGATGCATTTAATATCTTCAATATTAAATCCTTTTAAGATCTTGTATTTCGTATAGATATCTAAAGTGCCGAATCATTTTTTTAAAAATATTTGTTATAAATATTCTATGCAAACGTTTTGCTATCTTTTGCTGGTTATTCCACATTTTATTCGCCTTTTTTTTTTAAGCATATAAGGTCTGTAAAATCGGCCTTTCGGAAAAAAAAACGCTTATTTATCTCCTTTTTCCATCACAGATAATTTTCAACATATTTACTTCCATGAATCTAATTTTAGTCTGTTATAAGTGTGATTTAAAATACTAGAGGAATAAATAACATTTTCTGTATATGTACCACACCTCCTCTTAAACAGTCTGGAAAGAATTTAATAGTCTTCTAAGACAAGATAAAGTGAGTTCTAAGGGATTTGTAAATGCAAAAATTGATTAAAAATTCAATTACAAATTAACCGAAATGTTACTATTTTCTGCAGTAATTTAGGAGAAATTTTTCCTGTAAGAAATATATTTATACCATTTTATAATACAAAGTTTTATGTTTTCAATGATGCCAAATTCATTTACATGAAAATTTTCTTTTTTTAAATTAAATTTTAAAAACTTAATAAATAGTTGAATTAGATATAGATGATTTTGAAATGATAAAATTTATAAATATTCCTAGTAATTGCGAGTAAACAAAAGTAAGGCTTTAAACTACTCTACTTTTATTTTTTGAAATTTAATTTTATTTTTCAAATGTTTTATTTCAACGATTTGGCAAGGAATCTAATTAGAAAATCACTTTCATATAATTTAAATGTGGCATTATGAGTAGGATATTTTCAAATTTCATTGTCTCACTTTTTCTCTTTTTTTTTCACATTTTTTTAGTGCATCATTATTTTAAACTGTTTGATTTAGATTCGAATTTTATGTCAGGTTTACACTCGGCCAGTTATAAGAAGGCAAGTAGGCAGCACATGCGTAGAAAGGGACTGATTTATGTATGCCTCAATTTCATAAGATAGATTCAAGCATTCCATTTTTCTTTTTCACTGCATATCGTGTTAAAAGGATGGATATTTGCACAAAAAGATACTGTAAAATAAATAAAAAAAAAAGGTCAACAAACCTAAATTTGGAAATTTTAGAAAAGAAAGGACAAATAAAATTTTAAGAAAAGCACAACCTAGCATCAGAAAGAAAAAATAGCAAAAAATGTCGGAACTAATCTACGATAAGTGATCAATTTTTCCCCGCCAAAGAAACCGCCGAATTCTACAAATGCATGCGCAGTAATCTATATCTATATCTATACTTATAATAAAGCTCAATGTGTGTGTGTGTGTGTGTGTGTGTGTGTTGGCGCTCTACAGACCAGACCATTCAACCTACAGCTACCAAATTTGGCACGTGTATACCTTGGAGGCCGGGAATGTGCACCTGGGGGTTATTTTTTCGAATTTTTAATTAGAATTTTATTTATTTAAAAATTAAGCGAAATTTTGACGTGTTTCTGCTATAACTGCCGAAAATATTACCGCACAAAAAAGATTTTTACATGAAGTTAAAGATAAAAAATTTATCTTTTAAATGATACTACTGTTTTAATCTTATAATTAAATTTCTATTTTTAATGAATTTTTAAATAAATATTTTAACTA